>MU182660.1:180659-206616 GCA_016904865.1 Pissodes strobi | reverse complement strand
TTGTCCTGTTTTCACACCCTGTATATTAACCGATCGTAACCAAAATCAATAGGCTTCGAGGGTTTGTGGACCTCTACCTTTTTGCCAAATTTCAAGTCGCTATCTTCAAAATTGCGACCTGTAATCGATTGTTACAAACAAACAAACAAACATACATACAGGTGAAGCTAATAAAAAGCGTGTTAAAAACAAATCTCAATATACAACGCCATATTAGTATTCTTAACACCGTAATGCGTAAAAGCGTTTATTGCATTGTACAATAGGCGAGAGAGAGAGAGATAGGGAGCTATGGAGAAAAGTGAGATGCGAGAGTACTCGAGGAGCGCGAGATCGGGCGGTCGCGGCTAGAAGAAAATTACTTTTTTTACATTTTAACTCTTTTTTTCCATTACCATTTGAGAAAAAAAATGTATTCTTGCACCTATGTATTCTAGATACTTAGGGCAAACTTTTTGCAAGAATACAAATTTTTGATTTAAGCCTTCATTTCGGAGAGAATGCGAGGTGAATATAAAAATGAGTATATTTCAATCGGGTTTGCCCAGGTTCGAAGGGAGATATTTCAATTTTTTTATTTATTTTGCCGTAAAGGTCAATGTAATCTGCATAGTTTAAGCAATGGTAAAAAATATAATTCGTACAGAAATGTAGATGAATTTTATATGAAAACATTCATAAATTAATATTCTATACGTTCATATAATAATTTGGTATACTGCCCTTTTGCCCGTTCTGATTTTTATTACCTTGGGATTTGGAATTAATATTATAAAACCTTAATTCTGTGAAAATTTCAGCTGGTAACCTCGAGGTGCCCACACAAGTCAAAATAAGTTATAAGTAGCACTCTACTATCCCGAGCTTTGTGGCAGTTTGATATAGTGGTGTCATAATCTGTAAATCTGTTTTGAGGCTATTAATGTCTGAATACATGCATACATGCGTTTGGACAAAGTTTGAGTTATTTCTTATTTCGTTACTCTAAGGATAGCTTTCTGATTAAAATACTGAACCGTATGAATGGCCTTCCTGTACACTGATGTTTGGAAGATTGGATATACATGACAATTGACACCTTTTAACACTTCAATCAGATAAAGGCAATTGCAATTCGAGTAGTTAATCTTAATGTAAATGTGTATGTTTTACAATATGCAGGCTACAAGGGCGCAGCGATGAAGTACGATATACGGCATATTTATTATATTTTTAGCATGGGACAGCATGGATCGTCCTCATCCACAAGAAGATGAATGGAGGCATTACGATCGCGGCATGGATAATTGGACTCCCAATGACAATAGAAGGAGGTGGCCTAATAATAGGAATAACGAATGGAGAGACAATAGAGATAATAATTCTAGACCTAAAAGTGCTGCGTCCCATAGTGTTGAACCCGTCGTTACAGGTAAGCTGAATTGAAAATTCTTAGAAATATTTTTTCACGGAATCGTATGTGGTAAATTTTTTAAACTGTATCACTTTTTTATTCACGTGGTAAAGTTTGCAATTTTTTTTTAAATGCTTTAACGCGAATTGGTAATTATAATATAATAATGTCATTTTTTACAATAACAAAAAATGCATAACATCTTACGGTGTATCATTTTTTTTTTCAGAAGATTCCAGTACTGAATCCCGTAAAAAAGAAATAACGGCACCGGCAGTTACTCAGCCACGAACGGAGCCTGCTGTCTCTACTGAACCACTTACAGATCAGAAGCAGGTTGGTTTTATTTCTATCATATTATTATAAAATTGAAAGTACCACTAAGAGTGGACAATGCTTTATTTTGCTAGGTTCTCCCTCAAAGCCCTTTACCATAAATCAATGATAAGGTGGTCAGACAATACCAGATTAAAATTAAAAATATAAAAAGACATTATCACGTCAGTGATTATTCCTGATATTGTCATCCTTGTGTTAAAATGATAGATTTTGAATTTTAGTCTGCTTCTCTTGTACATTTACTATAAACTTATTTTGTTCTTCCACACTTCTTACGAAGTTGATTTTGTAGCCGTTCGTAATGTCGTCTTTGGCACGCTTCAACATATCCAATTCTTAATTCTGTTTTTACTTTCGCATCATTCAATGTTTTTCCGCGTAGGTATTTTTTTCTCACCTATTGTTACCGATCGTTAAATTGTGACCCTCATAAAAACAGCGTTGGCCGCTGATTTTTGATCACTGCTGGAAACATGCATGTTGGGTTTATTCCCAAGAAGTCTTGGGGAACTTGGAATCCGTGAAAAATATCATGGACATATTAAAGGACACAGGACCAGGCACACTTTTATATGGAAAATGTCTCTCGGTTAATTTTCGTAAATTTTTGATATATAATAAGTTCTCATTATTCTGATGAAAATTCTCCATGGGCCCGATGAAATCGTATGACTGGTTTCCTAGATACAGGGTCCTAAAAATCCCATATTAACATTGAATTATTGAATACACACACATTTGTTGTTAATTCCTTATAAAATGTAGTTATTTTAGGGACAGGCAAACTAAATAAATTAATAATTAATTATACAGGGTGTCCTAAATATTTGAAACAATCAAATTCACAGTTCTTAAAATTCAACTTTGTTGGTAAGTTTGCTATAAATAGCATTCTTAATAATACATCTTTAAGTACTTAGTAATTAATGAATGTATCCTATTTTTTAGATAAGTCCATCAGGGTCTACCAAACATTTTATGATGCATGCTTATATATTCTTCAGGAATAATGTGTTTTTAAAATGTTTTAAGTGAAGCTAACGAGGAATACTATTACTGTACTTGGATAAGATTTCGAAAATAATAATCAAATTGACACCTTTGTTTACCGGGATACCTATATATAAAGTTCAATAAAACATTTTGAGCACCTGCGTTTATTCAAAATCTAATTAACTATCATTAGAAGCTGATCTCTCGATCTCCAATATTTGGCTGATGCCGTTCATACCCCAAAAACCATAAAACACTAGCAACATGGCAACACATTCCAACCGTACCGTACGGGCACCTGACTTGCATATGTACAATAATAACCAGAAATAATGGAATTTTCTTGTTGATGACGGATACATAATTGATATTTAATTAAATTCTTCTGTGATTTTACTCGAATCCTTAGAAGGTATGGATCATTTAATCGACTGATATATTCGATGATATATTTCCCAACTCGCGGCTGTTATCTTGAGTATAAGAAGGTGACATTTTTTTTGAAATACTCCAAATGAGAGATCTCGCAGATATTCTAGGTCCAAAATGGGAAAGTGTGGTAGACTTTGTTCCGTTAAGTGTTCCCATGTTCCGGGTCTTCTAAATATGTTTGCGTTTTCAACTCTGCTGTATATAGTTGGGTTCTCTAGATTTTCGAATCATTTGCTGAGCCAGTTCTACACTTGCGTTCTCCATATGTACAACTGGATGATATTTATTTATTAAAGCACAAGCTATTCGCAAAAATGAACGGAGAAAAATTATGTTACGGTTTGGAATAATGCCTCTAAATATTTTAAATATTGGTTTAAGATGTCCATTTCTCGATTCTACAATCCATCTTGTTCTAGTTATTAATCTGGATGAGTTTGCTTTTTCTGTTGTTAGCTGCGATCTTTTCCCAACTAAGTAGGCATTTCTACGTGAATTTCAATATTAGCTAAAAATTATTGAGCGTCTCTGTATCCCCTATCCAAAACAAAAATGTCATCCTCTTGAAACCATCGCCTATGCATCCCTAAATCATTGTTGTATTAATGTGTTAACATAGCTGCGTCGTTGTGTCAGCTATCTGAAAAATAGGGATCGTGAACCTAGGATATATCCATCCGGAGCAATAATTAAAGCTGGCTTTAACAAATGTTGCGATTTCTGTATACAAAAGGATTGCCTGATAACTTGGAAGTTTCTAGATCTTCATGTAGGTGCCATCAATATATACTATAACTTTAGGTTACTGAGGTTCCGTGTTGTAAAGATAATTTGCAAATTCTGTGATATGATTTTGTATAAATTTTTCTCTTTCGATATGACTGTATCCTAAATACTGAGGCACAAAATTATTCATAAGAGCAGCTCTCACAGTGGTTATTACGAGGCTTACAGTTTGCCTACTTCTATAAGAAAACATTGCCATTAAAAATGAATCAGAGAGCCAGGGGCTAAGTTTAGATAAAAAGCAAATAAGGTGGTTTTTGATATTATTCTATTTCTGCCATATACGTCAATACGAGCGCAGTACTGAAAAAGATCCCTGAATTCGTATTTGGATAAAGACGTAACGGCCTTAAGTTCGTCGTCTTCAAAGTTTTCTTCATCGCTTACTCGACAGAATGATTTAGCATCTTTAAGGGCTGGAAGGAAAGCTGAAGGCTTTTTAACTTGTAGGGTTTTTTAACAGCTCGAATACCATTTAGCAGAGCTCGAATCAGTAATCCATTATTGTCTAAATGATCTGCACATATTTTAGCATATTCAGGAACTTAAACACCCGTTTTAACGTATATGTCTGCTCTATTTGCCAACGAAAGCCTCTGAATTTCAACACCTTCATTATTACACGTAAAACAATACCTTCCATCTAAACAGTACTCTTACGATTGTAGGATCTTCATATTCGCAAATTTCTTCTATTATTATGTTATTACAATTAAAACAAACACGGCTGTTTGGAGCAAATTCCATATCGGGATACTGTAGGGCTTGGCATCGACGTTTCGCAATGCGTATTTTTTTCTGGCCATTTAAAACCGTCACAGTTCGGTTATTAAAGTCATCATCACAGATGTAACAGTTAACTGTAACTTTCAACTTCGCACTGTAATAAAGGTGACATTTACACATAACTACAAACTGGTCATTTATTTACAAGTTAAAATATTTCTAATTATATCAAAGCACACTAAGAATTTATTGTAATGCATTTCTTTAATATACCAGGCACTGTTAATAATTATGTATTTACTAAATTTTTGCTAAGCATTCTGCATTTAATAATTAGAAATTCCTCTATATACAAAGTGTTTCAGAAATGCAGATTTGAAATATTTAGAGATTTTATCTTCTTTTGATGTTACGATCTTAAAATAAACGGCAAATTATTGTGATGAATTTAGTAACCGATTTATGTTATAGCGTTTTCCATTGGTACATCTAGTGCGTACTGAGTGTATTTGCATTATTTTTTAGTGGTACGAAAAGGAAAGAGACACAAAAACACTAATTTTTACCAATGGAATGCGACATTAGAATAAAACTAGCCGAAACAAATAGTCATGAACAAAGTAACATATACAGTGTCCGCCATAATGTTCGATCCATAGACTTCCTTAATATCATTTTTTTCTTAGAAGGTTTTCCTTCCCTTTTTGAACGTAGAATATCTGATCTGTCATTGGAGTATTTCAAATAAAAATGTCATCTTTTTATGCTCAAGATAACAGCTTCGAGTTGGGAATTATATCATTTGAATATAACAGTCGATTAAATGATCCATACCTTCTACGGATTCGAGCAAAATCGCGACACAGAAATTCAGTTAGATATCAATTATGCATTTTTCATCAACAAGAATCCCCATTATTTCTGGTTATCATTGTACATGCAAGTCAGGTGCCCGTACGGTTGGAATGTGTTGCCATCTACGTTGGGGTTTGGAACCTTCGGCAACATGCACTAAAACAGAGTTTTATCCACAATACCGAAACAGAATATTTGCACTCGACGCGCGTTTCGCTAACCATGTTAGCATCATCAGGAGATGATTAAAACTTGTGTTGCCATGTTGCTAGTGTGGTTCTGGAGGTATGGACAGCCAAATATTCCAAAAAATATAAGAGATGCTGGAGATCGGGATCAGCTTCCAATGATAATTAATTACATTTTGAATAAGTGCTGATAAGTGCCCAAAATGTTTTATAAAACTTTATATATAGGTATACCGGTAAACAAAAACGTCGTTTTGTTTATTATCTTTGTTATATATCTTTTCCAATGGTATTCATCTTTAGCTTCACTTAAAATCATTTTAAAAGCACATAATTCATCACAAAATCTTTGGTAGACCCTGTGCCTGTCTAAAAAATAGGATACATTCAGTAATTCCTTAAGTACTTAAAGATGTAGTATTAGAATGCTATTTATAGTAAACTTACGTTGCGCGTAAAACCCTTTTAAATGTGTTAGCAAGATATAATGATGGCCAGTGCAACATGTTTGTTCCGACTTGCTCGACGGCGTGGGAGTGGGTCAATTACTTACTCTTGACCAGGGCGCCATCAGTTTGAAATATCCAAATCCGCAGACCCAAACTAGAAGATCCTCGGTCTTAAGAATCCATAAGGGCGATCCAAAATCGACGACTATCAGCTACACAAGGGCGATTTAAAATCCAGACGACTATTAACAACACTTGTTTGGTTGAGGTATTTCAGAGCAAATAAAAGACGGTAGCGTTCGTGCAGGTTTAAGTTTATTGGCGTTCGTTAGGTTTGACGGTAACGTGTTGTCATATTTCTTCCAATAATCAATATAATATAAGTATAAAACAGGTAAAAGAGCTAAATTGGAAACAAATAATAATATATATGCTTATAAATATAGAATTAGAACAGTTGCGTATACATATCGACGGAAATTTGAATTAAATTGAATTGTAATAGCAGTGAAATATCAAAAGAATGATCGAACAATTATTAGGCACGTTTAGCTATAACGGAGTTAACAATATAATACCAAGTGATTACGAAAGACCAAAACCAAGTTCAACAAATTAATCAATAATCACCATATACATAAGGCATCTATCGTCTCATCAACTAGTAAGTAATTAAGAGTTATCCGTCTAATAGTAGCTACTAAACTTTGGGCGCGTTTACCATGGTAGACGACTCGCAGTTGTACATAAATAAACCTTACTGATTTAGATCATTAAATACGGTTATGTAAAATTATTATAACTGGATAGGAAATAAATTAGTACGACAATGTTGATCATTTAAGACAATATAAATCGAATTGTAAGAATAAGAAATGTAATATAAAACTATGAGCATCAATAGACCCACACTAGTAAATACAGCAGTTGATTAGATTCGCATTGACAAGCTGTGCTTACACCGAAACAGTACCGAGTATAGTTATATCAGTGCCACGCAGAAAAGCAAAACACGCGATATGACAACGCTGGATAAACTCTAAAACATGCAATCTAATACACGCTGGAAAATACTAATAACACGCTGAAAATACACGCTGGAAAAATATCAGTAACCTAAATTTATCTTTACTGGTCTTCGCCGGTATCACCTACGGCCTTCTGCACGTGGACTACTGCTAAGCACCTTGGGACCCATAAAACTCTCAGTGGTATTTGAGGTAATGTCCATACCTCTATGGCTGCAGTCGGTACCAATGAAACACAAGCAACTGTATTGACTGGTAGCTACTTGGTTAGCTACTTAAACCCTCTCCAAGCAAAGCTTGCTCCAAACCAAAACTAACTCCAAATAAACAGCTCCAGCCAAAAGTAGCTCCCAGGGAAACTGGCTCCCAGAAAAAAAACATGAGAGAGAATAAGCGCTAAGTATGCATTCTCTTACTGCAATTTCAGGCAGCTCCTATTTCAGAATACTCTCCACTCAAAGAGTATTTAAAAATAATAATGAGAGTCGTCTTGCCAAAATGCGAAGGTCATAATAAAACCAATATCATATCACCCTACAGGTGAAAGACATAAAATAATAAGAAAACCGACCAACAATATAACCACTGTTTGCTCTTTTAAGACTTCAGACCCCCTGGCAAGAACAAAGCTTGTTCATTTATGTCATTAATATTAAATCTAAATTTACTAAGCTTACGTAGGGCTTTACAAGTTCTAGTAGGCCACAATTCAAAGTAGAAAAGAAATTTATCAAAGATTATATACGACTTTATACAATACGGGTGCCCATAAAGACAAGGAATCAGCTATGAGTGCTCGACTGCAATATCATACCGAAGACGGTATTGGAAACTATCATTCAATATGCTTGATTTCCCCAGAATATTATTTCTTGTAAAAATAATGAGTATAAATAAGTCATGATATACGTGCAAGAATTAATAAATTTTCGAAAGTAACACTTTATATAGCAGTATGGTGCAGTATTTCAATTCCCTCTGAGGCCCGTTAGAAAACTATAGTGCAGTAACTTACACCCTCATAGAATAAATTCCCCTGTACAGAAAATAAATGAGTATGTACAAAATGTAAGATATGTATATTTATTTACCTACCTACGTAGGGTTTTTCGATGGTCATGACGAATTGGGAGCAACGCTCTCTCCTACAGGCACTCCTCGAGGAAGGAAACGGCATACTTTATTCCAGAATCCACTGCACGTGGCAAGTCACCAACCAAAAATCTTGACTTCAGGCAAAAATCCACCAATCCACAGTCAAGCCATTTACTACAGCAACCTAGTAACTATGCCACTTTATACCCGAAATAAGTATAATCCAGCTTAGGGTGAATTAAAAATTCTTAAACTTTATATCAGGCATACGCACTACCTCCTTTGAAGGTTTTTGAAGAAAGAACGAAATCTGGCCAAAATCGACTACCTAGATCGTGAAATTCAATGTTAGCAAAAACTGTATCCACAGGCCCACTTTACACTGTCCTGCAGCCCACGCAAAATACTACCAGCCGGTTGTCGCCAAACCTAGCAACATCTGCAATATGCAATGAACCGTACCTAAGGCTGTATGATATTATGCATTGCTGATAGAACAAAGAAATCCAACGATAAATCCATCATTGACAATGAGCAAACAACCAACAACTAAATCATTCCGAACGGCGGCCATTTAAAACTCCTGACATCAAATCTGTTCAACGCAGACATTCGCGATAAATCGACCTAAACGTACCTTAAGCTAGGGCCGGTTTCCTGGCTGAAACATTTGCGAAACAACTCGAGCGGTGTTGCCAAGTCAGGGAATTCACGCATTTGCCAAAACATCCTGACTGCGTATTTTTAAAGCGAAAGCGAAAAACAGTCGTTTAACCACAAACTAATGGTAGCATATCGATTAATTATGTATTTTCTTGTTGGCTTGAATCGTAACCACGTCTAAATCGCATGAAGAATGCTCAGCGAATATAACATCTGGCAACGTTCCAAGAATATCCCTTTCCTTTATTCCACTCGTCCATAGGCAACCAACAATTCTTGTTTTTACTCTAACACGATTTATTATTATTGTTTGAAGGTTTTATCAAAAGTAAACACTGACTGAACCTTAACTTTTCCCTATAAAATATTGAAACAAACCCAGGAATAATAACCGAGAAATTCCGAAACCAATGTTTCTGACATTCCTGAGACCGTTCCAATGTATATTATTACCGAAAAAGGAAATTATTCGCAAGGTAAGTGATTTAATTGAACGTTTGTGAAGTGCATTGCTATAATACAACCTAAAACTTGAATGTTTACTTGAATGTTTTCTCGCTAGCGGGGCAGAATACGGTACGATTTAGTGATTGATTATGTACTAAGCCAGAGATATCAACCAGAGAAAAACAAGTTACGTATATATACTACCGTGCTTTCAATCTATTCCTCTAACAGCTCGATAAAAGGCAGGGTCCAAACGAGTAAGTAGTCTCGTAGTCTAGTGATAGATCTAGGATTAAAGGTGTAATAACTGACTTTATTTGACCTCTATCTGTTACATGTTTTCATGCTAAATTGGCATGTAACATTACCAAAAAAGTTCAATTTTAAGAACTGTTAATTTGACAGCTTAAAATATTTAAGACACCCTGTATAAATAATTATGTTACTAGTTTATTTACTTTGAATGTCCCTAAAATAACTGCATTTTATAAGGAATTGACAACATATTCTGTCTATAAAATATAAATACATATTATTATTCAATATTTCAATGTTAAATTGGGGTTTATAGGACCCTGTATCTCGGAAACCAGTCATACGATTTCATCCGGCCCATGGAGAATTTTCATCAAACATGAACGAAAATTAACCGAGAGACATTTTCCATAATAATGTAAAAGTGTGCCTGGTTTTTTAGAAATTTTCAAGTTTAGATATCTCTAAAAGTCCATTTTTTAATTAGATTTGGCGACAGAAATCATAATCATTGCAAGAATATGTGCTTATGATGTACTACTATTTCACATTTTTTGCAGGCTCCAGATCAACCCACAGAACCAGAGCAAGAATCAACATCGACCGGAAAAAGGCCTGCTGAAGATTCTCCAGAAGGTGCGACCGAAGCGAAGAAAGTCTGTTCCAAAGTCGAACCAGCTCCAGTTCTTGAGGATAATTTGAGCGAAATTAGTGATGATGCTGATGATA
Organism: Pissodes strobi; assembly: GCA_016904865.1. NCBI lineage: Eukaryota > Metazoa > Arthropoda > Insecta > Coleoptera > Curculionidae > Pissodes > Pissodes strobi. Next base: position 196,238 of record MU182660.1, on the reverse strand, counting down.
TATTGAATAGAGATGAGGTAAATATTGACTCAAAGGCTGAATCTAATGTAGGTACTGTGTTCAGTACAAACGATATAATTTTCAAGCTGCGAAATATTTGTAGCAAAATAAGTCTAGATTCGAAAATTTTATCGTTTCAGTATTTTTGTTGCGAATAGTAATTTTATTGACAATTGATATTCGTTTTAGTTAATTCAAGGTACAATGCAATTTTTCATTTTATATCATTCACAACGCACACTTACACTACTCAACCATATACTTACTTATTCATAGAAATGGACGAAAATTATCTCATGCATAATGTAAGTGTTCTCCATACAAGTTACTGCCTTCAGCTAAAAGGCGCTCTGTTCCTTCAGTTCATTTATTTAGCGTATCTGGCTTGTAATCATATGCGTTTTAGTATAACAGGTATATTAAAGGTTACCTTATTATCAATCAACACTTACGTAATATCCAATTAATTGACTAGTGTAGCCGTTCGGAAATGTTCATTATTGCCTGAAGAGCCTCGTAGATGGCACTCACTGTTGGGCAAGCTGGTTATCAGCACCGCAGTTCTGGTCCTGTTTGCGAGGTAGGTCGAAGCCGGGGGTTTTCGTTTGCCATCTATTGTTGTCATGCGTGGAGTTCTGATGGAGTATTTTGGATCATTTCTTCCCGCCAGCTACTGCTTGTCTGGAAGTGGTTTCTAGACAAACTCTCTCGTTGCAACAACAGGAGGCCGTCTGAATCTTAACCGTTGAATAGGTCTTCATGTATAGGAAGCGTAGGAATATTAACTATTTGATTGTGCTCGTTCAGCAGTATGTGGCTTGGTATGTGTTTAATAGCGCGTAGCTATTTTCATATAGTCATAAAGATGTATTTTAACATTGGTAGGATTTTGTTTTTCCATACTCCACCATTACTCTGAATAAGTTGAGCTAGTCTTTTGCATTGATACCACTAGACTCCTAGTGTATTTTGGAATTAGATCATTGTATATCCTGAATCTTAGCCCATAAGCGGTTTTCATTTTGTGGCCGAGTATCGTTGACACTAGAAGGCCCTATGCATTTTCTGGAGTGGTAATATCTGACCTTCTCGATAGCCAAGGCAGAACTTGTATATTATGTTGATTCATTTATTCTGTTAATCTCGGCGCAATGTGTAACGTGCAGTTATCATGCTGATAAAAAGATGTCCGGATATACAACAGTTAGACATGACATTCGTCAAACCGAGTTGCTTCTACTCACAAACCAACCTTGTACTTTATCCAACAATCCAAACCTTACGTAGAGTACTCTAAACACATTTCAAATATCTTTGCTACCTCTTTTGTGAATTATTTTTCTGGTAAGATTTTAATGGCTTGATTATATCTTTTGCCGTCCGTTAGCATCTAATGTACCAAATAACCACTTATTTATGTTACCGACCACATTTATTAATCCTCTTTTGTTACGAATATGTGGGTATAAATTTTCGAGTTTATCGGAAGTTATTTGTATTAAATATTCGGTTCTTAAAAGTAAGTTTTGCGATAACGCCTGATATGATACGTGATTTGAAGCGTTTAAGTGCTTTTTAGTTATAAGATAATATTTTTCTATATTCTCTAATTGCTTAATTAAGTAACTTAAATCTACATAATGTAAGAACGTATGTCTATTATAAACTATTTTGGCGTAGCTAATTGGATTTCCCAAATTAGTTATCTGTACGTCGGCTTGTACAGTTGCTTTACTTCCTTCCAGGAATAGAGTTATCAGCAATATTGCTGACATTGCTGGAATTATGAAAAGATAGTCTTTTATTAGTTTTAGGTTTTCGGGCAGAACTTTTATGATAAGAAATTTTATCTGTTTGTAATTTAATATCTGTCTGTCCGACTAGTTGTACTTTCGTAAATTTGGGGAGATCTTTTCCACGTGCTTTAGTCTTAATATACACTATATTTTGGCAATTAAAGTCAGGGGTATCAGATCTGTCTATAATTCGTTTAGAAATTATACCGAGTTTGGTGTTTTCATTAATTTCTTTTATCTTTTCATACAATATATGTGACGTTTCTTTATGGGATTGTATATAACTAGAAATAATAGCATTGCCATTTAAATCAAAGGGGTTTACCTATTTTACATGACTTGTAATTATTTCAAATGTTGTAAATTTAGTCATTATAATCATCATCTCTTTTTTCCAAATGAAAATTCATTTTTATTCGTGTTAAAATCAGTAAGCGATTTTTTCATTTAAATAGTTTACTGCCACTTCTTATTTTTAAATGTTTGATTTGTTTATTAAGTGAAAAATAGATATTTATTATGATGCTCCTAGCAATTGCTGCTTACATCTAACGTAATGATCATTTAGATCGCTATTATTTGCGTCTATATCTCCATCGGTGACAATGATTTGGGTTTTTTGTAAATACTTAATGGTCTCTCTAAAATAGGGATTTGAAGAATTGGGTCTTCGGCTGATGAGTGTACTCGTACTGTCTTTAAACTAGTTTCATTATTTCGGGTCTTGACTGTGGTATATCATCTGCCTTTTTTATTTTGCGTTTGTTTTTTGATGAAGAAGATGATTTGTCACCCGGTTAATAAAATAAATCGGAATATTCTTTACATGCCTTAATAATTTCCGATTTTTCCTCCGAATTTAAGTGTTCAGTACGAATTAAATTGGTATTGTCATTTATTTTATTTATTTTTATATAATTCGTACTTGGCATGATATTATCATAGGTTATGCTTTCACATAAATCAGGTTCAAAAAGATCGAATCTCGCTGATTTAGTTAAAGTAAATGATACGTGCTTATCAGTGGGGTTTTGAATTTCGCTTGTTGCAAATCCGTTATTGTTAGCCTGAGAAAAAATAGATGGGATTTCTAAATCGCCTAATTTTTCCCTTTTAATAATTATATCACCGATATCCGGACCAATCAATTTTTTATTGCATAGGTCGATATTTAAGATCATATCATAAATCGTGAGAATCAAAAAGTATCAAATTTATTTCGTATTTTTTTCCGAATTCTAATAATGCTGGTATATTTTGTTTTCATGTAGCTGTTTTAATAACATTTTCGGAGCAATATATACACTGAGGAAAAAAATGTTTCGGCTAACGTTGGTCTTAATATTGATTTGGAATTACCAGTGTCAACTAGGAGCCTTATTTTGCGATTTCCTATTTCAATATAGGCATTATAAGATGATATATTAATTTTGGTCAGTTCTCGTTTTTTTGGTGGGCCTGCCCTGAAAATTTTCGGCACCCTCAAACTTATTTCTTCTAAATTAGATTCGTAACCAACATTTTGGGATATACTATGGTCATATTGATTTTGCGGATTAAATGAGTAGCGGGTCATCAATATTGTCGCAATTTGAGTTTTCTAGGTATTCTTGAACAGGAGTATATTTAAAATTATTTAACTTATTTTCATCATATTCGTTGGAATAAAGCTCCTCGAATACAAGATTTGGCTTTTGATTTTGATAAAAAGGTCTGTGATACCGATTTGCGTAGGAAGATCTTTGATATTGATTAACAGATTGCCTTTTAGTAAAGCCATTCGTGTTTCTAGAAACTAACGACATAGACGTTTGTTTGGGAAGTTGATTTTGTGAAATCTGATTAGGTTCAAAGGTATTTCGAGGTGGTCCAAACACTTCTCGATTTGTTGGGTATCTTTGTGGGGTATCAACCGTTTTGGGTTGCAAGTTTATGGGTTGTGAAGGCCATTGAGATCTTGTGGTCATCCTTGTAAAATTCAGATGGTTAGCATTTGACAGGCTACTCGTCAAATTTTGGATATTTGGGCTTGTATTTCTGAAATAATTTGGCGAATTATTGGCATTAAACAAGGGGAAACTGATTTTGGAGTTTTGTAGAAGTTTGGTAGCTTATTGGCTTATATGCAGGGGCATTATTTTTATTATATTTTCCTACATTTCCTAAATGCCCGTAAAGTTGTTCAAAAATTTCAAATTCTACGACATAGGCCATCGCATCTTCGAGTAATTCGGGTCGTTTTAAATAAATATTATTTTTTAACGCTATAAATGTATTTAACGCGATTTTATCCTAATGATTAACATGGAAAAGTTTTTCAGCTTGTGTTGAATTGGTATCATTGCTGATGCGTTGGACTACACTACTCCTAAGCAATTGTAACCTACTACCAAAATTTAACAGATGTTCATTTTTATAAGGTCGTGTTCGGGTCAATTCTTGGACCAAACAGTCTAAATCTCACCTATCAGCAAAACATTGGATTAAAGCGGCTTTTAAACTATTCCAATTTGTTAGTTCTGATAGATTACCGACCATAATCTCTGCTTTACCAATATGTTTTTCTTAAATGCAATTAAAAATATGTTTGTTTAATTCATTATCATTTAATGTTACATAGGAACCGATAAGATTCTCGCATTTATTGTTCATTTTTCATTTAAAAAGGTTCCAGTTCATTTTTCTTCCTTGGTTTTCGTTAGGCATGTTACTTGATGTACCTGCGGTACTGTGTTTGCTTTTCAAATTTAAATATGTATTTAAACTTTTGCGCAAGTGCTTCTAGCAGCTCAGTCATTAATAATAGAACAATTTATTTGTGACTTATTTTAATTGTCTCAGTTATCGCATAAAAGAGATTTTTTAAATTATTATTTGATTTCAATTTAAAATCTAGGTCTTCAATATACAGCAATTCTCCTGCGGAGATTTACTAAAAATTATTTATTGCACTTAAAATTAATGTCTTCAATAGACTGAGCTTCTCCTGCGTAGATTTCCTAAACATTATATATTTCACTTAAAATTAATGTCTTCAATAGACTGAGATTCTCCTGCGGAGATTTCCTAAAATTTATTTATTTCACTTAAAATTAATGTCTGCAATAGACTGCAATTCTCCTGTGGAGATTTCCTAAAATTATTTTTGTGTGAGCTATACACTGCCTAAACTATCCCTAACTAAGTACCTATATCGAGGGTTAGGAGGGGCGAAAAGAAATGGCACTTACGTTTTCGTAGTTTGCAACACGTTGTTCTGATTGAAGTTAAAATTAAAGTAAAGATTTTTTTTCAATTAAAAAAAAACCTAGCCCCGGAGAGTCGTGTTACAATTGCCCGACCCCAGTAGTGGGGTCGTTAGAGCGCCACCAGTTCTACCCAACTAAACTGAAAAAACTCTGCTGGTGTCGTGCAGGGTGGCTAGGCCGGCTTATTAAATCAATAATTAATCAATTAACTTAACTTAACAAGAAAACACGATCTAAAATTTAAGGAACAATATATTTTCTACTAGGTTCTTTTTTTTTGAAAACACTGCAACAATCTAACTACAAAAATGATATGGAGCTATGGAGATGTTGTGAGTTAAAGACAAAAGAATGTCAAATGACTACTAAATTTAACTACTAATATGTACAATATGGTGATTGTACGGAGACCAATTCTGGTGTTAATACTCGGTTCTGTATGCCTTACAACTAAATGCACTAAATACTACTAACTGAAGTGATCACTTTGATGTTAACTAAGCTAATTACAACTATGTAGGCGTGTGGTAATAGCTGCACCGATTTTCAATGTAGCAATAATAATATGTATCAATGAACGGCCACAATAATTAAATCAAAGGACTCGATAGATTAATAAAAAGAATAAAATTAGAATAAAACTATTGAAAGCGTGGGTGTCGATGTTTGATTCATATTATAAAGAGAGAAAATTCAGAGCGGTTACATTACTCGATAAATGAATGAAAAGAATAAAATTATTGGCCAACGCTTGACTTATATTAAAAAGAGAGAAAATTCAGAGCAATCAGATTAACTGGTCCGATAAACCGGTGAATAAATGAAAATAAAATTAATGAGCTATCTCAGAGCTTGGCGGTCAATGGAGCGATTATATTTAACAGATAAATAAACAAATCAATGGAAGATAAAGCTTCTGTACAATACCCCAAATCCGGTTGTCGAACTCTGGTGGAGGCGCCGGGCACCTATAGATACCTCAGGTACTGCCTCTCGATGGCCCCGAGGGGAAGATATAGCCGAGGTCTCGATAGCTCGGTGTCGAGATTGGCTGATAAATGCTGCTGGTCAAGCCTGCTTCCAACCCACTAGAAAAAGGTGGTTCTAGCCTGCCGGTAAAAGTAGTGGCTTGCTGGTAAAAGTTGTGGCCCTCCAGTAAAAGTTGCGGCCCTCCAGTAAAACCCTGAAGTAACCCAGTACGCATTAGACGAAGCCCCCTTCTTTAATAAAAAAAACTATAGTCTCTCTACGACTGCACTAGCAAACCGTCTTCTCGCCTTGAAAGGGAATATCAGAAGAACTCTCGATTGGTTTCCGTCAATTTGCCTACGAGATTGAATGCTATGTCAAATCAGCAAGTAGTGATGTGCTGAAACATGCCCAGTGATTTCGATACAGGGAATAATTCTAAGATAATAAACGCCTTAGTTCTCGTTTATTAGGATGATAAACGATGGCGGGAGCCACAAATAGTGAGCTAAAATTACATTTGTCAAGAAATGCTAGGAAATACTCCTACGAAAATGATAAACCTTTAAACATCTAAATCGAGAGCGACAATCACGGATGGATAGTCCCTTTCCTGTTATTCGGAACAAACCTTACAAAAACTACAGCCTGCCGTGTGAATATATTTAAAACCCAAAACGATCTAACGATCTTCAGAAATGGCGGCCGGCCATTGGAGTTCAGCAAACAAGGGGTTCCCAAAAGGTTATGAAATATGTCAACCAAAATTGAAATATGGATCAACGAGTCAAATGCAGCATATTTGCAGGCTTTACTAACAGAATTATTAAAAATATAAATCGGTTCGTTGATCGTTCTACGATAATGTAATATAAATCAAGCTAAGCTATCTTAATAACAATGTGCTACGCTTGTCAACTAAAATAAATTTAGTCACAACGTGTGATAAAAGCTAATACAAATATATTGTTAACCTATACATACTTAGAATAGAGTTAATTTACATTAAGAAAAGCGGCATTTTCAAGCGAACTGTCAGCACATCGAATCAATAAATTTAGAATTAATAAACCGATTAGTGCAAAATACAGCATCTTTTTTCCTAATGCGTATTGTAAATGAACTTTTAAAAATATTTGACACCGGCCAAATCGGAGTGTTACAAGTTTCACTTCTTTCCCGATTCTCGCCTTGCCCTGTCAGCGGTGTCTGATTCTGCGATGCCTAAGACTGGAGCTTTGATATCAGCTGGGCGATGTCTTCGGATGTAGATTCTTCAATTCTGATTGTACTTGAGGGTTGAAACCCACATATGCAAACTGGCTTCAGTGATTCGAAAACTACTCGAAATGCACTACCGTACAATCTACCGACTGCGCCACTTAAGTAATTCGTACTCCGAAAGCTATTTTTAAATACATCTATTTTACTACTGACAAGTACAATGGTTAAGCAGAGAATGAATTTCACGATTATTAAACATAGAATTATAAACTACGGCTTGTTGACGAAGTTCGTCGGTTCCTCGTAATCTTCCGCTGACTCGTGCTTAGGTTGCGGTTCTCCTGGAATCGTGACCACGTAACTAGGGTGCCAAACTTAAAAAAAAAGTTTTTTGTAAAAATCTTAATAATCTTTTGGTCAATTTTGTTAAAACTGCCAAATTTTTAGTATTTACTGTAACAATGGGTTAATTTAGCCCTAATTATATTAACTATTATTAAGTCCAGTGGCGTCCCGGAAGTCAATCGCTCACTTTTTTGAAAATTCTATATATTTTTCAAATGAACTTTGCTATCCCTTGTATTATATTCGTATCTTGCTTAGTTTTTGAGAAAAATAAAATAAAAAATAAGCAAGATACGAAAATAATTGCAGGACGAAATAGTTGAATTTTTGTCATACGCTCCCAAAAATAGCTATTTTACGGACTCATTTGAGTCCGTAAAATGCTTCTTTTTAGGTCTAGTCCCTAAAAGTCGTCATGGCAACCTTTACGGACTATTCCAAAATTTCTGAATATGTCTAAATGTCAAATTTCGAGTGATATGACGGAATTGTCAAATAGTTGCTACGATATCAAATTCTAAGCTAAGTTTGTCGTACATTATGATTTCAAAAATTATGGTAAATTTGCAAATTTAGGCGTTCTGAAAATTGCAAAAAGCGTATAAATAAAAATTAAATTTTGGGAGCGTATAACAAAAAATAGTGTTTGTCACACGTACCTAAATGAAGTTTTTCAGGACTCATCTGCTATTCCGGACTCGGCTAGGAAACAGCAATGATTCGTCCTGAAAAACTCCATTTTAGGTACTTGTAACAAAAATAACTATTTTAGTTCCTTAATCCGAAATAAAAACGCCAGTGGCGTACACTACCGGTTGAACACCTTGTATTTTGGAAACAAGGCATTTCCGGACCTATGTTTATACAAACTTTTCATCTTAAAATCACCCAAAGAGTCACCCCCTGAAGTTTGGCCACGTACTTAAATAACACCCTGTTCAGTAATATTGTGAAAACAACGAGTGATGTTTCATGAGATTTTCGCCGAACCAATTTGAATTTTCAAATATAACAATAATAATTTCTTGAATACCTAAAATTTAATAATGCTTTCAAGGTGCATCGCATGGTCTTTGCCGCCTTAAAGTAAAAATTATTCGTTTCATTAAAATAAAAACCAAACATTTGCATGATCGATTTTGTTATGCTTTTTATTATAATTTTCTCTGTTTATGTATATGTTCTTATTTTAACAATTGAGACACGCAAATAAGTATTGGATAGTTTATTGTGTTTCAGGATATTTTGGAAGAACCTACTGAGGAACCTCTACAACCCACGGCTGCAGAATCGGAGAGTCAGTTGTCAGTTGCAGAACAAGTTCCATCAGCAGCGGCTTCTCAAAAGTCCCAATCACCACTTCGATCTCCAGCTAAAAGTGCTCAAAAAGACGACTCTATAGATGGCGATAACATGGATCTCGATTTTGAAGAAATATCTGAGGATGAACTTGACGAAGAATCCAAAGTTAAAGGAATCGGAGATGCTTTGGGTGTCGATTGGGCCAGCTTGGTTGCGGAGTCTCGGCCCCGCGTAAAACCTATGAGCTCTGCAAAATTGCGTTGGGAACCGCATAATGTTTTGGTTAATCTTGGCATATCGGTGAAGTTCGCCGGCGAGGACTTGGTTAAAGACATACTTAGAGAACACGCAGAATCAGAAATTAAGCAGGAAGTAGAAGAAAAATCCCCAGTTACAATTAAGACTGAGTCGGTTGAAGTTAATATTAACGGCATCAAGAAGGAAATAAAAGACGAACCTGACGACGTATTTAAAGAAGTATCACAGGAAGAATCGAAAATCGATCCTGATGATATAAACATTTCTCATCCAATAGCCGCTATCCAGGTGGCAAATCAAGTAACGCAGCAGATCCGCAGAACTCTGTTTACAAGTGTTGGGCCTCATAGAAGAGCCTTATCTGCGAGAAGAGACCTTATGATTAGACGGCATCTGTGTAACTTGCCAATAAATGATACTTACGTGGAGGCGCCGAAAAGGCATGATCCTGAGTTATTTAAAATTGCAACTCAACTGTTTGAAAGATGTTTATAATTAATATTTGCTACTGTCTTTAGTAGTAATATTGGATATCGAAAATAGTATATTGATTATACTTTCATAGATCGGCGCAGTACTAGATCATGCTGTATATGCTGACCTATACCCTTCTCGGGTTATTTCAAGATATATTAAAAATGGTAAAGGGAAAGCTGCATTATCATGATTTCATTTAATTTAATTATTAGTGGCGTTCTAAATAGTTTTTGCTTATGAATTCCAAGAATCTTTAAATTGTTCTGATCACGAAACTTCCCAATTTAATAAAAAAACAAGAATAATGCAACAAAAGAGAAAACCGAAAACATCCGTTGGTATATGGATTTTTCATATACTGGGCATAGGCAAAGCGATTTTCATATAATTTAAATTAAGAAGATAAATGTTAAAGCCTAGTTCTAACAGGATTTAATTTAATTTAAGAAATAAAGTAATTTATTGGCGTTAACGGAGAAATAACATGAAGTTAGGCAATTATTTTTCTACCAATAAAACTCCGTCTGTTGGCAAACGCTTCGAAAGTAAGATGACTTCTGAATATAACAAACTCTTTGAACTCGTAGTTCATATTTGAAGGAATATATGCAGATGGAGGCAAATACAAAATTGTATTTACAGAAGTTATTCAGCGTAAGAATAACAAATTAGGGGATTTATACGAATTCTATAGAAATGAAATTGAATATTGAAGGCTCCACCCTCAAAGGTAGACATTCAACTCAAGATAAATCCTCAAAGTGATCCATGAGCATTTAAGATGATAAAAGTATGTGAAAAGTTAATATCTCCATTGAAAAGATGTCGAGAAACTTAATTTATATTGAAAATGCTACGTAGTTCTGAAACAGTTGGAGTTGTATGTATCGGAATGGAGAAACATATTTCAAGTGTGCGAATACATAATAGCGCAGGCTTTATATATCTTCTATATAGAGACTACAAGGTGTATATGTACAACATTTCTGATACACAAATAGTGGACTTAATGTTAGAGAAACGTTTAAACAGGCTTCGATATATTGAACTTTTAAAATTAAGTTAGGTTATTTCTTAAATCAAATTGCTTCTTAAATTTATGGGCAAATACCCATTGGCATTTGAAATTGACTTTTATCGAATTTGGAGGCTGTAGATCTAAACGAGTTTACTAAAGGAAAAACACCCGAAGCCTTTTCCTTTTCCATTTTTTGATATCTATTTACATGTCAGACGGGTTTGGGTCAATATATGCGGAATGACGCTATACAGACATTGTGCAAGAGTTGCATATGTGTGTTGTTCACTAAGATTAATAAAATAATGTTCAAAAATATATTCAACTTCATTATTTTCTTCAATTCGTTGAAAAAGCAAACTTAAAGGTTTTTATTTATTGTGAACTTAGTGCGAGACTCCAAATGTAAATGATAGTTTTATACCGTGTCACGGGCCGATTTGGCTATCGTATATCGAAGCGTAAATAACCTTAGGGTTCGTCACCGTTCCTATAGCTTCAAGCGCATTTATATTTACTAGCGAAAAACCCTAGTAGATTCCGTCCGGCTTCGCTCCGACGATATCCTTATCGAGACAATTAAAATAAATTTGCGTCGCTAAACAAATTTCAATTTCGAACGAATTGAATTTGGCGCGTGATGACCCCGAAAGTAAAGTCGGTGGCTTTTAGTGTTTTCGGCTTTCATAGTTCATACTGTTTCGGATTGGTTCTCGGGTTGGGCATCGCGCGCAGTTACTTAATTGCCTCGGAATAATTAGGAAATTCTATTAGTCGGAGTGGCTTAATGGCAATGCCTTTTTGGCTACTCTGAGTAGTTTTTTTTGATAGATGCCCATACATCGAAATTCCAAGTTTCCATTGTCTAATTCCATTGGATGAATTATTGGGAGGAACATGTGACTTGTAATGCCATGCATTCATTGGTGGAGCGAGATATTCGAAGTAGGGATTCTCAGTTCCTCGAGTTTCCGATTTGTTGGCGGCACTCTACGTCGACCTTTCTGTCAGTCAAGCAGTTCTTTTGGGTACCGGTAGGAATCAATTTTTGGTTTTACCTTAGATGGGATTTTCCAGCCAGGCCATTTTTAATATAGTTTCAGTCTATATCTGTGCCTTATCTTTTCTTAAGTGTTGGTGTCTGAAACTGCCCTTTGTGGGATTTGAATGCTGCTTTAACGAGGTGAGTTGAGTTGTGAAGGCCATCATTTCAACATTGTGACGTGGGCGGATTTTTAATTCCCTTTTTAATCTCTTACAGAGGCCTTCTCGCCCAACTGTAAAGCTATCTAGCGATAAGCAACTGGCTACAGGTAAATTATTGTTTTTTTATTTAAATTCTCAGTTGTCTTTCCTTGATGGTTGATTTTGATTACCGTGTTATAATGCTCGTCAATTAAGAGTTACGTGTGGAACCTTGAATATGTGTTGTTTCACAGGGTCCTACCGTTGGGTCTATTCCTACTGTCGCCGTCGGGTCTACTCCTATCGACAGGGCTACTCCTACCGTACGGTTCGTGCTATCGACGGATATTGCTACCGCCGAGCATCGCTAACGACAGGGTTTTCCTTGGCTACGCCTGCCTAACGGTACTACCTATAGAGTCTTGCAGTCCTTCGCCTGTCAAGGAAGTCTTCTTTCTACCATGAGCAGTTATTTTCTGGAAGCTGCCTGAGGAGCTACTCATCAGCCAAGTGAGAAATTTCTATTTTTTTCGTGCGTGCAATTAACTTACGAGCTCTAATTATATATTTTTTGCTTTGTTTTCGAACAAAGTAATTTTTTCTCCTTAACTAAGATAACAATTATTTTATTTTTAATTTCTTTTAAATGAACTTTGAATATTGGGCCAATTTTGTCTAGCCTATTCGAATTCTAAAATTCAGTTAAATTCGTTTGATCTAGAACCAATCCGATTTTGGATTAAATTTTGAACTTTTGATTAACTGACGCAATAATGTTATAAGTCGAACTAGTTTTATTATTATTATTCTCAATTTTTCACGATTTCTGGCTTACGTTACATAACCGTAGATCAGATAACTACTATTGTTGATACGGCCTAGTAGACTTTGCGTTATTCTTAATTTTTATTGTGGCCTTTGATATTTTTTTATAATTCAAACAAACTGTTCATTATCTTTGTCCTACCGGTAACTTGACCGGGGAGTACTTACGCTTAAGTCGACAAACCTTAAAGTCTATAATTGATTGGTAGCTACAATAACGCCAGGTCGAACTCGTTATTTTTTTGCGGCGGTTATCAACGTATCATAACTGATCCAGATAAACATAGTTAGTTAGTAATACGGCCCTGTAACGAATCATGATTCGACGTCCGTTAATTAGCCATTGATTAAGTGATTATTCGAGTTACTTGAATTTTCCCATAACGAGTAGATATTTGCAAGATCGCTGGCCTGCGTTCATATTTTATTGGCGCTATTTTTTTTTTATTATTATTGCATACAGCTAGCATTCATCATAGATTACGATTGAATATTTCGGCGTTTGTTGAGATGAAGCGTGTGATTTATTTCTTCAAGTAACCGAGTAAAGTCTACTATTTCCCGTTGGAATATAGATGTTACAATAAATTAATCAGCTAGAATCACCGGTCATTTTCTCATCTCTTTTCTTTCTTTTATGATCCGCTGTGATATATTTCATTTAATATTAATAAATTAACCTTCCATTTACCGTATTCATCTGTTTTCATTTGGCTATTTAATTTCCTGAACTTCCCTTAGGCGGTAACGTTCCGGAGGAGAGGCCCGCTAAAGTAAGTATCTGATTTTCTATTATTTGCGCTCAATAACTGAAACGTTCTGGATTTACTTTTTTGATTAATATTTGAGTATTTGTTTATCGCTGACTTTAGTTCTTCGGTTAATATTGTGTATTTGCTTATTACCGACTTTGATTTTTGATTAATTTTTGAGTAATTATTATTTTTCCATTATTAATACTGATAAATTGCCGGCATATATATCTGATCTAATTTTCTAACTTATTTTTGTTGTTTTATTGATCGGTTTTCTTGATAAAAGGAAAAAAATAACAAATTTTTGGTATTCTTTTTATTTTGTCGCGAAGCTTAAGCTGAAACGAATTCCATATTTCAACTTTGGGGTATTTCTCGCTTGTGCCGTCTACAAGCCCGTGGCGCCTTAAATAAATAAACCCACCCCTACTCTCTGACATTTGAGCTAGGGCCTAATTTGTACGCTCGGCGGCCACTCGTTCTAGCCTACGCATCGACATACGTAAATTCATTCAATTTCTAATTTTAAATTCTCAAACTTAAAATTTTTCTTTCAGTTTGAGATTATTCACTCGCAGTTCCTTCTAAGCTGGAGTGAAGGTTTTGCGCCCATTAGAAGGACAGAAAGAGCGTAATAACATCGTTTTCAAGTTTTTAAGGTTTGTTTGCGTAAGGCGTGTAGAATATTCCTTCAGTTGCATCTCGATTAATTATATTAAATAGTTTATATTGGGTGATTAATGAAATGCTACTGTTTTTGCAAAACTTCACCTATATATCTTTTCTATGCGCGTTTTTAAAAAAATCAGTTTTTACATTATTCCAGTTGTCTTAGTTCGTTTATTTTTTTTGTTTACCTTACAATTTTTGTTAATGCATAATTTTAAGCGATATCTATCTAAACAAATTGGGAACGATTTTCACCTCACATAATTCGGAATTTGATGTTTATGTTGCACGAGGACGAATTCTGCACCATTTCTAGAGCAAGCCTGTAAAGATTAGTCGCGAAATAGGCTCGATTGCGTCACATTAATTTTTATTTAACTGATGAGGTTCTAGTTAATGCGGTTGTTAAAAGCACTGAATTTACTGTTAAGCAGAAATGATTGTAAATCAGGAGCGCAGAAGGCCAAAAGTATCATTAATAATATGAAATTTCTCTATGCGAATATTCATGTTCTACCAGGAGCGCGGACTGGGTAACTGGGAATTTTTCCCGCCGCATGTATCAATAATATTAAATTTCTCTATGCGAAAATTCATATTCTACAAGGAGCGCAAAAGGCCGAGGAGTTAAAATTTTCCCGCCAAATGTATCACTAATAACATTAAATTTCTCTAAGCGAAAATTTATATTCTACCAGGATCGCAGAAGGCCGAGGAGGTAAACTGTAACTGGGAACATTTCCCGCCAAAGGTATCATTAAAAATATTAAATTTCTCTTGCGAAAATTTATATTCTACCACGAGCGCAGAAGGCCGAGGAGATAAAATTTAACTGAGAATTTTTCCCGCCAAAGGTATTAAAAATATTAAATCTCTCTTAGTGAAAATTCATATTCTATCAGGAGCACTGAAGGCCGAGGAGGTAAATTTTAACTGGGAAATTTTCCGGCCGCATGTATCAATAATATTAAATTTCTCTATGCGAAAATTCATATTCTACAAGGAGCGCAAAAGCCCGAGGAGGCAAAATTTTCTCGCCAAATGTATCACTAATAACATTAAATTTCTCTAAGCGGAAATTTATATTCTACCAGGAGCGCAGAAGGTCGAGGAGGTAAAATTTAACTGAGAATTTTTCCCGCCAAATTTATTAAAAATATTAAATCTCTTAGCAAAAATTCATATTCTATCAGGAGCACAGAAGGCCGAAGAGGTAAATTTTAACTGGGAAATTTTCCCGCTAAATGTATCATTAAAAATATTAAATTTCTCTATGCGAAAATTCATATGTTACCAGGAGCGCAGAAGGCCGTGGAGGTAAAATTTAACTGAGAATTTTTCCCGCCAAATTTATTAAAAATATTAAATCTCTCTTAGCAAAAATTCATATTCTATCAGGAGCACAGAAGGCCGAGGAGATAAATTGTAACTGGGAATTTTCCCGCCAAATGTATCATTAATAATATTAAATTTCTCTATGCGAAAATTCATGTTCTACCAGGAGCGCA
>MU182660.1:149252-180649 GCA_016904865.1 Pissodes strobi | reverse complement strand
GGAGGTAAAATTTAACTGAGAATTTTTCCCGCCAAATTTATTAAAAATATTAAATCTCTCTTAGCAAAAATTCATATTCTATCAGGAGCACAGAAGGCCAAAGAGGTAAATTTTAATTGGGAAATTTTCCCGCTAAATGTATCATTCAAAATATTAAATTTCTCTATGCGAAAATTTATATTCTGCCAGGAGCGCAGCAGGCCGAGGAGATAAATTGTAACTGGACAAGCCGTTTTAAAAGCTCCCAAAAAAAGTGTCTCTAATCTATCTAGCCACGGTTAGGCGTGAGCTTGCAAATGTTCGTAGTGGAGCAGACTCATATTTCACACCATAGCTTTTATGACACTGGGGCCTGTTTTTGTAGCTCTATTAAAAATAAGTTTGTACAGTTTGCTTGAGAAATAAACTCCATTACTTCGTATATTAAAGTGAGGACTTCCTCCTCACAATCCTCTGAACGTTACCATTATCAAATTAAAGGCAGGACTCCTGTAAGTACACCAGTAAATTTTGCCGATTCAGTGGCGCACTCTTTAAGTTTTAATGTAATTGAGACCTTCTTTCATCCCCCTTATTGCTCAAGTGTGATGTAAGTGTTACGAGAGAACGAAACAAACTATCATATGGCATATAATTTAGTAAGTAATCAAGGGATATTTTCTGTAATTAACCCTATGAGTTTGATATTCAAATTTAAGGCATGACTTCTGTAACTAATTATATGTTTCATGTCAATGTTTGTAGCCAAACCGAATCACATACTGCGTACCTTACTTTTTGATTCATCACCTCTCGATTCTCTGAATTGGCATGACTTGTATATACCATTTAGAGTAGGTATTTTATCCTCGATTTGCATTTTGTGATAAAGCTATCCAGGAACATCTAGTTTTTTTGCGTAAGAATTTTTGGATTTTGAATGAAATGTATGTTTCTTTACTAAGTACATATATTTTTTTATATGTCAGATGATTTATGCTTCAGTCAATTTTATAACTCGATGTAATATGTTGACTGCCATAGAATAATTCTACACTTGATCTAAATTCCTGCTGAACCCTAAATTCAGGTTTAATAAAAACGAATAAATATATAATTAATTTCTAATTTCCACATTTTACACATTTATTGATTACAGATTACATTATGAATAAAACTTACTAAATCTAAAACATTGCTTAATTACGACAGTTTGTCAATTTAGATGACTGATCAAAGTTATACATAGGAATGTTTATTATTAAATTAATTTACATAAAACTACAAGAAATTAGTCATGAAATGTTATGTGTCATGATCCTTTATTTCTTTATTAAATTCAGACCGAAAATGAACAAGTATATACGACAGCGAATTTTTCTTTAACAGAGACGAGGACCTAATGATGAGACGCGAGGTAGTTGTAAATACTATATAT
Organism: Pissodes strobi; assembly: GCA_016904865.1. Taxonomy (NCBI): domain Eukaryota; kingdom Metazoa; phylum Arthropoda; class Insecta; order Coleoptera; family Curculionidae; genus Pissodes; species Pissodes strobi. Next base: position 179,232 of record MU182660.1, on the reverse strand, counting down.
AAAAAAATAGGCATAGTTGCTGTATAGTTTATCTAAAACATATTGAACATCGATTAGTTGTTACTTTAATACAATTCAAGACTTCGGGTGTAAAAAATGGTAACTGCTAAAATTACTCAAATTGGCATTTTTCATGAAAACAGTGGTAAGTGAGGAAGTAAACCGAACTCCTATTTTAACTTTGGCTATTTCTTCACAGATGACTCCGCACTAATGTCATAGTGGCCTGGTAAGTAACATTTTACGGTGCATTTTACTCATGAAAATAGTGATATGTGTTAAAAATGGCGGATAAGGTACAGGTCGCCAGCACTTCTGGTGCACAAAATTGTAACTACAAAAGAAAATATTTTACTCCTTTAAATGAAAACTGAATATCTTTAAACTATTTTGGAAAATGAAACATTTGATATTCAAAATTCTTATATATATTTGCTGTTTAAAGGTAGAAAATAAAGGTCGAAGTAGAGTTCAAATAGACGCCAAATTAGAGGCCTTCCAACCCAAACATGTAAATTGGTGTACTCTAAACACCATGACATGTGTTGGTTTACTTTTTAGTAAACACATTAAATTTGTTCCGATTTTAGAGTTTATTTTCAGATACAGCTGCAGCCATGGTAGAGGTACCCACTGACTCTGTCAAAAGGCAAGTGGTATTGGCATTAGAGTACTTCTCAGGGGAACAAGAAGAACCTTCTCCCCAACTGGTCCAGAATCTGGTAACATGATGCAACAGAAGGAACAGACAATTAATTTCGGCTGCGACGCGAATGCACACCACACTATATGGAGCAGCACAGACATCAATAAGAAAGGTGAGCATCTTTTAGAATATTTGTCTGCTAAAAATTTAGACATTATTAATAAAGGTAATAAACCCACCTTTATAAATGCGGTAAGAAAAGAAGTTTCTCTACTCCATTTATAATAAAATACATAACCAACTGGTATGTCTCGAACACTCACTCAATGTCCGATCACATGCACATCCGCTTCGACATATCCGTTGCAAATACTACAATGGTTAGCAACCGGAACCGAGTGCCCAAACTTACCGATTGGATTGCCTACAAAAAGCATCTAAAGTCGGAGCTTGAGGATGAACCGCTATCCGCGTTATTTACTGAGAAACTTGATGTAGCCTGGATACACCTAGAAAGTGCTATAATAGCCTCTTACGAAAAAAACTGCCCTGTGAAACAGGTTGCAACCCATGGTGGAGCAGGACACTAAAGACTGAGTCGAGAAAAGCCTTCAATGAAGCAAAACGACTGGAAAATTGGGATAATTATCATAGAACCCTATTCGAGTATAACAAAGAGCTTCGGAGATCCAAAAGAAGAACTTTTAGGTCCTTTTGAGAAGGGATAGATGAATTAGCACCGGCCATTCGTCTACAAAAATTGCTATCCAAGGAGCACTCAAACGAAATCGACCTACTGAAGAATACAGCCCAAGACACCTACGCTGAGACACCTGAAGAAAGTATAAGGATTCTTCTAGAAACACACTTTCCTAGGTCAAACACAATTGCCAAAGAAGAGCTGGCATAAGAATACGAGCCTACTGAAACCGCTCAGCGGCCTACAAAAAGGGTAAAATGTGTAGCCAACAAAGTCTTTACAAAAAAACACAATCAGATGTTCGATACACAGCTTTAAATCCTATAAATCACAGGGAGTAGATGGAATATATCCAGCCTTGTTACGACAAGGTATAGAGCACCTACTACCACATATTCAATCAATCTTCATATCCAGCTTTGCATTGGGCTACATTCCCAAAAACTGGAGGAAAGTTAAGGTAGCGTTCATACCAAAGACAGGGCGACGATCACAAGAGGAACCAAAGTTTTACCGCCCCGTTAGCTTAACCTCATTCCTTCTTAAAACGATGGAAATTATTACCGATAGGCACGTCAGGAGCAAGTTTCTTTCTAATGCTCAACTGCATGCAAAACAATTCGCATATCAGCCATCTAAATCTACAACCCACGCTCTTCAAAATCTCGTCCGCGATATAGAGAAGGCACTGTGAAAAAGAAGTGGCGCCCTGTGCATTTCTAGACATAGAGGATGCATTTGACAACACCTCACATGAATCCATTCAGCGGACCACAACCTACAGAGGTATGAAACCAATCACTACAAAATGGATAAAATCCATGCTAACCGCGACCATTATAGAAACGGCCGCCACAGTCAAAGTAATAAAGCTATGCCCTCAAGGAGGGGTCCTATCGCCCATACTTTGGTCTCTGGTGGTTGACGATCTACTGGTAAGACTGAGTGAAGCAGGCTTTGAACTCCAAGGTTTCGCAGATGTCCTAGTTATAATAATAAGAGGCAAGCATGACAACGTTCTCTCAGAACGTATGCAAAGTGCACTCAACTTTGTCAGCACATGGTGTACACAGGAAAGACTAAATATCAACCCAAACAACACCGTAGTGACCCCAATCACAAAAAGAAGGAAGCTGAACCTTAAAGCACCCACTTTGGGAGGGACAACGGTAGAGCTTTCAAAATAGGTTGAGTATCTTGGCATCGTTCTTGACCAGAAACTAACCTGGAACTCACACCTGGAAAGAACTATCAAAAAAGCAACGGCAGCGCTTTAAACCTGTCGACGACTCTTTGGTAAAACATGGGGGCTAAAACCCTCCATCATCTATCTGGTGGTCCTATAACATTGTTCTTAATTAAGCCTATTATAACCTACTCCTGCTTGGTGTGGTGGGTAAAAACAAAGGAAATAACAACACAGCGAAACCAACAAGAGTACAAAGGCTCGCCTGTCTTGGTATAACAGGGGTATGAAAACTTGCCCCACAGCAGCTCTGGAAACCCTACTTGACCTCTTTCCGCTGCACATATGCAGGAGGCCTGAACCAGTGTGTATGGAGTCACTCAGAAACTGAAGTCATGAAACCTAACTGGTCACCTCAAAATTCTGAAGTACGCCCAATAAGAGGCGATGACCAAACGAACCGATACAATGGAAACAAAACTCCATTTTGATCGCTCCTTTGAAGTGGTAACTGAAGACCGCAATACTACTGGGCAAGACTAAAACAACTAGAGAGGGGATCACTTGTCTGGTACACAGATGGATCAAAGATGAAAGAAGGGGTGGGATCCGGAGTTTACGGACCTAGGTGTCGAATCTCTGCACCTTTAGGAAACACTCACACAATCTTTCAAGCAGAACTAAATGCAATCAATATAGCCATCTCTGAATGTGCCAAAAAGACCTCCTAAGAGGTGCAAAGATCTATCCTATCAGATAGTCAAGCAGCTTTAAAACCAAGCACAGCCGTCTAGTGTGGAATTGTCGGATGGCTGCAGATCAACTGACAAACAGAAACAGACTCACCTTAATGTGGGTACCAGGGCACGAGAGTGTGGAAGGCAACGAAGCCACTCACCAGCTCGCACGGAATGGTGCAGACTGAAACATTCTGTGGCATCACTAGCGAACACGTAATGAATGAATTCAGAAATTGGGGAAAAAATGCGGAGACAGACACATTGGGCCAATGCACCTGGGCAGAGACAGGCCAAGAGACTCATCTCTCACTCGCCTAACTACACAAAAAAGCTTCTCAAGTTACAAACAAATGAGATAAAACTGGTCGTAGACCTTCTCACAGGGCATGGCCCCTGGAGGTACCACCTCAAGAAAATGAGGAAAACCACTGACGAACAATGCAGATTCTGCCAAACTATGGCTGAAGAGTCAGAGCACTTACTCTGCAAATGTCAGGCACTGACTCGCCAAAGGTTGAGGCATCTCGAAAATGCCCTGTGGCACCGGGGACCTACAAAAGCTCAACTCGCGAAGGAAATAGGAATTTTCGTGTAAAATAGAAGGGTATACACAAAATATCAATTGTGGTCGACGTGTTAAAGGGCAAATCTTGCCGAGCGACCCCTCTACCTACCATACCATACCAGAGTTCACAAATGGACTTATTCGTTCTGACAGAACGAATAAGCCCGAGAGGCATTTTTTAAGGAAAATTAATCTGGCTTTAAAAATGCGACTCGCTGGCACGAACGCACTGATGTAAGTGTTTTAGAAAACAATTTTGTACATGTATATGTGTGCGTGTATCAAATAGCTCAATATCTCAACGGGTTTTCGATAAATTAAAAATATACTATTAAAGACGGAAAAGTTTAAACACCCCTCATCATGAAAACGGAGCTTTTCCGGACTCATGTTTATATGAACTTTTGTTCATATTTCTAGATGTAGAATTTGCCCTTAAATGTTCCTTACAACATTCTGTATTACCCTGTATGCAAAATAAGAAATATTCCCAAATGACCCAGATAGTATGTCGATTTTATTCAAGATTTGGTACTATTTCTAAATATTGACGTTTAAAAAGTGATATTTTTGTGACTTTGACCCCCGCTGTATAATCTAAACTTTTTGCACTTTATTGATGCAGCTTTTAATGATCTATCCAGTAATTCAAACTTCCTGTTTGGCCAGAAATATTCGAAAACTGGAATATGAACTCTGGCCAAATTGTATTGATGCAGGGTCGTTCTTAGGGGTGTGCTGCACAAAGGCGTCGATTTTTTTGGGGGCGGCCAAATGTGGTTAGGAAACAAATCGACTACGAAATCAATGTTAAAATTGCTTAGCTATGCGAAGTGGGCAAAACTTAAGGAACCAGCTTCGGAAGCTCTAGTATAAAATATGAAAAATGCCTTAAGGCATAAGAAGGAAACAGTCATGTGAAGTTACTGACAAAGTTAATGAAAATATAAATGGGAAATTTTAAGTAAATTTTTATTATAGTCATAGATAAAGTCAGAATATCAGTTGAACAATATTTCAGTCATTAATGTAATAATACTCCTAATTTTTTGACATGATGCTACATGACTTAGATTGGAACAAAATTGAATTGATCGAGATTTAGGACGAACACAGTGAGTGTCTAAAGATGTTCTAAAGATATGCATGGGAAATGAAATGCAAACATATAATATAATAAATAATTTGTTGTCTCCATAGTTAGTTATAATTTTAAGAATATTTTTTAATTTTAGCTTTAACGGTTACATCTAAAGAGCTAAAAATAATAAAAAGTTACTAGCGGCCCTCAATGTCACAGGAACATCTCAAAAATTTAGCTATTATAGCAACAGAAAATGAGAGCCATAAAAACGTTGATCATTCGAAACTGCTCGACGAATATCATTACCTCCTACAACTAGGCTAATATTAAAATTAGCAGTGGAGTCATCCTAGGTGGTCATTACTTTTTTGCCATAAGAAAAGCACTCAGAGGAGCCAAGAGGAGCCCTGTAAAAGTATTGATTATTTTATCGCGCCTACTTGCCTATTTAACGTTGATTGCCACGCTGAGCGACTGGAATTCCAATTTCCATCTCGGCGTCTTCGATGTATTCTGTATCCAGTGGTGCCAGATTCGGCGCTTTATTACAATTTGGGCTACTTCTCACTATAGTTTGCCACAAATTATTTTTCAAAGAAATGTAAAACATTTGTCTTGGATTACAATTAACAATATATTAGATACTTAATGTAAAAGTTTGCTTTGGTATATTATAGTGTAGTTATATTAAATATAAATAAGTATTTAAAATCCGAAAAGTAAATATTTAAAAGAAACTGAAGCATAACGGAATCGAAACCTTTAAGAAAATAAACGTTGCTAACCAATAACCTAATTATTTTCTCTAAATATTTAGTTCCATTTAAAAACATAATTTCAAATGTCATTCAACAAATGCTGTAAAAATTAAAGTCCAACTAAATATGACCCAGACGAGCCAAATCCTGATGGTCAGGACGAGGCAATTCTGCAAATTCGTAACAATATAAGGCCATGCGTACAACAATTTTTTACCATTGTGCAACCACCAACGTAAACGATTTAATATTTGGGCTGTCGTTAGCAGTTCGAGGATGACGAGACGATTATTAAAAATCTGGCAACACTGCCTGTGAGTTGGCAGCGTTCTTTCGACGTTCGACCGGTTTCTTAATTGTTCTTTCATTGATCTTCGATGAATATCTTTATAAAATTAGTACTTTAGTGTGTTTAAATGTATGTGAACAATGCCTTCCAGATGCTGTGCACCAGGCTGCCGTGGAAACTACCCGAAAGGACCTAAAGTTCATGTTTTTAGTTTTCCAAAAAGTGATGACTTGCAAAAGAAGTGGCTTCAATCCTGCGTGACAATTTAGTGCCCAATAAAATCATTACAGTACATTTAAAATATTAACTATTGAAGGAAAATGCCATACCAACTATTTTTCAAAACTGCCCCAATTACTTTTCAAAAAATGTGTTTACTCGCAAAAGTAAAGACGAAACTTGAGGAATTACAATTGTTGCAAGCAATAAAGCAAAGTAAAGAGGAGTTTAATATCCATAGAGAGGCTACATGTTTTCAAAATGTTGAGGAGTTTTTAAAACTATTTTCAAATTATATTGTTAAGGAAGGTTGGTTTCCAGTAAGAGCTATAGATAAAATAACTGTATTTAAGCTTGAGTATACTCCCGGTCCTATAATAACTTGGGCGATTGTAATAAATAATATAAAATTAGAAACATTTTTATATGGCCAGTATGTTTCTGTTTCAATAATAAATTTAAAATCCCCATTTATAACCGGCAGTTTGGATGAATTAGAATGTTTAATCGATGCAATTGATAATATATCAATTCCTCTTAAGAATGACCTCTCCATTACGGATATTCTTTTAAACCTAAAAGACTCCGATGAACTTACATAAAATCTAAAATTTATTTCAGAACAGCTAACTTTGGTGAGTACCTCAAAAGAGAGATATCGGTATTCACCGAACAATATTGTTTTATGTTAAATTTTGTTTATTATAAGCCCTCATTTGCGTAATCATGCTCCTATTATTTTACCTCATCCTAACACAGTAAAATCTATTTGTAACAGATTTTTAACAGATCACCATATTGATAAAAGGCATTTTTTTAACCTATGCTTGTAACATTTTTCAATCTTTGAGTGATAAAGATGAAAATGTTATATTACTTTTTGATGAAATTCATATTGACTCCTATTTGGATTATAAGGCAGGAAACACTGTAGGATCATCAGTAAATAACAGCAATACTTTAGCATCATCTGCAGTTGCATTTATGATCACAAGTCCTTGCTCAAGTCTTAAAAAAGTAATTCATATATGTCCTAAAGCTAAACTTGACTCAGAAATCTTATATACTTTATAATTAATATAATATTATCAATTGCATCGATTAAACATTCTAAGTCATCCAAATTGCCTGTTATAAATGGGGATTTTAAGTTTATTATTGAAACAGAAATAGAAATGTCCTAAAGCTAAACTTGACTCAGAAATCTTATATACTTTTATCAAGACCATGATAGAAAATTTGGAAGAAATTGGCTACATAGTATTTTGTACAGTTAGTGACAATAATCCAATAAATAGCAAGGCAATGAGTAATTTTTCACCACGGAATGAACTCAGTATAGTTTTCCCCCATCCTATTGCCCGATAAAGACCATTATTTTACCTTTTTGACACTGTTCATCTACTAAAATGTATTTTTAACAACTGGCTAAATTCTAAACCTGAGCAAGCATTTTTCTATCCCGATTTAAGAGGGGCCAAAAAAAATGTGCTTCGTTTTCAGTGGTCAAAAAACTTCATGAACTAGAACGAAACAAAATATTAAAACATGGGTATTCCCTTAGTTTAAAGGCTCTTTTTCCATCATCTATAGAAAGGCAAAATGTTAAATTAGCTCTCAAAATATGTAATATTTTTATTATAGAGACTTTGAAAGGTTTTGTTAATAATTTGTCACATTCACAAGACACAGCAGAGTTTATTAATATTATATGGACCTGGTGGAGAATAGTTAATGTTAAAACCCCTCTTAAGGGTAATATTTACTCGATAAATTTTAAGAACCTTTCACCAGAGAAATATTGTCAGCCTCCAACGATGACCCGAAATTTAATTTTCTGCTAAAAATTCAAAATTGGCTAGATTCTTGGCATTCACCTAATTTTCCAAATACACTTACTCGACAAACCCACAATGCATTAAGCCATGCCATTCATGGGCTACTGGAAGTGACTGAATACTGTTATGACGTATGTCTTACTGGGCAAATTTCAAACGGACCCATTGGGAGGGCGAGGGCGTTTTGAAAAATATAGGCAATTAGCTGGTGATCATTATCATATCTCTGTTCGCCAGCTATATGAGTCAGAAAAAAGGCTAAGGCCTACAATTTAATTGATTCCTTAAGTCGTGGGGCTCTTTTATATCCTCGTGAACAAGTAGTGGACGTAGTTTCAACAGCCTATATTATATTTAAAAAACTGATTAATGAGTTCGAAGACACATTTTTAGATATTTTCAATAAAAAGTCTTTCTCTTAGCAGCATTTTAAATACACTTCTTAATAATTATTGTTCTAAACATAATAATAATCTTTTGGGTAAAAAGAAAAAAAGGAAACTGGAGACTTTTAATAAATAAATATTAGACCCCAATAAGATACCGAGTAATATACCCAATATAACACAAGAAAGTAAAATCTGAAACCTGTATAAAGCTTTCATGTTTTATCATAAATATTTGAATATTGTAAGGTTCTTTGGATGGAGAAAACCGAGGAGAAAACACACTACCAAATTTGACATTACTATTACCTATTATGACACTTTTATACCTATAGTGACATTTACCACCTATCTAAAATTGATTGGTGGTATCTAGTTTCAGTGTATCAAAATATATACTATTTTGATAAGCTGGATATTCAAAGGTTTTTGCTTTGAAATTTCGTTTTCCTCTAACAAAAATCAAATGAGGCGCGTCTAAGGCCTGAGTTCATGACTCGCAGCCTTGGTTAATCGGAAGCCCTTAAATATTATTTATGTATACAGAAAAAGGTAAGTAAAATGCAATTTAATTTTTGTTTTAAAAAAAATGAGTAATATACATTATCAGTCATAATAGCCGGGCTTAAAGTAATATCAGCTTGTAGGAGGTATTGTATTAGCCCAATTACGTTTCAAACTACATATAAAAAAGGTTTAATTTACAAAAAGAAGTTTTTGTTATATTTTTTCGAGATTTTTGCGTCTAAAATGTCAACTTACTGTGAAATTTTAAAAGTAATTGCACTTTTCAATATACGCCTGTAAATAAGTTATGACCACTTTGGATGACGTCACGCATAAGCCGTCAGGCCTAGTTGTAGGAGGTAATGCGAATATGCCTCCCTAAAAATTTGTTTTTGTGTTGTACTTTTGTTTTCCTGGTTTATTTATCATTTATTGCTAAAATGTGTGTTTATTTGCCTAAAAAGACGTAAATTTGCAATACTTATTTGGTTTTAGTTTTGTGTTAATTTTAATAAATGTTTCATAATTATTAATAAAATAAATTAAACTTCATATAAAAAGTATTAACTGTCGGAAAGAGGCGGCATTTCGAGTGCTGGCCGAATAGGTACCTAGGAACGGCCATGTACTGATGTCACTGGATAGACAATTAATTTATTCATGAACCAATTTAGTCAATTTACCAATTTAGTCAAACGAATATGCCTCCGTAAAAACTAGACAATTTTTTTTGTGTTGTACTTTTGTTTTCCTGGTTTATTTATCATTTATTGCTAAAAAGTGTGTTTATTTTCCATAAAAGACGTATATTTGCGTTTCTTATTTGGTTTCAGTTTTGTGTTAATTTTAATAAGTGTTTCATAATTATTAATAAAATAAATTAAACTTCATATAAAAAGTAGTAACTGTCTGAAAGGGGCGGCATTTCGAGTGCTGGCAGAATACATAGGAACGGCCCTGTACTGATGTCACTGGATAGACAATTAATTTATTCATGAATTCAATTTTATTCAATTTAGTCAATTATTTTTATTTATTTTCTTTCGTTTTTTTTTTGTAATTTCGTAACTTCTAGCTTTGACCCTTTTAGATATAATCAATGGTTCCGCTACTTTCTACTAATCCTATAGAACTAATTATGGTCCTATCTATGGCAAGCGTTTCTAAGTTGTAAGTATTACTAACAGGTAAGGATAAATTTTTGACTTACACTTAATACGTTTAAAGACCTTTTCCACAACAAAATATTTCTTATTGATTTGTCTTGTCAGTTGTATAAGTATATAAAGGTTTTATAAGATTACATAAAACATAATTATAAGTGAATTTTATCTTAAGGTACAACTTTGTAAATGGCTAGTCCATAATTATACAAATTATTTAATTAAACACCTCGCTTATAAACTATCATCATTCAGTCATCTTTTTTGTGTGTAAGGACGACCAAGTATTAATTTGTTCCGTCCAGCTACAAAATGAAACTAGAAGTAATAGAAGGAATAAGTTTTAAAGTAATCGATGGATCCATATATTGATGAGCAGCCTATCCTGATTTTACTAGTAATTCAATATGAGAATGGCCACCTGAAATTGATGAAACCCTCGAAAAACAACAAACTGTTATTTCATCTGTTTCAGGTTGCGTATTACGGTATTTGATTAAACGATTAATATTGCTTTGTGTATTACTAGTAGTTGCAATTTGTAGCCTTAGGTAACAAGGTAAACAATACTGACGGGTTTCAAATACGGTACCGTCAATTTACGATAATGGTTTTTCCAGCTAGTCTGTCTTTCTAACTTACTTTAAGCAAAGCATATTAATGAAAAATAATTACTTTAAGGATTGTAATTCTTATTCTTTAAATGAGTTTGCCAGTAATGTAGAGTTAAAATGCCTGTAGGCTTAGTACTGATAGGTAATTTTTGATTATCTGGCTTTTTAGTTTCAATGATTTCATATAGATATGGCTGTGGTTGAAATAAATCATCTTGGTACTACATATAAAATATGCGGGTTGTCTGAGTATATTGTAGTCTTCGACCAGCAGCCCATTCTATAGTCAATCTAGTAAGGGTTGAAACGTTTTCGTGACCGCGAAATTATGTGTAGCCAATCAGTTTGCCTAATGAATATATTGGAACCCTTAGGAACTAATTATAATATTAAAAGACGTCCATCAGTAGTAGCCGCTTCAAAATTATTATATTAAAATTCGAGTATATACAACAAATATGAGATTCTCTATTGCCACCTCCTGCATATAATTTTAATACTAGTTCAATACAATCTAGAGTCTAGACTAATATGAGAAGCAAAAACAAAGTAGGAGAGGATGGGGCATAGAGGGGTAGCGGGGCAAAGTGGGGTCTTACTCCCTGCTCTCCTGCTATCTACGCTTGGTCTGTGCGATCTGATGATCATCTTCAGAGATCTGACCTCGAGATGTCATCTGTCAGGTTTGGACAACTAACAGACAGACAGCTTTTTAGATAGACATACAGCTTTATAGACAACTAAGACAGCTCTTTAGATAAACAGACAGGCAGACAGACAGACAGCTAAGACAATTTTATTACATTTAAGACAGCTTTTTGGACAGACAGACAGGCGGATGACATCTAGAGGTCAAATCCCAGAGGATGATTAACAGTAAACGAAAACTGGCCTAAAGACATCCTTCATTAACCGAAACCCTTAAAATGATAAACAGAAGCGGCCTAATCCTTGGTGGTGGCGTCACCGCCAGGAATTTATGGTGTGACCAAAATTCGGGGTTAGGATCAGGTGCGAGGTGCTACACCCTTAAATGTGCGATAGTCCAAGTCGGTGGCGTCGATTCTGAGATCGAGGCGTCGATGCCTTTGAAATGCAGGATGGACCTTAAAATTTCTTATAGGGATTTACATCGGAAAGTCGCGAAATTTAGGCTAGAGAGTAGGTTGCTTATCTACTCAGGTGGAGTAGTTACGCAATTTCAGAGTGGACAAACTTTTATAGCTGTGGCCACCATAATAACCACTGTAAAATCCTTTAGGGCAACTGGAATAGGTCCTCTTTACCCAAATGTCTTTACCTATGCCGATTTGGCACCAGCTGAAACGATTATCCAAATGATCCAATGCCAATCACTGGCACCACAACCATTTTTCTACCATCAGACCAAATAATTAACCTTCAACTTACAGACTCTGCAACAGTGGAAATGGAGGTAATTAGTCAGGATAGAGACATATCTCTCGAATCAGATGGACTAGAAGTACCAAAGACTTATGAAAGTTTCATCAACTACCTTTCCACAACCTGAATGCTCATAAATTAATGAGAGTCGAACTTTTTTGTAATGTCGCCTAAGGAAATTATGCCTTTACCCAAGGAAGCACGAACAACGAAACGGATTACTAACCGTAGGAGATTGAATAGCAACAATTAGAGAATCACCTTAGAAAAACCAGCTCATTAGTCTAAAGGAAGCAAAAGAAGGCAAATAAAACAAAGGTGACAAAGAAACTGGTAATTGTATCACAAGAAAAAATATAAGAACAGAAAAAGATGCCACCCATGTTTATCTTCTCTAGCAAGCGAATGAAACCCGAATTGATGGATGGAACATCAGCTGGATCTTGGGGAGAGTGCTATGAGTCAGGCTGGATACAGAGCCATTTATTTTGGTGGCAGTTTAAAGAATGGTCGCATATTCTTTTGCTGCTTGATGAACATGTCATTCGCGTAGAAAATATTGATGTTAACGATTTTGTCCACGAGAATGGCGTCGTTGTGGATTTTATCAGCGAAAATCGCATTGTGCTAGTGTGCCTCACGCCCCTTCCGGTGCACCGCGACCAGTCACTGGATGTTGGTTTCATGAAGCCTCTAAGTAGCTATTTCAGCAATAAAGTCAATAAATGTCTGCGGTGTTATACAGGTCGAGTAGTTACGCAATTTCAGATTGCCTCCTTATTTGCACAAGGGTTTATAGCTGCGGCCACCAATGGCAACCGCTGTAAAATCCTTTAGATATGCCGATTTCGCACCAGCTGAAACGACCAATTATCCAAATTATGCAAAACCAACCACTCTAACCACTACTCATCAACTTGCTGGCGCAACAACCACATTTCTACATCAGGCAAAATAATTAACCTTCAACTTACAGACGCTGCAACAGTGGAAATGGAGGCAACTAGGACCGAGAAAAATCTCTGGAATCAAATGGACAAGGAGAAGCATCAAAGACCTATGAAAGTTCACTAACTTTTCGATCAAGCACTCCTCAACCTGGATGCTGATAAATTAATGAAGGTCAAGCAAAACGTACTTCTTTTGTAAGGAAATTATGCGTTTACCCAAAGAATAACCAACAACGCAACGGATTATCGGATTACTAACTGATTAAATAGCAATAATTACAGAATAACCTTAGCAAAACGAGCTCATTAGTCTAAATGAAGCAAAATAAGGCAAATAAAACAAAGGCGATAAAGAAACTTGTAATAGAATCAAAAGGAAAAAAAAGTAAGAAGAGAAAAACGATTCAAAAACAACAAAACAACTTGAGGCAGAAGAATCATCGGACGACAAAGATGCTGAATTTATTGTGGCCACATATGGCCTCAGCCTAAAGAGGGGTGGATATGGTGCATATTTTGCTATCGTTGGGCACATTTTTCAATTTTAAGTTCTCTATTAATGAAGATGAATAGCAATCAATAATCTTGTTAATTTATATATCTCCATAATCATTGCTCAGTGTTACTTGGTAATTAATAAATAAATTAACATTTTTTTAATTTTATTAGAAGTATCCCACATTGCGCATTGTCTAAATAGATACCCCGTTTGTCCCACAATATGATACTGAAACAGTGATAATGAAGGCAATTAGTCAGTACAGAGACAAATATCTCGAATCAGATGGACTAGGAGAAGCATCAAAGACCTATGAAAGTTCACCAACTATTCGACCAAGCACTCCACAACCTGAATGCTCATAAACTAATGAGAGTCAAGCAAAAGGGAGCTTTTTGTAGGAAATTATGCATTTACCCAAAGAATCAGGAACGACGCAACGTATTACTAACCGAAGGGGATTGAATAGCATTAATTAAAGAATAGTTAGAAAAACGAGCTCATTAGTCTAAAGGAGGCAAAATAAGGTAAATAAAACAAAGGCAACACAAGAAAAAAAAATCAGAAGAGAAAAACGATTAAAAAACAATAAAACGACGAAGATGCTGAATTTATTGTGGCTACCTATGGTCTTAATCCAATGAGGGTGGATAAGGTGCAGAGTTTGCTATCGTTGGGCACATTGCTCCTGTGCTGGAGGTATGCCAACATTTATCTTTTAATTTTAAGTTCTTTATTAGTTAAGATGAATAGAAATCCATAATCTTGTTAAGTTGTACATTTCCATAATGTGTTACTTGACAATTAATAAGTAAATTAACATTTTTTTTTAAATTTTATTAGAAGTACCCCACATTGCCTCAACAGGTACGCCGTTTTGTCCCACCATGTGGCTTTGCTCCATTGGCAAACTTCTTTCAGTATTTTTTTCCTGGGGGATAATTATTATTATTATTTTGGATGATGAGTAACGTATTAGCCAACCAATCTAAGCTGATATATCAGTAATAATTAGGATTTTCTTAGAGCAAAATGATTCAAATTAGGTGCCTCACTATACCTCCCCTCTCTTGTAAATGAGTGCAAAATACTTATTTTGAGTCAGAAGAATAATTTTTTAAAGCTGATATTTAAGACTGCCAAACTGTAGGTATCAAATTAGATGTTTATGACTTAAATAGAGGCTTAGAAGAAGTAAACCTAATTTAAGATTAATTTGTTATAGTTTTTTACTATATGCCATCAAAGAGACCAATATTATTAGGTCATTAAGAGCGCAAAAAATAATATCTTTCATGTCGAGATATTTGGTTTTCATGTTAGGTAAAAAATTACCTACCTATTGCTCTAAAAATGTATTCACGGTTCGCACAACATAATGCAGGAGGGGCAAAAGAGAGCAATAATATAATGTATAAAATAAAATATAAAGCCAGATCCTAAACTACACAGCCTAAATCCTACACAGTCTACACTTGAACGCAAAGTCTTTGGCAAATATTGTTGACCCTAATCCTAAGTTTACTATGAACGTCAGTAGCTAAATCATCTACAGTCACAAATCTGCATTTTTGGAAACTAAAAATATCACATAAAAACCCCATAACTTGCTCTTTAAAATATACACATGTGTCCCTCAAAGATTCATCCGAACCCAGGAAACCCCATGCTAAAAGTGGAGACAACTGTTCCGAGATTGTATAAAAATGAGCCATAAAACCATCCGAAAACTTCAGTCTTCTTCTTTTTGCTTTGAGCACGGACCACACCGCGGTTGTCAAAGCCGTTTCTTTGAAGCCTTTGGATAGCCATCGGTTCTGTATTACTGCCATGACGGAAGATGGTGGGCTTTCTAAGTCTTCAAAAGCATCCATTAGGATATAGTCTAAAACAACATCGTAGAAGGTGAGTGCTTTAACGCCTCTAGTGCTAAGCTCTTCCTCTAGGTCACGCCATTGGTTCGGATTTTGAATGTATTGCAATATTTCTTCATAACCTAGAAAAACAAACCCTTACTTCAATTTTTAAGGGTATAAAGTTGATGGTTTGGGAGAAATATTGAAAATTTAATTTCATTGATAGCGATTTTATCTCTCGCCACTTGATAATCAAAGGCATTTAGATTATTAATTGAAAAGTACTGTAATGAGAAGTGTTATTTGCTTTTCGAACTTTCTTTAAGTTGGAGACGACGTGATCGTACCATATGACTTAAAATGTAACGTTACCTATATAGCGTAGCTTGTTAGTGTTAAAATGCTAAAAAACTAGTTTGTATTAGGCAATTTTGTGAAGTTTTTCATATGAAGATTGTACCTTTATATTATTTTATCTGCCAAATGTATTAGTATATGGTTTATCCAAAAATAGTATTAACTGACTAAGTTGGGCTTTGGAGCCTTCGGCAAAATGCATTATCCACAAAAACGGTACACAATTTATACACTCGACGCGAGTTTCGCCACCCATGTTAGCTTCATCAAACTTAATTAACTCTTGATGATAATGGTTAGCGAAATGCCCGTCGAGTGTAAAAATCGTATTTCGGTATTGCGGATAAAATTGCTTTTTAGTATTAATAAATAAGTCTACTGCTGAAACAAGGTAATAAAATACCTACCTATCAAAAAGTCTTTGGGATCCTTATCAGCGTACAACATTAAATCAGCTAATATCTGTCGCCCTGCATCTGCAAACCAGACGTAGTTCGATGGATCTCTGAGTAAATGTTGAAAGGCTAATCGTAAACAGTGCAACTTAGCCAGATATTCTCCATCCGAGCCACATTTGACAACTTCTGTCCTTAAGGTTCGGCATGGGATGCCGCCATTCTCCAATTGTCTCAACGCGCTCTGGTACAGCGGATAAGATTCTAAATCTGGGAAATACTCTGAAAATTCTTCAAATTCTTTCAGATCTGCCACCTGTAATAAATAATGTTGATTTTAACGTATACTAATCTTATTTCATGACTGTATGTTTTGAGTTGCTGTTACTATTTTAAAAGTATCAGTATTAGTATGAGGTACGCAACGAATAATATATAATAAGAATAAACTGCAAGATAAATATCGATGGAAAGATGAGAAAGTTAAAATATAATTAAAACACTAGGTCATCAGGGCCGTGGCTGCAATAGGGCGGATCAGGGCGCCGCCCGCGGCGCCCTGACATGAATGGGTTACGGCCTAAGCCAGCTTACGTACCTTTCGGCTTCAAGTCGAAAGGTACGTAAGCAAAACAAACATTTTATTATGTGGAATTAAACTCACGAATAGGCAACAGTGCAATGGGAACAAAATAAATCCTTGCCGGTGATTCCCGAACAAAGAGAAACTTTTAGAGCAACATATCAGCTTTTTGCAACAGTTGCTACTGTCGGTTGCATCACGACAGTTTGTGAGTCATCTCGTTGACAGCAATCAATCGACCCCAAAGGTATTCAATGCAACATCAACGAATGGCTGACCTTTTCTTTTCAGTATTTGAGCAGAAAAAGCCGCTGTATTAGATTTAGGTTCGTGTCTGCGAAAATTTTATAGGTCTGCAAACAGAAGGCTTCCTCTATTTTAATCATTTAAATTAGGATAGATTTAAAGTTTTGTGTTTAGTTGTTATGTTTTCCGTGTTGACCTTGATTGATTGCTCTAGAGTGGTATTAATACACTGCGACCTGAACAGATCAATTCCATGGTGGCATCCAGCTTCAATGCTTTGATAAAAGCAAGTAGCTTCAATACTTTGACAAAAGCAAGTAGTTTGGATGGTTCTATGGATGGAACTTCCGCCTGTTCGAAGCAGGTCATTCGTCTATTCGCAACCGCCTCGCACTCCGTGAGAAGGTGTTCCGGGGTTTCCTCTTCTTCTCACAGAACCGGCAACTCTCCTTGTTTTAAATGTTTATTCTCTCCAAGTGCCTTCACAACCGGGCGGCAGTGGCCCGTAAGAAAGCCGGTGAGCAGAGATTGCTCTTACTCAGTGTTATAAGGTGTTTTGATCTTCCTGGGTGAGGAAGCCCTAGAAGCATTTTTGATTGCCTTAACCCTGGAAGACGATCCCATAGACTGATCTATTTGGTTCGCTCTTCATTGTCTTCCTTGTAGGTTTGCGTCCCTATGCCACAGAAAGGTTCCGATCCTAAAAGCGGAGTTTGTGCTCCTACTTTTGCCAATTGCTCTGTTTTTTTATTGCAGCGTGTCCTAGGGTTCAATGAAAGGACAATTTGTTATTCTTACCTAGCGCTTTGATGACTGCTTGACTGTCTGAGAAGATGACAGTCTCTTTCTTTCTAGAGTTTCTGCCTAGGTTGAACTGCGCACATCTTCCTATGACGTTAATTTATGTCTGGAGTATGTCCGGGTGTTTTCCTCCCATTGCTTCGAAGAATTTGGTTCCCAGACCAAATACTCTGGCTCGGTCCCCTGTTCCGTTCTTGCCCCGTCTGTATACTATTTTATGGCACTTTGCTGCGATTAGAGAATGCAAGTGGTGTTCTTTTGCCATTCTTCCCTACTTCTTATCACGACCGTGAAGTATGTTTCAAAATTAAAACCTTTGACTATATCGTCCCTGAGGAGCCCAAGAAGTGGTATATGCTTTGTCAGGGATGTTAACTCACTCTTTCTTAGCTATTATTCCTCGCTTGCTCTCTCTCTCTCTTGTGATTTTAGTCATTGCTTGTCTAGCTGATCCGTCTACAATAATGTGTAGAGGTGCGAGGCCCACAATAATTGCCCTTTATTTAACAAAATTAATAATAAAAAACTGATAATTTAAATAGCGGTTTTTCACCATTTGTAACAGGCCGATTTGGCTAGTGTAAAATATTTTTATTCTTCCGTTAATTAATTCTGGATTTATTGATTCAATTTGCTGTCAATAAGCTTGAGGTTGCCGCATTTATTAATGTAAATTAATTTTATTCTAAATATAGGTTAACGATATATTTGTATTATCTTTTATAATACTGTTGTGGCCTGGAGTAGCTATTTTGATATTCCCTTTCTCTTATGTAGCCCTCATGCACTTTGTGACTATTATTTTAGTTGATAAGCAAATCACAGATCGCTTAGGTTTGATTAAATTACTAAAATAGGATATTATGTTACTTGAATAACTTTGCTTAATTTATATTACATTACCGTAGAACAGCCAGCAAACTCTTCTATATTTTTAAGAATTGTGTTAATAAAACTTATTTTTAAGCTTCATTAGATCCGTCAAATTCCTATTTTATTTTCGGTTTGAATGTTTCATAACTTTTGATAACTTCTGATATCTTTTTGGAACCTCTGATATTTCTCTTTCCACGCGGCATGCGGCAATGTTCGCAATATTCGGTTGGTATTGTTACTGTTGGTGGCACTGGGTAGTAGGAATGGGCTATTTCCCATAATTACTGATGTCGATTTAGATTTTTTTAAATTTATCATTTTGTTAGGGTATTCTCTAGTATTTTTTGAACAATTTAATTTCAGCTCATTAATTGTGGCTTCCGCCGTCGTTTTACGACCATAATAAACGAGAACTAAGTCGTTTATTATCTTAGAATTATTCTTCGTATCGTTTTGTGGAGCATTTCACGGCCCTACCTTTTTTTCTGATCTGACGTTAGTTCTCTAATTCCGTGGAAGTGGAAAAAGGCAAATAAATTGAAACCGATGATTTCGTTCTTCTAGAAATACCCTTCGGTGAGAAGAGAAGCTTTTCTGCTTTAGTGCAGTCTTAGTGGACTCAACTTTCTGTATTGTGTTAATACTACCCTTCCAGGGATCTTTGAGTGAGTCCCTTAACAGTGCTCGACGCTACCAAGTTATTGGGATATTCGTATCGCACTAGAGGCTTCCGAGATCATCTTAAAAAAACCGAAACCGTCGACTCTCTAGCCACTCTCCGAGACAAGTGAGGCAATTATTGCTAAAGTTTTTTTGTCTAATTTAACGATTTAATTGCCTTATCTGTGTTAACCTTTTTTTGTACATTGACCACCATTTGCACTGCATTCCATGAGTTACCTTATCTATTCCCTTTTAGCATATCTGATTTTTTTTAATGTGGCATTAGTTTTGATCATATGGCGAAGTTTATATTTTCTCTTAAGGATGATTCATGTCTATCTCTTTTTTATATTCAAGTTGTTTGTACCTTTTGTATTTCTTTTATTTGCAAATCCATTGATAATTTTGCAAGGGGGGCTATAGGTTTTTTCATTGAAATAAGGGGGCTTTATCTAATGCGTATTGGGTTATTTCAGGGTTCTACCACCGTGTTACCCCGCTGCAATTCTATCACCGGGCTATACTACCGCCAATTTTTCTCCGGGCTATACCGAGTCCTCTGCCAATTTTACCCTTGGGGCCATCGAGTTACCATTGCAGAAGTACCAGAGTTAGCTACAGGTGCCCGGCGCTTCCACCAGAGGTAATTCTTACCTCCACTACTGTGCGTGACGAATCGGATGTAACGGGGTATTGTACAGAAGCATTTATCTTTATTATTATCTTTTTTTTGTGTCTAATTATTTTGAATTTTGCACTATAGATTGTGCCTTAGTTTCGTTAAATCATTTATTTCTCCTGCCGATTAATAATTGTTTCTAATATTTAAATATAAATCAAGCATTGACAGCCAAGCTTTAAGATAGTTTTCAATCATTTTATTCTTTTTTATTCATTTATCGCGTCAATTGATTTAATTATTGTGGCCGTTTATTACTACATATTATTATTGCTACGTTTATAATTGGTGCAGCTACTAGCGCACCCGTACATATATGTAATAAGCTTAGGTAAACCAAAGTGATCACTTCGGATTGTAGTGTTTAGAGCATACAGTACCGAGTTAACAACAGAATTGTTCTCCATACAATCCCCATATTTTACCATTATTATTAATTACTTTAATAATCATTTGACATTCCTTTGCGTTTAAATAGCCAAAAAAAATCACTGCTAAATTGTTGCTGCTGAGGAAAAAAAACCTTCCTAAAAATAGTTGATAGATAATAATTTGAGTTCCTACAAATGTCGCCCTGACAATAATCAGCAATGCCCTGGTACCAAGGAAGGCCTGGTTACGGCCCTGTATGTCATGTCGCTAAAGCATAGACCTATGATAAGCGACCATGGCATTAGTTTAATAATATGTTAGATGTAACGGATCTGTTGGATGATATGCTAAAATATGTTGGTAATGTTATCTGAAAAAAGCATGTTTGGTCTAAAGCGATTAGAGAATTCATTTATGTATATGTATTAAGGCAAGTAAGAACACCAAACCAGATTTTTGTGATAAACCGTGCTTTACTGGTTCAGATTTAGGTATATTTTAAGTCGATCCTGTAATATTTCAATTTATCCAGCATAACCGTGGGACACACAGTCAAATGTTGTTGTCAGGTCACAGAAGGGAGCGAAGAACTATCCCTCCCCTCCATGCCTTTAGCCGTGAAGTTCCACAGATCATTAATGGTGAATGTTGTAGACATTCTAGCGAAAACCATACCTAATCGTTTTGAAAGAACACAATTTTTCTCTTGAAATAGCCATTTGGTTGTTCTTTCAGAACTGACTCGAAGAAGAGCTATACCTACTTCTTCGAAATTCTTCAGTAGGAACTAGTTCTTTCTCAATACACTTGAATGGACGAATTTTACAAGGCACGCTAATCGATACACTTGAATGAATGCATTTTACAACGCGGGTGGGAAAATCCTTCGCATGTAGGCCACCTGTTTGGACCTATTATTCCCCCATTATATACCAATTCAGCCCGGCCTCGCTGGCGAAAGCACATAGCTTCCACGGTTGGATCTTTCTTACGTCTTCCGGGAGTCAGCACGCAACTTACTCTAGCCACCGCTGGACAGTCGGTAAGGACATGAGTGGACGATTCCTTGTCCTCCAAGCCCCACCTACATTCCGCATCTTCTACGATCAGTAGGCTGTTCAAACGACAGTGCTCTGTGAGGAACCGTATATACCCCTCTTCAAAGCCATGAAGGCCCTCACTCTACCAGGCACTGTGTGTCCCATGAGAAACCTAGTCTGCCTCATACCTGCGATACTCCGCCACAGACCCTAGCCCGCTCAATCATTGCGTGCCTTAGGATAACAGCGGCCGTACTGTAGAACACACCTCCCATTGGACGCATTGCGAAACCTTGAAGTGTCAATCGATCGGTCTCCTCGTTGCCTGGCACATTCGAGTGTCCTAAAACCCATGTGATGCCCAGCCAAGGCCCTAAAGATAACTTGACACTCAGACCAGTGATAGAGCATCTCTGCTATGCGAGCAAATGTAAATGTCCTGAAGGCTTACAACAAGTTCTTCCAACCACATTTGACGACGCCTGCAAGACACTGGGTCGCCCATCCCTGGAGTAATCTGCTATAGACCCTTGGCACGCACATTCATTGCATTTCTTAGGAAGGCGATAGCCGTACTGTAGCACACCATTTTTTAGGTCCGAATTGGATTGGACCATTGCGCAACCCTGTAGTACCAGACTATTAGCTTCCTCGTTCCCTGGACCATTGGAATATCTCGGTGCCCAAACAAGACTGACCGTATTATACCCTACTAAGGTCCCCAAGACGTACCTACACTCAGACACCAGCTTAGAGTTTTATCTGACTCAAAAGGCGACAGAGCAGCACTGCTGCCTGAGCAAGTATAGATATCCTTTGCTCTGAAGGCTCTTAACCAGGTTCTTTCTCATACCTGCATTTGAAGACCGCATACATCCCGGCCTAGAACAAGGTTGCATAAATTCCTAGCTCGAACTGTTATTGTCATTTAAGTGCCAGAGATCATTCAGTCTATATGTAGGTCTCAAGGTCTCATTCCATGAATAGACGAAGGCGGCTCAAGGGCCCTTGAGAGATAATACAACTTGGTCTTTTGGGTGCCGATAGTAAATCCGTTGTCTGGTTCTATCCTACACCGGATAGGATGGGTTTTCTTAGATTGTTCCTGAACTCGAAAGGCTTAATCGCTGTAGGCTTCCACGTCTTTATTGGTCGACACGCCGGGTCACGTGTAATTGTGATGTTATGTTAAGTCTTTGGTTAAGTATCTTGAAATACCATGAATTTCATTCCGTCTGCTTCGTCCACCTAGGGAGCAACATCAACAAAAACTAGATAAAATGTATTGTTGAACACATTCATTACTTTCCTGGGATGCTTTTTTAAAAATGAGATTGGTTATGTCATTTCTACCGGATGATTTCTTGACCACTATCTCGAAAGATTGCATAAAAGGTGGCATCTTTAATTTTCTGCCTACTTTCAGTCTCCTGCAGATTTCGTCGACCACCTACAAGTGTTCCCCACCGATCATTTAAGTTTTCATTCAGTTGTCCTTCCGTTTCCAGAGATGGGAGCCTGCTGACGCTAGGCCGAATCTGTCAACGACAGTCTTTGGGCCAATGATAACACTGCGTAGGAAAGTTAAAGTTATCTTCATACCCGCCTGCTTCAGTTCTACTATCTATTTTGGTGCTGTCGGTATACCAGAGGATCTCATTAGCCGGACGTGGACCGCGAGGCAACCTCAACTACGCATCCGTATCGGGTACGTGAATTGACTTGATGGTGCGGAGAATGTTGTTCGTCCTCATTAAGATTTCCGGATAGTAATCAGTCGCTCTCGTCCAGACTATATTGTGTCCCTAAGGTGACCGAATATCTCGATCTGTATGAAGACCTCAAGTTCTCATGCTCCAGGTAGGTGAAGGGACGGCAAACTAGTCAGTGTGTCAAGAGCCCTGGCGGGTGCCGTCCTCGTAAAACTTCTAATTTCCACACACACCAGTCTCTGAGCTTTCTCCAATCGTTTGCGTACTTGTCCACCATCCGATGGTCCCATAGGTGATAACGTGGCATACCTCAGACGTATAAATCCAATGAACGATCTTCGGCTGTAGGCCCCACGTGCAAATAAGCGCTCTTTTACAAGCGTTCTTAATTTGACTGGATACTTGTTCTCTCGAGGCCAACCTATAACCTCGAGATGATTGGTTCACCTTTTATAGCTCAAAGGTCGGCCGAACAGGTTGCTGACCCGAAGGATTCTTCCAGCCCTCGTTTTCTCTTATTAGGACCCTCAATACACTTATTGCTGATTTTTTTTCTAAGACTGATTTCGAAATCGATAAATAACACACAGTAACAACAGCAACTGTATTTTTTCACATATCTTGCATTCGCTCTGCAGTTTGACGCGTAAAAAAATAAGACTGACTGTTCCTGTTTGCTGACGGTATATCACCAATCGCGAACGTTGATAGATAAGCTCGATCCATCAGAGGTCTACCGAGCGTCCCTCCTGAATGCGTGCCCAGAAATAATGAGGGTTTAGTTTGTATACTTATGTTAAGATGTATTATTGAAGTGCTCTACATTTCAATTATCTACGTCAGTAACTTTACAAAATAATATACCAGCCTCTGAGCTGCACAATTATTTTCAGGGAGTGCATATTCTATTTAAGTAACCTCTCCATATGAGTATTTTTGATATAATCCCTAAAATAGCATACACGGCCTAAACAACATTACTA
Source organism: Pissodes strobi (assembly GCA_016904865.1). Lineage (NCBI taxonomy): Eukaryota > Metazoa > Arthropoda > Insecta > Coleoptera > Curculionidae > Pissodes > Pissodes strobi. Next base: position 155,121 of record MU182660.1, on the reverse strand, counting down.
ACAGGTTCTCAATTGAAACCTAATTAGACTCATTTATTTATAAGCGTAAAAGACTGTAACCATATTTTATGGAATTGCCAATCTCGGACGGTGATTTCGCTGTGACATAGGTGTCTAAAAATACGTTAATATTTAAATTATATATAATAGCTTTGAAATAGATTATGAAGGACAACTGCCTACTTGCATATTTACCTTATTCGGCTCCTACTCTAGCAAAATTATCGTATCAGGGTTCATTTAAATGTTAAAACATCTTTGAATAGTAAACGATATCGTAATATTTATTTCCATTTCGAATTCGTAAACATGGGTTCTGCACTTTACGTTTTGCATACATTTTAGTTGTTTGTATAATTGATTACAACCATTTAGGGATTACCCCTAGTTTTATTATACAGGTTTGGAAATTATTTGTCTGACCACAGCCTAGTAACGAGTTAGAGCATCTGAAAGAGATGGATGTTGTTTCCTCAAACCCGGTCAACGTTATAGACGCCACGCCTCCCGCTACCATAATGGATCCGCTCGTCACTTGAAGACGGATACATTATGGCAGCAACGGTCGAAAATTATCATACATTTGTCTATGACGTCATATAATAAACTTAAACCAATCAAATGCACTAGTCGTTGCGAAAATGTCGGAAATAATAAGTAAAAAGTGTGGCGTGGCGTGCAACAAGTTCTTAGACCGATCCGTGAGGATATGTTTTATTGTTGTGGTTCAGCGGTAAAGCGTCAACTGTAGTCCCCCTTGTGTTGGGATGAAAGATAAGGATTACAAAATAAGAACTATATCAATACTTATTAGCAGAGATGTTGACTTCTTACCTGATCTTGGGCAGATGCAAAACTTTCGCCTCCAGATAAGTCTGTATCCATGCCATTTGCATCTCGTCCACTTTCAGGTCTAAAAAGCACCGACCTTTCGTCAAGGAAAAGCATTTCCGAGTTTTCCTGAAATCAACATATCAAATAGTATTTAGATAGGGGAAAGTAGGGTCATATCGGATACTATCATATACTCATGGTCCACAACAGATGATGCGCATATATTCATGATGCATAACTAGCTAGACCAGACGTGGACGTGTCCGGTTAGTATGAGGTGGGATCTAAAACAATGTGGAAGTGCATGATAGCGAATTTTTAGATCACGCGACCGTCCCAAGCTTACATTTAAGTGTATGTAGTTCGGGAAAGGTAAGAATTTCCAAAAACTATAATATATTATATTTGTTGATAATTATGAAATATAGTCCGTCTAGAAAGTATCCGGAATTATATATTTTTCCTAATTTTAATATATTTATTTTTCGTAACATTCCAAGACAAAAGTAATGCATCAAGTACGTTCTCCGGATAATAGGCTACGATCAAACTAACATGGCAACACTATCTACCAAACATTGTTGATTGTAAGCAGGCTTAAGATTTGTGCAATAATGTCGAAAGTAGAAAAAAGAAGAGAAGTAAAATCTTTGTATAGAAAAGGTGTTCGGACGTTATAAAATTAGTGTAATTAAGTGGACTCGAAAAAACCTCAGTATATGAGACAATAAAGATGATAAAAAACGGCACAGATATGAGGCCTAGACCAGTTTGAAAAAGATCGCGTAGGATTTGCGGAAACATTTAAAACGCTCTAGCGGCCTTGGGATTACAAAATCCGCTCCTAAGGTTTCGAAAATTTAGCATGCTACATAACAAGGAAAACAAAAAAATGCCTGCAATGATACTGATTTTGTGAACGTTTTCAAGAAGATAATTTCAGCAATGTTCTTATATCTGACGAAAGTTGTTTCCAGCTTGGTGTAACTCACCTAAAAATCTTATTAAGAGAATATGTTACAGTCCAAATTCGTAAATTTCCCCCTAGAAATAATGGTTTGGAGAGTAATATCAGAGTGTGGTACTACACCTCTGTATAGTTGATGGTACCGTTAACAGTGCAATGTATTGTGCCACTATAGAAGGTTTTCCAGAAGGAAACGGTTTATGTTTCCAGAGGGGTGGCATATTCAGCAGTATATTGCACGATGCCATACTTCTGTCTATATTTAAGCTCGAATGCAAGAACACCAATTGGCAACAAATTCATAGCAGCAGCTTCACCCGATCTGAGTCTCAGTGAAAACCATATATGTAATAAGAATATATCGCGCATTATGCCAATTACGTGAAGCCAAGACTAAAGGACGAATGTATATGAACTAGGCATAAGTCGGTCTACTCGGGAAACCGGTTCGAACTGCGCATGTCATGAATTCTTGCCAATAAGATATTAGGAGGCAATTTCTACGTTTTGAATGCACGTGAAAACATATTCCACTTTTCATTATCGTCAAAACGAATATTTACGGTTAAATTGTATTTGGTTAGCTACATTTTCCATTACTTTTATTAGCAATAATATTCATTTTTTAGGGAAACTGAAATTACGAACTTAAAACACATAATAAGAGTAGTTTGAATACTTGGAAATTTCCGGTAATAAAATTATTGTATACGAATACAGTAAAGATTACATATAAATATAGCAATGCTTCTTTCCACGCATTTTTGAGGACATAATATGCTCTATAATCGATAATATAACGCCACGAGAATAGGAAACAATATTCTTGTGATAACGCCAAAATAACAAACTTGTAACAAAATACAAACAAAGCAATCCATATATTTAATTAAATATATGAAGCAATCACAATTCGATATTCAACATGGCCGGTTTTATTTTATTACCGCGACAACGACGTCGTCAGCTGTAGCCAATAAACGTGTTTATATCCGATTTTGCGCATATCTACCGGTTTCCTAACGAGTCAGACTTATGCGAAATACATACGGCGAAAACATATCCATCTCTTTGTGTCGGTTACACGTCCAGCTCATTGCATAAAGGGTCAATGCGCGATATATTCTTTTTATATATATGGTGAAAACACATGATGAGGACTAACACACATTGAAGTGGAACGAGTAATGCCACAAAGTAACACATATTTATTCGGCCAGTTTTACACCTGGACCACCATCACCGAACATTATGACGGTCACCTAGTTTCGGGTGTATCTTCACTGTACGTGAAGCGTTTAGAGATAAATGGAGGTTGTATATGTAAATGAGATGAATTATTTGTTTTATTTTATAATTCAAGTAATAAAAATTTAAACCGAAAAATTTTAATTGTATTTTCTTTTTTCCGGATACTTTCTAGACAGACTATACAAAAATGCTGCCATGGAGAATCTTATTTTGTCGAAAAACTATTGGCTGGTCACTTTTTTTCCATTTATGCAGTGGGGGTATTATCGAACACACATTTTTCGGGCAGTATCGGACCTTTATAAAATTAATATCGACCCTTTCATTTTAGATTTTTCCTACAAAATGCCAAATTCGGACACCGGGTCAATATTACTATGCGGAACAGTATATTATAATCTGCAAAATCAAATCTATATGCTGTAATAATTTGCCGCTCATCGCAAACCGAGCTACTGAGTGACAGTTATCAATAAACGAAATCAACTGATAACTTAACAAACTTCGCACTGGCCCGCTGTGACTGGGCGTCTTTACATGTTCCAGAAACGTGTATCATAATCGCGATTTTCTTTTAATTTGTATGTAAATGAATGGCCGCCTGCATTGCGTTATTATTTCGGAATAATAAGAGGGAACAATTAGAAGCGCCGCACGTGAGGTAATTGATTACGTTATTGATGTCTGTGATAGAGAAGCAGAAAATAAATGTTTAGGTATTCCCATCCAACACGGAACAGGACGGGCTGCATTTTACACCGCTGTTTCTGAAAGAAGCATTTTAAGAATCGACAAGAATTTACTGACCGCTCAAATCTGTCAACAGTTTCTAAATTTCCTGGCAAGGAAAGACCACGATTATCATATAAAGATAAAATAGATTATGGCAGTTTTCAAGTAATTCAACAAACAATAGAATAATTTTACTTAAATTTAAAATAATTACCAACCTGAACACATTACTTGCCGCTATAAAGGACAAAATAGATGTTGTATAAAAGGTTACATCAGTTTTTATGATCAAGGAGATTTAGCTGGTAACCACGCGACCGTCCCAAGCTTAAATTTAAGAGCATGTAGTTCGGGAAAGTAAGAATTTTCTAAATCACCAAATATTGTTTGCTGATGCTTATGAAATACAAAAATGCTGCTATGAGGAATTCGTCGAAAAATTATTGGCCTAGTCATTGTTTTTTTTTTCATTTACATATTTTCGGGCAGTATCGGACGTTCGTAAAATTAACATCAGCTCTTTCATATTTTTCCTACAAAATTCTCAATTCGGTAACAAAATATGTCTAGCCAGTGGGATGAAACTCACATAAAAACTGCAACCCAAGACGTATATTACGGGGCATGAAAAAAACGGCCACTGTTACTACTATCAGGAACTACTACTAACTATAATCTGCAAGATCAAATCTATCCTCCTCCTCTTCTGTCTTCTACCCTGTTCAGCATGTAGACACCATCAGAATTTTATTATCTCTCTCCATTCATCTCTGTTTTGGGCGGACTGCTCGGTTTCATGTAGACCCAAATTGATTATTTGTTTTGTTTGGTCTACCCATTTGGAGGGCGATCTTCCGCGGGGGCGTTTAGCTTCGACCTTGCCTTCTATAATCATTTTTCCATTGCTTCTGTTCTCCGGGCAATGTGACCAAGACACTGCAGATACATGTGATTGATTTTTTTCAGCAGCCTAGTTTTTGGATTAAGTTCCTGTAGAACAAACTCGTTTGTGCGGTGTTCTATCCAAGATACCCTTAAAATGCATCTGTAGACCCACATTTCAAAAGTCTCGATTCTCTTGCGGTCTTATTCGAAGTCCAGGTTTCGGCGGCATAGGTGGCGATGGGAAAGATGAGAGCGTTGACCAGTTTTAGTTCTTTGATATGGATCGGTCTTTCCAGATTTTTATGAGTTTGGTTGTCGCTGATTTCGCCATAGCCAGTCGACGGCGAATTTCTTTTTCACAGCCTCCGTTATTTGTGATAACTGACCCTAAGTAATTGAATTTATCGATCACCTCATACCCTATACTATGTCTGTTATATGTGGACAGTTGTTCTCTTATCTATTTATGATCATGATTTTTGTGTTTGCGTTATTTATTTTAAGTTCATACTGTTCACTAGTGATGGTCAACCTGTTCATAAATCCTAACAGTTCTGGCACGCTGGAAGCCATGATAAGGGTATCATCAGCATATCGCAGATTGCTTATTGAGAATTTGGTTGCGCGTTGGTACGAAGCGTGCTTGCTTCTCAGCTATTTGCGGTAATAGAAATGGCTTTAGACGTCCATGGATGATGTATAAAAGTATTTTGCAGTTCTGTAGTTACCGCAATCGGTGGAGACCCCCTTCTTGTGCAGAGGAATGACCGTTGACTCGCAACCGAGCTCGCACCATTCTGCTGGCCATTTTTTTGTAGTACAGATTATATTGCACAATTTGTGTAGCTCATTTATGCCCCTGGAATTCATTGCTTTTAGCGTTTCTGCAGTTATTCCATCAGCGCCAGGTGCTTTCCGGTTGCGAAGTGAGCACATTACCTTCTCCACTTCCGATCGCAGGATATTTGGTTCCTCCGGCGCTGCTATATTATCTTCAGATATCGATGTTCGATTGCCTTCAAATCTGCAGTGTGTCTACTTAAGTTGGAACCATATGGAAAACTTTCTTATTATTGGTTTTATGAAAAAAAGTTATTCTTCATAAAAAGTTCTGCATGGTCTAAAACCCAAAATGCAACCATCAGATATCAATTTTTTTGCAGTTGTATACGAGGTTTGTCAAAAAATATGAATTTTGCT
>MU182660.1:46257-124252 GCA_016904865.1 Pissodes strobi | reverse complement strand
TAAGGATTTCTTTTTTTTAATTTCAAGCTAAACTGAGAGGTATGGTGAGGGGCACTGTATTAATATGAACAAGTTAACGATCATTGAATTATCGCTTTTTGGTATTTTTAAGCCTTGAACGTTATTTCGTTAGATAATTCTTTCGAAATTTTCAGTTATTGTAGTTATAAGTTGTCTTAGTACATATGTGGATGCTGGCGATACCGGCGGAGCGTGGCACGCCAGTTAAAACCTTAAATTAAAGAGTTTTCTACATACTCTAAGGCTGAAACCCACGGGGTATCCTACATTCGAATAGGCGGCACCGATTTAGGGTTCGTTTTGGGGGTCCGACGAAAAGCACCCGAAACTTTCAAAATTCTATAACGAAAATTTAGGTCCCTCTCGGGCTCCTACTGGGGAACCTATGGACGATAGGTTCCGGCCGAGATGGAACTCAAACCCTTCTGACCCGAATTTAAATTCTGTATCTCCAGCCGATGCAAAGGTAGGTTTTTAGAAGCCCAGAGGGTCAAGTTTATTGGGAGAATTCCGGCCCTTCTCCTTCATTCTTCTTCCCAATACCAACTAGCTCAAAATTGTCTATAAAAAAAAACTGGTAGGAGCTGAAGCAACTGGAAGGGTGTCTGTACCAAAACACGCGCCTTCTAAATACAAAAATACGCTCCGAAGCGTTGTCCTTATTTACGAGGTCGATAACTGTGATTTTCAGTTTTCGAAACTTTGGGCACCCAGGACTCACGGTAGGGGCCACGCCGCCAAAATCATACAAAGTACCCTCCGCGTCTATACACGGAGGGTCTCGTTTTGAAAAAAATCTTCAGCCCCGTAGGTCTCCTACTGCTTTTTTTTTAGTAAAAACACCATTAAATACTTTAACTAATATATTTAATAATAATTTTTTGTAACCTGACAATAACCTTGACAATATCACAAGAATGAATACTTCTGCTTCGCAAGTCGTTTTCATCCACAACTGGAGTAAACGTATAGAGTAAGCAATTAAAAAAAAATAGCCCAAGAGATTCAAATCAGGTGACCGCGGTGGCCATGCTTGTATAGCAAAATCCTTCTCATATTCTCTGCTGGCTTCTGACTTGCTCAATAAGCTGGAATAAATGAAGGAGGAAGAGGACAATCCCGCTTCAAAGAATTTCGGTAAGACTCGCAAGAAAGACTTTCAGAGGGACAATAGGAGAATCTCCAACAATTCAACCCCATATCTTGAAAAAATATTGGTACTGGAAGTCTCCATTATCAGCCATTTTTATGAAAACTCATTATACAATTTTTCTAAAAATAGGCTAAAAATATTTTCGTCAAGAAATTTCGAAGAACCAACCCGCTGACAGAATTCTTAACCCAAGAGCCTTATTCGATACATCTTATTCCGATGATTTTTTTGTACTGATTCATCGCTCCTTTTCAACTTATCCTAGTACTTCATCTTCTAGATCTTCCGTTCCAAGAGGGGACGGAACTTAAGTTTGACGCAGCAGAAAGAATGGATGTTCTAAAGAATTTCTATCCATCAGAATCTAACATGTCGGCTTTCACAACGTTCGGATATGTGATGAAAATAATGAAAACGGAAAAATACGTCAATAAAAACTACGATTCGATCTGGCAAATTGCATTATTTTTCTGCTATTGAACTTGTACTTTAACCCCTACAAAAAGGGTGCACTTTGCCTGATAGCGGCATTAGGCAATTTGCCAGTACGGCCACCGTCCGGGCAAAGCTAGAACTACGGCGATTCTCGTAGATAGGTTACACCCTTATTGGATCGGCAGCTCTATTCGGTAGAACCCTCAGTATGGCGATTCCGATTTTCGCATTTCTAAAACTCCTTTCTGAACGGCACAGTTAAAAAGGGACCCATGCACGGGAACATTTGGTTCCCCCCATCCTGAGTACCAACGTGAGTGGCACAGGCGACGCTGGCTCTTACTCGGGGAGACCAAACGGCCCCTGCACGACTCGACGCGTCACCGAATATGGCGACGAAAGAGCCGTTACCCGACACGTGTTGCCTTGACCAAGAATGAAGCGGAAGTATTTTCTGCTGTTTTCTTTTCGTTTGACACTTAAATACATTTCGATTATCCATCGTTTTAAAGTATTTGGTGGTCTTTTCACCCCAAAAAAGAGCTCATTTTTTACCCATATTAACCCAAACTAACCCGTACTAAAATGAATTCTTTTTCACTCAAACAATTTAAAAAGACAAAATATTGAAAACAAATCGTGGCGTTCTCGTATTATTTATTTGAAATATGCAAGTGTACGACACGACTGGCGCTATTTAAGATCCCAAACAAAATAAGCACATTAATCATTAATCACATAAAAGTAGCAAAACAAAGTATTAACTTTTAACGGTTCTTTGCATGCAGAATCGTAATCATAACTATAACAGCTTCCTAAATTGTAAATCAAAGAGCCTATTTTATATAGTTTCCTATACATATACTTAAAGTTAACTCACACATGCTGAAAGCCATAATAAGTAGCTATTAGCTGTGCCATAGCGCTATAACTACAACATTATAATAACATTACTTTCACTATAACGTAGCGTGCGAGTTATAAGTAATAACCAATAAATGATATACTGCTAGTGAACCATTTGATTATTATTCAGAAAATTAAACATATGTTATTTCATTAATGAATATAGAAGGGTTTTTCACGTAAATTCATGTATATATTTGAGACCTAGTTAAACTGCAATACTTTCTTAATTCTACGCATGCATGACACTTCACTTCAGGCAATTTTCAACTTAAACGTAATTTAACACATGCCTTTGATATGAACACGAATATCTGTTTTTTTTTTCTTGCCGCTATATTTACTATTTATTAGACACCCGCGCATAATACTAATAATAATAATCGTAAATAACACATAAAAATTAACAAAATATAAGGAAATAACTCTTATTTCACATAAATACCGAAAATGTGACATACAAGACATATTTTGGAAATATGCGGATTTGGGGAAAATCCATTTTAAGGTTTAGCGGTTAGATATTGTCAGACTATGCAACCGTTTGAGGGTTTATGTAGCGCAGTTTAATCATTGATCTACGTCAGGTGAGAAGAGATGATAAAGAAGGCCCTTCGGTTAAAAACAATAACAATGTCTATTGGTCAAACACTTAATAAATTTACAAAGTACACGATTACTAAGGTACGCATGTCTTTTCGGTTGAGGTATGGTTTGAATTCTTTATAGGGTATTGGTCACTATTTTATAATAAACTTTTGTAAAAGTTGTGTTTTATTTGTGGTTAGCTTCGGATTAATTCAACCTAGAGTTTACATTCCACTTTAACTATTTGACAGATTTTGCTTTGAAATTATCTTTCTTTGATAGATCTATCGTAGAATCGACTTTAATACTTTAGGTGGGTAAACCAAAGTTCACGCACATGTGTGCTGCGAAAGTCATGTTTTAACTAGGGAATTAGATTGAAGGTTAGGACCTCCCAGGGTGTCGTGGCTTTATCGTCAGGTGAGGCAAATGCGCTTAAACTTGTACCCAAAAATGGTTAAAAAACACATCTAAGGTAAACATATGTTGATGGGGCATTCGCAATATAAGGAAAATAGTTCATTAAAGTTTGTGGTTCAAGGTCTTTAAATTCTTCATTAGCCCAAATAAATTGTAGCTCAGAATATAGTTTTTGAGAATCGGCAAATATATTAGTCCCTTTGGTTAGTTAGTGCATCGGTACGAAAGTTTTTGGAGTAAGATTTAAATTTTTAAGTGCCCATTAAAGTGATAAACTGAATTTTTTCTAAATCTCGAAAACGAGTGATAATTTGTAATGAGATAGGGTCTAAAACTTCGTAATATATGTTTCAGATTCGATCTTGGTCGATTTTCTAAACAAACAGAGATGTGCTCGTAGGCACCATAATTAACCATAGGGGCTAGTTCTAAAGTGACCTTGTAAATAAAATAAAGACCTTTAGCATTATATGAATATTTTAATAAGTTATTTTACTTGAAAGCAACTGAAAGCTCATAACTAAACACAAATATAAACATTAAATGATTGTATGTAGTCAGTGCTACGATATGGACAACATCAGTCGATGCAAAGTATCGACCTTGAAGAATATGACAAAAATAATATTCTTAAAAACTAAAGCATTGCGTAAACAGTTGTAATACTAAACAAGTATATTATTATAAACACCGTTTTGCAGCTATATACACTTAAATGTTCATTAAAGTTCCTGCGGAACTGCTACGTATGAGCTCGGTTAGCTGAGATAACCCTGAGATGAGATATAGTAATATATAAGCAATAATAACAGGATAAATATTACCTTAATGTCCACCTATAAGCTAATATGTACACTATGTTGACCAGTTTACGAACAACGTTCAATCGTTCAGCAGTTTATCTTCCATCACAGGGAAAGTCACTTTAAACACTTACTAAGTCTCTGTTGTAGCTTCTGTATACAATGTAATTCAACTTCTTGCAAATAGGAATGACTTGAATGTAGTGGTTTGAGATGGTATGCAGTTATATATGCATATGGCATGACACGGATGCCCTTGTGAATGCGGTTTTTATACACGCAAAAATGATTGTAAAACATGCTTTGCAGGTAACATAGGTAAGCTGAAATACGTGTAGGAAATAGCATTTGTTGAGAGCCCATAGACAAAACCAATGGGAACGCTAGTACAGCGATGGTACCGCGTTTGAGATGTTGAGAGAATGATTGTAAACGTGTGAATTCACTTACTTGAGATTCGAGACAAGACTCGATTAATATTGAGAATCCACGGACAAGACCAATGGGAACGCTAGTACAGCGATGGTACCGCGTTTGAGAGAATGTGAATGTAAACGTGTACGTTTACTTACTTGGGTTTCGAGACAAGACTCGATTACTTATGGTTCGAGACAAGACTCGATTGTAGAACTCCTATGGACAAGACCAATGGGGACGCCAGTACAGCGATGGTACAGCGTCATACATGTGAGAGTAATGGCAGACAGGGTGCCGATAAATACCGTTTTGTAGGTTTGAGACGACGACGAGCATGGTTGGATACCACAATTCACTTGAGTAGAGAACTAGAGGGATTATGAGGTCTCAAAACGTGAAAACTTTCCCGGAATGGCGACTTGGCGCCATGCCGGCGGGAAAAGCGCCCTTAGCACGTGGTATTAGGTTTGGATTTAAGATGCAATTCTCTTCTAGAACGTGAGAATTAGATCAACTCGAAAAAGTTGTCAACGCCCCTGGTCACCGCCCCTTCTGGCGGGATAATCTACATCCTCCGGAATTAGAAAGGGCAATAATGTAAATATAGAGATATCGTGTAAAAACTTAGCATGACCGGTTGTCTAAATTAATATTATGAATTTTAACGCATATCTGGTTGAAATCTGCTGGCTAGTTTTCATGAAATTCTATTAATCAAAATCGGAATTTTTGGGCCTCCTAGATAATTCTAAAACTATAATGCTAGGAATTTTTAGGTTGGGTGAAGTAGCTATCCTGTAGGCTAGTGCTGTGATTGGTCGGCTCGGCGTAAGTTACGTGCCGGGTTCAGATGAGTAAACGTTGTTACAACAGATGTTGCTAGGAATATCGCCGGAGTACAGCGCCTTTTCTGTAGAAAGCGCTGTGATTGGTCAGATGTCTTTCGAGGCCACTTTACTTTAAGCTTTCTAGACTGCCTGATGCAGTGGATAAAAGTTGTAAACAAGAGATGGCGTTAGTAGTATCGCCATGGATTTTAATTTATTTGGAATGCGAGGACAGTGGAGTGGAATGTTAAAATTGTACAAAATTAAATCGTTAGATTTGAAAGTGTGTTCAAAATGGTTTTTGAACAATATAAAGCTTAATATTTTTCAAAAACTTGAACCTGACTTAATGTGGATCTTGCCCGTCCGTCTCTTTGTTCAGTTGGAATTGGCGTCTTTAAAGCAGCTCCATCAAAAATCTGTTTAAATGATTCGTCATTTCGTTTCGTATTTAAGAGGGCTTGCGTAATTTTTATTTGACACATACAATAATTAGTATACAGTGTTTTCTTTTGTAACACATCAAACAGTACATCCGTGAAAGAAAAAAAACATCGCTAAAGACTAACTAAAAGTGCAAATTCAAAGTCATTAAATAATAATAAGTAGCCCGCACTCTGTCTATTAGAAATTTTTTAAGTCCTTGAAATCATCATTTGAGCAGGATGAATTTTTTGCTTTACCCAATAAAATGCACGGCCAGCAATACAAACTCTGTTTATATAAACTTCCGCAAACCCATTTATAATTATCGTACCATGAAGTTTGAAACGCTCGCGAAGTATCCTGATGACCCAACCATTTTTGGCTAAAAATTGCCGTTATTTTTGGCGTTGGTCGACTGTCCAAAATTTGTCGCGAGATAGAGGTTTAAAGAAAAAGACAAAACAATATCGTGAGAGGGATTCATTTCAACCCGAGTTTTAACTTATCTTACAATTTTTAAATTAAAAGACCCAGAGGTAGGCAGAAGAAAACATAACCGCAAAACCCACTACCAAGAACAAAAAATAGTTCTAATAAACAAATACTGCATTATTAAAATGAAACACAAATCAGCTTAACTTGTTGTAAGGAACCTTGCCTTACCTTACCTCCTTGTTAACAATTTCTTCATAATCATAACATCCTTACAGATGTGTTGTGATCCATATTAACGAGGTTCAATGTTTTGGATGGCTCTCTTGACTGCATCTCGACATTTACCTCGATTAGATGACATGTGAACCGCTTGTGGGAGAGTAGCATCTAATAATTTGTTGGTAACATCCACCCATCGATTTGGTCATCGGCCACGCCTTCTGTTTCCTTCAGGTTTTCCCTGTACAATAAGCCGCTCCATATGCTCACTCCGACTGATGTGTCCGAAAAATGCAAGAATTCGAGAGTACACGATACTGGACAAACGTTTTGACGGACGTATTTCTTGTAGAACCGAAGCATTTGTTCTATGTGCGGTCCAGGGCACTATCAACATTCGCCGCCACGCCCACATCTCAAATGCATCAATTCGACGAGGATCTACTTCTTTGACAGTCCATGATTCTGAAGCATATAGAAAGACCGAAAAGACCAAGGTACTCACTAGATTGATTTTAGTTTTTCTAGCAAGCTGAATAAGACGGCGTTTATTTCGCCCATCACATCCCCCGGTATTTTCTATTAGGGCTCCAAGATAAACGAAACTGTTGACAACTTCACAATGTCCAATAGTCCTAGTTTTAGGATAATTGTTATGTTCTCTATCAATGATCATAATTTTGGTTTTATTATAATTTATGTTTAGGCCGTCAAGAGCACTGGCATCTTCAAGTCTCCAGTTCCTGAATTTCTCTCTGGGAGGCAGCTATCAAGGTCGTATCATCGGCAAACCTTAAGTTAGACAATTTTGAGCCGCCAATATTTACTCCACCGGCAACGTGCCAGTCCTCTAGAACCTGTCTCATAATAAATTCACTATAGATATTAAAAAGAAGCGGCGAGAGAACACAGCCCTGCCTCACACCCTTGCATGTGGCACCCTCATCAGACAAGCATTTATCAACCCTAACCCGTGCAGTATTGTTATCATATAATTGTTGTATGAGATACACTAGATGGTCTGGGACACCCATTGACAACAGACCAGAGCTTTTCCCATTTTACGTTATCAAAAGCTTTGCTATAATCGACAAAACATAAAGACGTGGGAGTATAGTACTCTCTCGACTTCTCAATGATTTGTCTAATATTCAGAATTTGCTCCCTAGTACCTCTTCCCCTTGTGAATCCAGCTTGTTCAGGGGATATCTGCCATAGAATATAGTGTTCCAAGCGGCATCGAAGAATATACAGGAAAACTTTGCTGGTATCTGATATCAAGGCAAGTAATCTATAGTTATCACAGTTATTGGTGTCACCTTTTTTATGTGGTGGAACAAAGACTTATGTTCTCCAGTCATCTGGCCATAAACGAGTCTTCCATATTTCCTGACATAATTGATGTATTATTCTCAAGCCTTCCTGTTCCATAGACCTTAGTGCCTCCTCTGTTATCGCATCAATTCCAGGAGACTTATTAAATTTTAGCTTGTTTATGGCAGCTGGAACCTCCGAGAGCAGAATATCCGGTTCAAATTGGGTGATGTTGTTTTCACGATTCTTAAGATAGTCATTGTCAGCATACAGATCCATACAATACCGATGCCAGGCCACAATTCACTGATCCAGATCAGCAGCCAAGTTTCCCTCACTGTCTCTAACTGTCCAATTTTTTGGTTTAAATTTTCGGGTAAGAAGTTTGATTTTCTGAAACAAGTCTCTGGTAGTATTAGAGTTGAAATGAGATTGTATTTCTCTACATATTTCTTGGATGTAATTGTTTCTGTCCCTTCGGCACAACCTTTGAATTTGCCTTGTATACTCATTATATTTAGTTATTTTGTCTTCTGCATATAAATTCGAACCTTTCAATGATCTTCGTTGTTCTATCACATGAAGGGTTTGTGGGTCCATCCATGATTGTTTTGGAATAGAGTTTCGTCCACTTTGAGATTGAGTGATAGCATCTGTAATACATCTTCTGAACACTACAATGGGAGTGGACATTTTACGTCTTCTGAAGGAAACTTTGTATGTTATTCGGGAAACGTTGGTTTCTGGGTAGCTAAAGAATTTTCGAACACTATACGGGGGTATAATACGATCAATGATCGAATAATAACACTTCGTTTGAATGCTAGGCCTACAATAGTTCATTTAGTACAGGTCTATGCCCCTACATGTGCCGCATCAGATGATGTTGTAGACACATTCTATGGGAATCTGTAGGATGTTTTGCGAGCCATTCCGAATAGGGAGATCACTATTTTGATGGCCGATTTCAACTCCGAGGTTGGGAACACAGAACTGGATGATCATATAAGGCAAACAGTGGGCAGATTTGGAGTTGGTGAACGTAATTCTAGAGGAGAGCGTTTAATTCAGTTTTGTTTAGAGAATGGATTTTCCATAAGTAACACCATGTTTTCACAACACCTTCGTCGTCTTTATACTTGGATATCACCAGATGGTAAATATCGGCACCAGATTGATTATATTATGATCAAAAACCGTTGGAGATCATCCATAAGGTTGTGTAAGACGTTACCAGGCTCAGATTGCAGCTCCGACCACCACTTATGTGCACATTTCAACAATCTTTTAAAAAATGTCAGAGAACCATACATAAAACACTACCCAAGATCACTGATACAGCACCCTACCAGAACCAGGCTAGACAAAATATAGCAGATGATGCGGTACTACCGAATCCAGCTCCGTTAAATCCAGATATTGCGTGGCAATCATTCAGAAGATGTATTACAGATGCTTGTTAACAACACAACCATACAAAACAACAGTATTAATTATTAGTTCTTAAACCGGAAAATTTGCCTCGAAAATCTAAAATCACAGACAAAAACAAACCAACCACTCACTGAAAGGCACGCGCCAATTCAATCGTAACGGTCGTGATTGACGTGATCTAATTTTAATTAGGAATAAGCATCTGACGACCTGACACCTGACACGACACTTGACCCTTCAAGAAGAAAAGAGATGAGATGTGGAAGTTGACAATAAAACCAAGTTGCCAAGTTTCAAATAGGCACCTACTCGCAATACTATGAATTATATAAACATTCCTTGAAAATTTGAAATTATATTGTAATTTTTACATGTGAAGCCCAGCCTCAGTTGCTTTATACGACGAGCCGCCACTGACTGATAATGATCTCACAAAAAAACGTAAAAAAACTGAAAATTTCTTAAAACTAAATTCTGATTTAAAAATTTTAAAATCAGATAAAACTAATATGATGGCAGTTATGGGCTCCAAGGAATATGACCAAACAATGAAAAATCTTCTAAATGACAAAAAACTTATAAGCAAATTAAATTAGATCCCTCAGATCAACACCAAAAAAAGAACAACGAATTAATACACTTGGGAAAAAGTTTTATATCTCTCCAAATGTAGCAAAAAATCTAAAAATTAGAAATGCACTAAAGCATATCAAAATATGGCAAAAAATAATATTTATTCATTTGATTATAGGTATAATAGAAGTATACTATAGGAGAATTTTAATATAATATCTCTTGAAGAAAAGTATAAAATGCAAGCATGCATGTTTGTCTATATACCAAGTTGTAACAGTCTGATTTTGCCAGTGTCAAATATTTTTAAATTTCATTTTATACGCCGCATTTAGCAAAAAAATGCTGTATTTTGCGGCAGGAATTATTGAAAATATGTGAATACTCCTCGAAGATAATTAATTCTAAATTTATTGTTTCTATTTGCTGACAATAAGCTTAAAATTGCTATATTCCTTAATGTAAATTAACTCTATTCTAAATATAGGTTAACGATATATTTGTATTAGCTTTTATAACACTTTGTGACTATATTTATTTTAGTTGAAAAGCGAAGCACATTGTTATTTTGTTATTAGGATAGCTTTGCTTAATTTATATTACATTACCGTAGAACGGCCAGCGAACCGATTTATATTTTTAAGAATTTTGTTAGTCAAACCCGCTTTTACGTTTCATTAGACTCGTCAAATTTATATTTTATTTTCGGTTTGAATATTTCATAACTTTTTGGAACCCCTAGTTGTTGGACTCCAATCACCGGCCGATCATTTCTGAGATCGTTAGATCGTTTTGGGACCTCTGCTTTATATATTTATCTTTCCACCCGGCGCGGCATGCTGCACTTTTTGTAACATTCGGTTGTTGGTTCCGAGTAATAGGAATGGGCTATTTCTCATAGTTGCAGCTGTCGATTTGAATTTTTAAAAGTTTATCGTTTTGTTGGGGAATATTCTCTGGTATTTCTTGAACCATTTAATTTCAGTGCATTAATTGTGGCTCCCGCCGTCGTTTCACCATCCTAATAAACGACAACTAAGTCGTTTATTATCTTTAAATTATTCCTTGTATCGAATCACTCGGCATGTTTCAGCCCATTACTACTTCTTGATCTGACATAGAAACGAAAAGAGTACCCTTCTAAAAGTACCTTTCAAGGCGAGAAGAAGGTTTGCTGTGAGTGCAGTCTTAGAGATTCAACCTTTAATATTGTGATTTAAATCCACCCATTCTTTGGGGATATAGTGTGGTATCTCTTTGTGTTTTGACACGACCGATTTATCGGGATCTAAATACTGTACTAGGTAAGCATTTTCTCTGGAATTATTTTTTTCCTATTGCTCGTGAAGCACGCGGACGACGCCATGACGCTAATGGTTTTTTCCCTTATTTCTAGAGGCTTTCCAAGTTCGTCGTATAAGACCGAGACCGTCGAATCTCCCGTAACCCTCACACACGAACGAGGTAATTATTGCTACAGTTTTTTTTGCCTAAATTAACGATTTAATTGCTTTATCTGTTAACCCTTTTTGTGCCTCGTCCGCCATTTACTTTGCGTCCCACGCGTTATCTTATCTACTCCATTTTATCAAATCTGAATTTTTATTTTAATGTAACTTGAGTTTGATCATATGGGGAAGTTTATATTTTCTTTTAGGGGTGACTCATACCTTTTGTTATATTCAAGTTGTCTGTACCTCAGTATTTCTTTTATTTGCTGATGGTCATTGAAAATTAATTGATAACTTTTGGGGGAATTTGTTTTATAAAGAAAATATATTTATGCAAGGGCTATAGTTTTTTATTAAAGTAAGGGGGCTTTGTCTAATGCGTACTGGGTTATTTCAGGGTTCAAATACCAGGCTACAACTTCAAATACCAGGCTACAACTTTTATTACCATGCTACAAGTCCTGTCTCCGGGCCAATTCAATCACCTGGCCACAGATCCTAGCTCCAGGCTACCCCAAACCGAGCTAACGAGTCCTCGGCTACTTTTTCCTTCGGGGCCATCGAGTGGCAGTACCTGAGCTACCTACAGGTGCCCGGCGTCTCCACCAGAGTTGGTTGTATTATTATTTCATTTTTTTGTGATTTGTCATAATAAATTCTGCACTATAGATTGTGCCTCAAAAGAGCTAAGTTTCATTAAATCATTTATTTTTCTTGCCGATTAATAATAGTTTCTAGTATTTCAATATAAATCAAGCATTGACAGCCAAGCTTTCAATAGTTTTATTCTTTTTTATTCATTTATCGGGTCATTGATTTAATTATTGTGGCCGTTCATCCCTACATATTATTATTGCTACATGTATAATTGGTGTAGCAAGCAGCGCACGGATACATATATGTAATTAGCTTAGTTAACATCAAAGTGATCACTTCGGATTGTAGTATTTAGCGCACAGTAGGAATATAATAATATGGACATGATGGTGCTTCCAGGATCAAAATATTCCGGAGGTAAACTCCCCGGCCATTCGGATCTCCGGGCGCTGGGTGGCCCTGGGAGCCCTTCATTCCGCATTTCACAGACAGCAAAGATACGGAACCAATTTAGAATTGATTTCTGCAACATAAGAGGCCTAAATACAAACATAAATTCGGTACACCAACATCTACAGGCAAATAGACCACACATACTAGCCCTTACAGAAACACAAGTATGTTCTACAACAACAACAGTGAACTACCCTTATCCTGGTTACGACTTACATACCCGATTTAGACATAAGTTCGGAATATGCCTTTTTGTCCGAAGCGACCTTTCATGCCACCGAGAGGAAACACTCGAACCGAACAACCTTGACGTCATGTGGCTCAAGTTCACCGCCAAGGGATTAACCAAGTTTATATGTTGTCTCTATCGCCCTCCGAGCGATAGAGCCTACCAAAGCTTTTTTTCAACACTAGCTACCACTTTTGACTCAATACAGGTTGATCACCCCAGTTCAGAAATAATCGTTCTGGGAGACTTCAATGCCCACAACACCAACTGGCTCAAACATCACAACAAGACCGACAACGAAGGTAGAGAGGCTGAAGCATTCGCCATCAGCTGCGGGCTTACTCAAATTGTAGACGAACCAACTCGAATCTCAGAGAGGGGCGAATTCGCCGCCCTCCTGGATCTTTTTCTAACCACCAATCCTGACCAGTACACAGTTACAGTTGGTCCGCCATTAGGTACTTCCGACCACAAACTTATTACAACGGTTTGTGAATTGCCACTCATACAGAAGGATCCACCATTGCCTCGCAAAATCTGGCATTACAATTCTGCAAACTGGGACGATCTGAGGGAGATCTATCTAGATTTTCCTTGGCTCGACGTCTGCTTTGGCGCTGACGACCCGTCAGTCTGCTGCGAAAAGATCACGCAAGTAATCTCCTCAGGAATGGAAGCATACATCCCAAATTCCATCAAGTTACCATCAAAAGGAAAGCCCTGGTTCGACAAAAGATGCGAAAGAGCTGTGGGTAGGAAACAGCAAGCATACAAGTACTGGCAGCAAAATCAGACCGCTGAAAATCGCAACTATTTTGTCGAAGCGAGAAACGAATGCAAGCGTGTTATCGACGAAACTAAGAACAAACACAATCAAAGGATCAGGAATAAACTTTTACAATGCCCCAGTGGCTCCAGGAATTTCTGGTCGGTAGCAAAGGCAGTAAGTAACAACTTTACAAAAACGTCTCTCCCACCTTTGACGGACGAACGTGGCATCACGGCGACTACAGCCAGGGAAAAAGCAAACATGCTCGCCAAAATGTTTTCTTCGCACTCTACCTTAGACGCCCCCCAAGGCAAGACTCTCCCCACCTTATCGAACATCAACACTACCATGGCAGAAGTCAAATTTCATCACCGTGATATTCGTAAAATCCTTAAAAATCTAGATACGCAAAAGGCATCAGGACCGGACGGAATACCTGCCATCGTGTTAAAGAACTGCGCCAACGAACTAACACCCGTTTTTTCCAGGCTTTTTTCTCTGTCTTACGGAAAAGGGATTTACCCATCTTCTTGGAAAGTCGCTCGAGTGCAACCTGTTCCAAAAAAAGGCAAGAAAACCACGCCCTTAAACTATCGTCCAATTGCCTTGCTTCCAATAATCTCCAAAGTCATGGAACGTGTAGTCAATCAGCAACTGCTCAAGTACCTCGAGAACAACAAAATAATCAGCGATAATCAATACGGCTTTCGCAAAGAGAGATCGACAGGAGATATATTGGCCTATGTCACTCATATATGGAGTAGGGCAATTGAGAACTACGGAGAGTCTCGAGCGATTGCGTTGGATATTTCAAAGGCATTCGACAGAGTTTGGCATGACGGACTGCTCAACAAACTACCGTCATTCGGACTGCCAGCCTCTCTCTGCAGCTGGCTTGCCAGTTTCCTTAAGAGCCGATCTCTGCACGTTGCAGTCGATGGACACATCTCGGACACATTCACCATCAACGCGGGCGTGCCTCAGGGCGCAATACTTTCACCAACTCTGTTCCTTATCTATATTAATGACCTGCTGACCGAAACAAATAATCCTGTTTACAGTTTTGCAGATGACAGTACCCTTGTCTCCCACTTTAGATCAGAAAAACCCTTACCAGCGACTGAGACTCATCACCGCAGACAGGAGCAGATTACAGCAATTAATCAAGACCTGGAGAAAGTTCAAACTTGGGGCGACCGAAATTTGGTCCAGTTCAATGCAGCAAAGACCCAAGCAGCCACGTTTACCAAGAGGGCCAATACAGCGGGCCCTGACATTATTATGGCAGGGTCGACCATTCCTTCATCCTCGTCAATCGGACTGCTGGGTATCTCGGTCAACAGCAATATGTCCTGGCATGACCACGTTGCTAACATAGCAAAATCAGCCTCCCAGAAGCTTGGTGCGCTATTTCGCAACAAAAAACTCTATACACCGCAGCAGTTGCTCTTGCTCTACAAAGCGCAAATAAGACCGTGCTTAGAATATTGTTCACATATCTGGGGTGCCGCACCAAAGCACACCCTAAAGCTGCTGGATTCCATAGAGAAGAGAGCAGTGCGTCTCGTCGGCGACCCGGAATCTAGATAGTCTGGAACACCGCAGACATGTAGCCGAGATATCTCTGTTTTACAGATACTTTCACGGCAGATGTTCCCAGGATTTGGCCCGCCTCATCCCGCCCCTGGCAGCTCCTGTCAGACAGTCACGACAGACGGCAACAGCGCACCAGTTCATCGTACAACTGGAAACTCCTAGAACATCGCTTTACAAGAACTCCTTTGTCTGGCGCACTGCATCACTGTGGAACTCACTCCCAGAACATCTGTTTCCCACTAATTACAACTTACAAATATTCAAGAGCCGTGTCAATCAACATCTTCGCACACACACCGCTCGTCGAGCGCCATAGGGTCTACCTTTAGTGTGTGTGCCACTGCCATAAAAAAAAAAAAAATTTAGTTGTAAGGCATACAGTACCGAGCGTTAACAGCAGAAGTGGTCTCCGTACAATCTCAATATTGTACTCTATTTATCAATTACATTAATAGTAATTTGACATTACTTTACTTTTAAACAATACTACAGTAAAACAAAAGTTTTACTGTAGTATTGTTGCTGTGTTTTAACAAAAAAAAAAGACTTAGTAGCAAATAGATTGTTCCTTAAATTATAGATTGTGATTTCTTGTTAAGTTAAGGTTGAGTTAGTTAATTTGATAAGCGGGCCTAGCCACCCTGCACAACACTCGCGGAGCTTTTTCAGTTTAGTTGGAAAGAACTGGTGGCGCTCTAACGACCCCACTACCGGGTACGGGCATTTGCAATACGACTCTCCGGGGCTAGGTTTCCTTTTAATTAAAAATATTTACTTTTAACTTCAAGAAGAAAAACGTGTTGCAAAGTATAACGTAAAACGCGGCTTTTAAATGAATCGTTATGCACCGAAACCAGCTTCACAAAAATAAACTAGATCTGTAAAGCTGCTAAACTGAAGAAGATTTAAATACTCTTAAAAAAAATATATTATATGCATTTAAAAAAAAAGATACTATTCTCTATTTTGAGAAGATCGGCTGTGTACTGTTGAATTTTACCTAGGAGATTAAGGTAATACGAAAAAGAAATAAAAAAAAATAGAGCAAGTCTGCTAGTACTCAAGACACTGATGTGTAAACATATCTTATATCGACATCATCGACATGAAAATCTAATTCCACCTTCGGTCGCGAGACGCCTGAATATAGGCAACCACTTATTTGGAATTGATGGCCTATATTCTGGCGGTAGAAAGAACACGTTTTACACTAACTGTTACAGACAGCCTGCAAAACACATTCCCGTCACAGATACCGCCTGATGTGCGTTGTTTAATGTTTGCATTTGTAACGTTTCAATAGAATATCTAATATTACACTTCACGCATAGCCCTCCGCTCGCTTCGCTCGCTACAGGGGCGCGACGAACAAAAACTAACCAAAACTAACCCAAGGCATGCCCAAAATCAAGAAAAAAACTTTTTACAAATATAACTTCAAGAAAATAAAAAAACTCTATCGGGAATCGAACCCGGGCCGCCGAACCAGAGGTCTTGCGGCTTAACTACTGAACCACCAGAGCACTTGTAAGCAATTCATTGCATCGTAAAAACATGGGTAACGCAATCTAACGAAAACACCCGATGCCTTCCGACAAGTCGGAAATGTATTTTATCCGCTAATCGTTTAACAAGGAAGCGCTGAAGTATCATCCGGGTTTCACACTTCTCTCCATTTTCTCAAAATTTACCGTCATACCGCCGCGTTATACTACTTTTATAAGAATTTTGAGATGTTTACACATCAAAAACATTTTTCCAAAAATTTTTAAATTTTGAAATTTATGTCAGTCTTTAAGGGTTTTAACACAATATTTAAAAAAAACCGTTTCCTTACCATTGGAAAATGGTTTAACGGTTAACCTATAGAGACCGCGTCTTTAGGGTAAAATGTTTCACTTTTATGTAAAGGGAGGTATACATTAAGATTTCGCTGCAGCTACTGCAGTAGCTGTCTTGCCTCAAGTAGTAGTAAACGTATATTTCTTTAACTTTGACAATTTTGGACACACCATTATAAAGTTACTCGGACACACTTTTATAGTATTTTAATAATTCATCGCCGCATGTCCTGCTAACTTCACATGCTCATATCGGTTACATAAATCAAACCGGTCATTTTTACACCGGCGACATTAACCACTTTTAAAGCCGTAACTTGCCACGTCACAACGTGTTTATTTAGTCGGGGCGCAGCTTTATTATGCACAAGTATTCTGACCCCAATCAATGCGAGCAAACAAACTAACATTTTTTCAGACTATGGATAAGTTGAATTTCTAAAAAGGGAATGCGCTTTAAATTAGAGCAAAGCCTGATGGCTGACATTTGACAATATAATTTATGGGTCTTATTTTCTAGTACTTATTTTCACTTTAATTTAAATGTTACGTTGTAGGACATTTGTATTTTGTATAGGTATTTAATAGTCATCAGTCAACTAAAACAGTTATTAGTACTTGTAAGGAACATATTTGGAATTCATAGGCTTAAAATTACGAAGCCCCAACACCTTGTGAAACTATATATTCTTAGAAACTCCATTTGTTTATTATAATTCCGCTGAACTTCTTGTATAGATGATAAGTGTATACTAATAACTTGATTTAATCCAGTATAACTGTAGTATTACTAGGTACTGTAGTAATAAACGAATACTAATAAATTATTTGGATTTTTGTCATTGTTCTTAATTTGACATACTTATATCCTCTCACTTAATTCAACTGATACAGGGAATGCGTTATGCCATCAATGTATAACAAGAATATTAAAGGTCCCAAAAACGACCCCTCAGGTACCCCATACTCCATTTTTTTTATGTTTGAAACCACATTTCCAATCCTCGCTTGTTGATATACTGTATATTACATAAATAGATCTTAAACCACCCCAATGCTTTTTCAACCACTCCACACTGTTCTAACTTATCAATCAACATCTTTCTATCAATAGTTTCAAACGTCCGTTTGAAATCCAAAAATGCCGTTACCACCACTAAGTTATTGTCCATCAGTTCTTTCCATTTTGATATCCCTAATTGTAACGAAGTTGTACATGAGTGTCTCTCTCTGAATCATGACTGGTTCTAAATCAATATATTATTAGCCTTTATATATTTTTACATGTAGTTCTACAAAATTTTCCAATAGAGGTTGATCTTCCACTTTTTTTGAGTTTACTACTTTTCTTAATGGAGCAACTGTAGATATTTTCTAAATGTCTGCTGGCACAATTTCCTTCTCCAGTGAACTACTTATATCAGCCATACATTTGCGCATTGTTTTATCTCCGACCTTAAATAAGTTCATATTGTTACGTTTTTCCCGTGGGTTCTGCACGAAATTACAACTTGACTATTTTAAACTAATACTCTCTTTATTCACTACCGCTGTATACAATTGAACACACTAAACTACTCTTATAACTTTACAACTAATATCTCTTTACAATTCAACACTTAATGATTAACTAACTAGCATTCGCCTTGGGTCTGCTCCTTATATATAATCTCAAATGTATCACGAATATTCGGGAAGTATTCCGAGGCCACTCTATATGATTCTCCATCGAGATAATTCCAGCGTTCCTGAATCTTTGCGGCCGACACGGCGATGACTCATACACAGAAGCGGTACACGGCAACGGGCAAGTTCTATAGGGTAGCACAAAAACATTCGTATGGTTGCTAGCCGTAACAATATCTATTCCATCAGTTGATGAGTCATTATCCATATTCTTTAAAATATCCAATATATCTGTCTCCTGTATTGGTTTAAATTCATTCAACAGAACCAAATTGTCCCCAAAAGTTGCAGCTTGTTGATTGCCACACGTTTGCCAGATGATATGAATAATTTCCTTTACACTATCCACAAAGTAATCCAATATATCCGCAATTTTTTCCTTGTCATTTATCTTACTTCCTTGAAAATTTTGTTTATTTTTATCTCCAACTATTTGCTTAATTCCTTTCCATATCTCTTTACTATTGTTTTGATTTCTGCCTATAACACCTTCATAGTGTTCTTTTGTTTTTTCTTTTTCTCAGTAAACTAGTAACTTCATTCCGTTTATTTCTATATATGTTCCAGTGTTCGTTGTCTCCAATCATCAAGAATCTATTTCCTTACTATTTCTTTGTAACTGGTCATCGAACTATGGATTTTTGGGCCTTAAACCATTTTTGTGGTCTAATCAGTCTTTTATTTCTGAGTTCGATAGTTCTGTTTACCATCTTTGCTTTTTGTCCCTTGTTTATTGTTATACTCACAATAGGCTACAACCGCTCGAGGTCAGCATATTTGGAACCTTTCTTAGGATAGTGTTTATTGACTGGCATGCATCGAATCAAGGAAACTTATTTCTGTTAGAAATATTACAACATTCACAAGAGCTTTCTCCTTAAATAATATAGTTAAGAGTTTTGAGAACACTGGAATGTGGCCTAGGAAACTGCTTGTCTTCACAAGAACTAACTTCCTATGAAATTTCGTGACTGATATGCCTGATTCTCCCACTAAAGAAGTATAAATATTAACCTCTGATATTTTAAGAGAAGCCCTACAGGAACGGAGTTAAATAACTGAAAACATCAAGGACTATAGTAAAACAGTAATTCATAATAAAACAGTAATTCATAATATTACTATTTTAAAACCAAACAAAAATTTAATCGAAGGTGACGATCAGTCACCATCTTGTAGTTTAAGTATAGTTTCCAAGTCTGTTCGTTTGACCCCAGAGAAGGTAAAGCCCTATCTAAGGTAGTATCTAGAGGTATAAGAAAAAATCGAAATCATCAAGAAAGCCCGCAATTTCAAGAATCTACATTAATACCCCTGAAGAAGAAAGATAAGAAAAATTCAGCTGAAGAAAGGCATAAGGAAAAGAAAAATGTCACTCGTAATTTAGAAGATGATTAGAAATAGGGAAATGTTTAAAAAAAATCAATGGGTTCTAGAAAAGAATCAGAAAAAAACAAAATGACTAGTCAACTAACCAACCCAAACGAACCAAAGTTAGATTTCCCCTAAAATAAAAATGGTCCATAATGTTGGTCAGATATTAAATTCTAAAGAAGATTCTTAGATATTTTACAGGAAAATATCTATCACGTTTTACTTTCTTACTATCGATGACGTTTTCGAAGTGGAAAGAGATGATGTTATAGGGAAACTAATTCCACCACTCCGATCAGGAACATTCAGAACTTTATCTTACTTCAGGTTTGGATACAATTTTGGAGACTTGGTAGTGTAGCTACGTCTACGCACGTAGCTCCCTAAGAAACACAATGAATGAGCAAGCCAATGATCTATGGCGAATTATTCCAGGACTGAAGAAGGCTGGGCTACTCTTGGGAGATCTAGCGCCTTTTAGGGAGAGGCCCTTCTTGGTTCTGAAGACCCAGAGAAGACTCGTGACAGCGTAGTACTGTTTGAACAGGCATTTACCCTTGTTGAGGTTGGCAGAAGATCTGGAATGCAGATGCTGCTTGGAATAGAGTGAAAAATCGTCCACTCCCGTTCTTGCAGATTGTCCTGCGTTGGCTAGAGTAACAAAGGTGTACTTCGGGAACTGCATGCCGAATCCAGGAGACATAAGAAAGATCCAGTCGTAATTTAGAATATGATTTGAAAGATGAAAATGCTTTTGAAAAAAGAGAAAATCAATGGGTTCTAGAAAGAAGCGGAAGAATAAAGAAAACGACTATTCTAACTGCATTTTTGTATGCCATCCCATTTGTAGGGAGTCTGCAGTTTAAAAGCCTGTCTTAGAGAAAAAGTTTAAAATTTTCCTTTTTCATATACATGCGCTTATCTATCTTTTCAAATTATATTAGTAGAGAAAATAAAGCCGTTAGATTTCCTAATATACTATACTATCAAAAAAAAGATAGAGTTTACGCAATAAGTTCATAATGCAAAATTTACGAGGAAACGTAGGCTGGAAGCAATTTTCCCCGCCATCAACTTCTTCGGCTAGCCTTTGAGCCAGCCGAACGACCATGGTACGCAAATGACTATGCCTAGGGCTCAGTTAGACATGCTTGCGTGGAAATTACAGGTGCTATAAGGATGGCCACCACCACGGCTTTTGAGAAACTGGCTGGTTTGCCGCCTCTTCACCTATTCCTGGAACATGAGGCCTTGAGATCTGCATACCGACTCTCTCGTTTACCTAAGGGACAATAATAGCCCGAGGGGACACATCAAAATTAAGGACGGTGGCTAAACTCTTAATGAGGATGCACAACATACTACCCACAATCAGATTAAGTAGACTCCTTAGATTTTCCATACCAAATAGGGATGTGTGGTTGGAGCCGAATCGTAGCCAACGTCCGGTTAATGAGATCGCCTGGTATATAGACAGCTCCAAAATACATAGTGGTACTGGAGAAACCATAAGGACTTTGCATCCCTTTTTCAGGCCGAAATGTAGGCAAACCTCAAATGCGGGTATGAAAACCTGTTAAGAGCCTTCAGAGAGAAGTATAAAAAATATATATACAAGGTGATGGTAGATTAGACGTTTCTGGAGAACCACCCAACGGATCATTCTGAAAATTTGGTCGTTTACATCAACGGATATGCTCTACCTTGCTAAAATATTTTCGACAGTGCAGTATTGCCGCTTCTACTAAAAAGTAGTATCAACTGTCAAATTTTCAATGGAACACCCTATATATTATTGCATATTTGGATTTTATGGAGAATTCTAGACATATTTCATAAATAATAACCTATACTTATCTGTTACTGTTTTTGAAATATTGACAGTTGAAAATCGACCATTTACCAAGTTTGACAGCCTGTAAAATCTAAACGGCTAAAGATAGAGCAAAATGGTTTGCACTTTCTTATCTTGGTTTTTCATAAGCTATCGTTTGACACTAATTTTTTATTTAACCTGAGGTTAAGAAATTCGGGTTAAATTTAACCTCTGGTTAAATCTAAAATTAGTGTCAAACCATAGGTTATGAAAAACCAAGATGGGAAAGTGCAAACCATTTTGCTCTATCTTTAGCCGTTTAGATTTTACAAGCTGTCAAACTTGGTAAATGGCCGATATTCAACTGTCAATATTCCAAAAACAGTAACAGATAGGTATAGGACGTTATTTATGAAATATGTCTAGAATTCTCCGCAAAATCCAAATATGCATAGGGTGTTCCATTTAAAATTTGACAGTTGCTACTATTTTTTAGTAGAAGCGGCACACGGCACTGTCGAAAATATTTTAGCAAGGTAGAGCATATCCGTTTATGTAAACGGCCAAATTTTCAAAATGATCCGTTGAGTGGTTCTCCAGAAACGTCTAAGCTACCATCGACCGTGAATCACCTTGTATAGGACAGTAGAGCTGAGCTCTGTCGGCACTTAAGTCTGATAGAATTCATTCTGCGCTGATGTTTGCGGGGTCCTGGCCGGGCATGTCTTCATAGTCTTGAATGGGTTCCGGGAGACATCCCCGGGAAATCGGGAGACCGATCTTCTGATACGACAGGGTTCCGCAATGCGTCCAATGAGACCTGAGCCTGTAATAGGTGTCTCCTATAGTACGGCCGCTGCGATCCTAAGAAACGCAGTGAATAAGCAAGCCAGTGATCTATTACTCTATGACTGAAGAAGGCTGAGTTACTCTTGGTAGATCCAGCGCCTTGTAGAGTGAGGGCCTTCGTGGTTCTGAAGAACCAGAGAAGACTTGTGACAACGTAGTGCCACTTGAATAGAAGTTTGGCCTTGCTGTGGAACGTAGAAGATCTGGAATGCAGGTGGTGCTTGGAAAAGAATGACAAATCGTCCACTCCTGGTTTTGCCAATTGTCCTGCGTTGGCTAGGGTATAAATCCAGAGGATATAAGAAAGATCCAGTCGAGGAAGTTGTGTGTCTTCGCTAAGCAGGCCGGACTACCGGGTTGAATTGACACGTGAGTAGGGGCACAATGGGCCTAGACTGGTGGCCTACGTATCATTCATTCATTAAAGGTAATAATATTAAGAATTCGCTCTGGTATAACTTTTGTATTCTGCGGAGCCATGTTGCTTTGGATCTGGTATCCATTTCAGTATTAGTTTAGAAACATATTCGTCATTCATTCTTCCTTTAAATGTCCGAGCCATATCCGTTATTTTCTCTGAATTTCTCGTCTATAGTTGTTTTCTTAGATCCGATCGTTTGTGATGTTCTGTGTTTTTGATCTCCCCACCGATCTTCGTTAGAAGTCTATCTCAAATGCCAGAAGTTGACGTAGTTAGTTTGGGTCACCCTTACATCCAAAAAGTATTAATTATACTTTTAAAGATAGAATTATAAATATAGAATGTTTTTAGTAGTGAGTTCAGAATCCTATGGTATTTATTCTTTCTTCGACCTCAGCTTTTGTTCGACCGGTATACCTAATCTATTTAGTCCTTGATTTGTTCATTTCATCTAAAAGTCTCGTTGTCATGTATTCTAGACATTCATTTCACTTGATCATATGCGAAATGGAGGGTGTATAGGGCTTTTCATCATCTAGAAGTATTCCCATTTCATTCCATGATCTGCGCCATTTTTTTAGTAGTATATTGTAAATAGTATCGGATATGCACAGCATCCCCTGGCAGTTGCCAGAGCTTTTGAACGGGAACAGTATCATAAGCTTTTATTAAGTGAACGAAAAGGTAAATGAACATCTTTAATTTTGACGAATATTTTTTTATTTAATTGAACTAAGCTAAATATATTGTCGATACCAGATCATCCAGTGCGTGTTCTTCCATTTTATGTGATGTATATTCTTGTTCCACTATGCCTCAAACATTCTTCCATACAATCTACGTATTGTGATCGTGACTGAAATACATCTACAGTTAGAGCAGGCATCCCATCGTCCTATTTTTATGGATGGGAGTTATCCATGGCGCAAACCTCTCTATTTGATATTAATAAGTTAATTTGTGGGATGCTTTCATGCAGTTCTGCCGGTAGCCCTTGTTTTTCATTAATTTTATTGCTTCTTCCTATATCGTATTTTCGTCAATATCTATAGGTTCTACTTCTACATTGTATGGTGTTGGTATGCCTATAAGGATACCGTTCCCTGTTTACTTTCAGTTATTTGGCGTAGTATTTTATTTCATTGATCTATCTACATTGACTGTATATTTATTTTGTTCAACGTTTCTTTTCTGAATGATCGAATCTAGATCCAGGCTTCCAACAATTTCGTTCCATGTAACAGCCCGCTTTTCTACATTAACTCTAAAAAAGAAGCCGGTTAAAAATTAAAATTGTGCTAGACAGCCCAAATTGGTATTATACAGGTGGGAAAAAGCAAAAACAAGAATTGTCAACGTAGTAGACCATTTTGTATGGATAAGATCGGCCTGAGAAATGGGCAGAATCCAGGCCATCCCCAAGTTGATCAAAATACAAAACTTGGCTACGTCTTGGATTCTTGTACTGTGTATATACCGCTACTTTACTATTCTTCGTTCTCAAGCTTGATGACGACTTTTTATCTTCCGCAAAAATCGCAATCAGAAGCATTGGAAAGGTAACATACATCGAGCATTCGACCTCGAACAAAGAGTTGAATTAAGTCCCATCTCATGAAGAGAACCGCTAATTATAGGTCTAAAATGAGACGCCAGCGTATAGCAATACTTATTTTGCCAAAATACGTCGGTGTTCCATAAATACAGGTTTAGAAGCAGTTGACATTTTCGATTTGCCCGCAGCCTATTAACGAGCGTCCGCACGTACAGATCAATAAGTAATACTAATTAATGCAAAGTACAGATCGAATTGATTGTCTTATTTTATGTACCAATCTACAATGACGTGACCTATTTGCAGCTTGTTTGCATTTTTCCTAATAAGCATATTATCCTCGTCCCTGCGTATTAATCGAATAAAGATATAGCCGATCTAACCAACGTGCTAATATTTATTGGACGTGAACCTGACAACTTTGTTTATGCTAATTTGTATTTGCGGTTGTATTTCACATTGAATAAACGCAAATATATTGAATCCCATTACTGTCGATACGCTTGTTTAGCTATTGATCGAAAGTGGCAATATCCTCGATACACGTGAAATTGCCGATAATTGTTCTAAATTTAGAACAAAATGGCATTTGGTTATCCTTAAGGAATATATATCATGAAGATCATATCTAACCAAACATAAGATCTGGCTTGTCTCAAAACATCCATGTCAATAGGGTTATCACGTATATTAAAATTAAAACAATTGTTGTTGTTAATAAGATAAGAAAGGCTTCTTAATTCATTAATATCATTTAGAAATTTTGCAGTAACTAATAATTTATTGAAAAACCAACGATACATAGCTCATTTTGGTGCCTGTGATTTTTTTAGTATTTCTAGGTTATTTTTGGGTGCTGAATCCAAAATAGCCGTTGATGTTATTACTATTACTATTTGCTCCAACAGCCAGTTAAAAACAAGACATTGAAAGTAAGATATTTATTTCACAAAGTAGATAAATATACATTCATCATTTAAATTATTTTCTTTTATACGACTTTCAAAGTAAAGTATATTTTCCACTAATCCCATATAATTTTTCCCTTATGATTTTCAAGAAAGTTTTCTACTACTTAAACAATGAAGACCCAACCCAGCCTTGGATTCAATATTGTTCATTGAAGCTGTAAATTGTGAATCTTTAATAAGCTACTTTATCTGAGGACCATCGAATATTCGCAATGATGAGGGCCAACAGAAACCCGACGTGATAGGCTACTCTAGAAGAAAATCTGCCTATAGTAAAAACACTAGTTGATTCGGCTGATTGTCAGAATTTGAAGATCATGTTGGTGTCTTTGAATTTTCGCATGCTGGTTGGCCAACCAACTCGCATATCCGCATCTCAGAAAGCCTAATTGATTATGTTTGTTTGACTTTTCCAGACCAAACAGATACTGACGCAACAGTTACTCCTTCGGGGCTATCAGATCATGAGTCTCTTTTGGTCAAATTCACAATCAACAAAGTGACACCTAAACAGTTTAGGTATGGCCGAATATATAGCACATTGAGCTTCAGAAAGAAAGAAAGAAAGAGTTGTGCAGTGAGACAAACTGGCAGGTGGTCTTTGATTCTTCGAATTTATTGGCTGGCTTTAATGAAGTTATTCTATATAATTTTAAAAAAGCTTTCCGTTTGCTTAAAATAAGAGAGAAGAAAACTATGGGTCACAGTAGGTATAAGAAGATCCTCCACTAACCTAAGATCTTTGCATACTATTAGGAAGTATACAAATTGTCAATTTTTTGATGATTATTTTAATAAATACAGAAGCGTCTACAGGAAAGTAATAAAGGCGGCCAAGGAAGCTTACTACAGGAGCAGGTTGCACAGTGCAAGTAACAAAATAAAAGAAAATTGGAATATTATTAATGAATTAAGAAGTAATTTAAATTCTTATAATCAGGTTTCGATTGACGGTGACATATTAAATGAATTTTGCTGTAGTATAGCTGAAACTCTGACTGCTGGTCTCCAATCTAGAGTAGATCATATGCCTTATTTAAGACAAATCTCTATTTCTGAGTCGTTTTATTTGGCCCACACTGATATGACGGAACTCTTGGGAATCTTTCACTCAATTAAAAATAGAAAGTCATCAGGATTGGATGAAATATCAATGAGAGTGCTTAAGGCCCTTCCTGAGCGAGCTCTTGTGGTCTTGGTTGACGCAATAAATGATTCCTTTGACTCTGGAGAATTTCCTTCCTGTTTAAAGACTGCAGTTGTCAGGCCGCTTTATAAGGGGGTCGATTCAGATGTCCCGGGAAATTTGCGTCCCATTTCTTTACTCCCATCGCTGCCCAAAATTATTGTAGGGAGGATTGTCGGGGAAAGAACTTTGAAGTATCTCAGAAAGCATAATATCTTAAGTAAGAATCAATTTGGTTTTCAGGAGGCAAATAGCACTTCCGAAGCAATTTTTCACTTCTTGGAAAATCTCTACTTAAGCTTGAATGATGGAGATATGACTGCAGCGGTATTCTGTGATTCTTTGTAAAGCATTTGATTGCGTCAATCATAGAATACTGCCTGACAAGCTCTCTCACTATGGTTTTAGGGGTGTTGCCCTGAAGTGGTTTGAGTCGTACCTTGGGGACCGAAGTCAGACAGTTAAGTGTAATGGTAAAGTCTCTAACTTGCTCAGGATTGATCATCGTGTACTTCAAGGATCTGTGCTTGGTCCCCTCCTTTTTCCCCTCTACATAAACGACTTAACTCTATTGAATATTCAAGGACTTTTCGCAGTGTTCGCGGATGACACAAATGTGCTGTGGTCTCATAGTGATCCAGATAGTCTCAGATTTGGGAAGGATCAAGGAGTGGTGCGACGCAAATCGTTTGCGTCTTAATGTGGATAAAACTAATATACTCAGCTTTAGGTTTAACTTTGAAAATATCATGTTTGATGGTGGTAGTATAAGAAAAAAACAGTCAATTAGATTTCTCGGTCTCTACATTGACGAAAAATTTAAATTTCAAAATCACATTTAGGTCCTATGTGGTAAATTGGCCAGGGGCTGTTATGCTGTTCGCATAATCTCAAATGAGTTTGGAAGGTCATTATCTAAAACTGCTTACTTCTCACTTATCAAGAGTCACTTGAGATATGGTTTAGCTTTTTGGGGTTACTGTGCTCAGTATCTTTTTGCGTCTGTTTTTGTTATTCAGAAGAGGGCAATAAGATACATATGTAAGGTTGGGGTTAGAGTCTTGCAGGCCTCCTTTTAAAGAATTAGGCGTCCTAACTCTCCCCTGTTTGTTTACATTGCAGATTGAGTTTGTTTCATCTTCAGAAAATCCATACATTCCAGCTCTGACTTAGCGGCTGTTAAGCATTATAATACTAAACAAGCAAATAAGCTCCGATAACCTATTCCTTCTAGTACACTTACTAAAAACTCTCAAGTTTATAGAGGCTTAAAAATGTTTAATCATTTACCTGATGCATTGGAAAATGTTAAATTTTTAAGTATCTTTAAAAAAATCTGTCTCGTCCATACTCAAAAGTAAAGCCTATTACAGTTTTACAGAATTTTATAACGATGATTTTAGGGTTTATTAGGCGCACATATATAAAAACTTGTAGATGTGTTAGTGTCTGTGTTGTCTACTGCTGTGTATTATTTACTTTACTTTGGTACTTTTGAATTGTTGACTACATAGATATTCTTTCTTATTATTTTTTTTCCCTGTATACAGCATTGTAACAAATACTTTTTATTTCTACAATAAAGCACTAAAATGACTGAAGATTAAAGGATGTGATGAAACTGTTGGGAGGGGAGTGTATAAATTTTATAAAATAATTCCTATTAAGATAGTACTTGTCATATCTAACACAGATTTCAAAGCCCTAGAATTCCTGGAAATCTCATATTTTTTTATAGCATAGTGAGGCTCTATTGGGATTTCTAGATGCAACGAGGTTTGTGGTATGCATAAAGAAGATCCAAGTTTTTACATAGTATTAAATTATTCACATTTCTACTGTTTAAATCAAAGGCCATAACTGGCGTATCAGTTTGCTTAAATCAAAAGCCATAACTGGCATATCAGTTATGCCAAACTTCCTGGACAACTTTAAGGAGAATATCCCAGAATACACAGCAAACAAATGGCGCCTTTTTATTGACAGTTCAATACGTAGATTGAAAAGTGTCCTTTTAAACAATGGTAAAAAATTTGGTTTCTATCAGCGTGAAAGGAGAACATGAGACGATATCGCTAGCTCTGAAAAGGTTAAGAATGAAGATCAGTGATTGGTTTCGATCCAAAATTGGTAAACTTCCTCCTTAGACAGCAAAACAGATACACAAACTATTTTTGATTTTTATGTCTTTGTTACAGCAGAGCTAAGGATCAGCACTGAGTTAACAGAAATTTGCCTTTAAGAAATAGCATGATTCAAGGAAAACAAAACCAATCATCAAACATTTGGTTACCAGAGAGAAAATTATATTTCCACCTTTGCCTATCAAGGTGGGGCTTATAAAACAATTTGTTAACGTTTTAAATCGAGATGGACACAAAAATATCCTGGGATTAACACACAAAAAATGAATGCCGGAATATCAGATGGTCCTCAGATAAAGTAGCTTATTAAAGATTCACAGTTTACAGCGTCAATGAACAAGATTGAATCCAAGGCTTGGTGTTCATTGTTTATGTAGCAGAAAATTTTCTTGGATATCAGAAGGGAGAAAAATATATAGAATTAGTGAAAAATATACTTTCCAACTTGCTGTAGCATCAAACTCGCTTTCTCCTCAACCACCTAGATAGGTTTCCAGGAAACCTAAGTGGTTTCAGTAAAGAACAAGGGGAAAGATTCCATCAGAACATTAAAATTATGGAAGATCGGTATTAAGGGAGATGGGGTAGCTACATGATGACCGACTAGTGTTAGTTGGAGTCTTCAGCGGCCCTGTCAGGGTAAACTCCATGTTTGAAAGTCGTATAAATGAAAATAATTTAAGTGTGAAATAAATACCTAATAATGTTTGCTAATATATTTGTAATCATCTATAAGGCTTTTGAACATCGCGGATATGAGTTGATGACATTCGTATCTTTAAACACCTGTAACTTAACGTTATGCATTAACCAATAATCTAAAACATCCTGGGCACTAATAGCTCTATTCAAGAGCAAATTAATAGCCCTAATTTTCCTATAATAAATTATAAATTCTACCGAAGCAATGGCATACTAACTTGCTTTATGGAAAGGACATCATAATTGACAAACCTTAGATGGGTGGTGATTTAATTCCGGATGCATGCGATACGTAAAACTCTGAACTATCAAAATAGCATTAACGGTAAAGACAGGTGCAGCTTCCTTCTCTTCCTTTTCGAGGTGAAAATGGGAAGATATTTATTTATACGTAGGGGATTCTTTCGGAACCGACCAATTTTTAATGACCTAGAAAAGTTCAAGGCGATCGCATTTCTTTCTATATCGGTAAAATGTCCAGTGCTGCTTTTTTTAGTGCAATAATTGTTCGAGATTTACCACATTTAATTGAGCTTTAGTACGCTAGTACAAAATAAGATATTTGAAGGTTGATGAAAATTACGACTTTTGTAACATACAAATCCTTTATCGCTGACTTCAGACTTCAGCAATGTTCTTTGGCCAAACTGCTAATGTTAACATCCAATTTGTTGCGCGATTTAATTCCTCAAATAAAAAACTATTTTTGAATTACAAGTAATGGTCTTTATTTAGACGTTAAATTTTCTTCTCAATAACTTCTACTATTGACACTTCCGCGCATCTGCAAAAATATAATATTTTTTACTTGCCTTCATTTACTTTATTCGTAGTAATTTTTAACATTTTAGTGCTTTTCTAATAGAACAATTTTAATATTAATATAATTTTTAGACATTTAAAAACAAACAGGAGTATTTCCTTGCAGTTTTATTGACTAATAAATAAAAAATAAAAACAAGTAATAATAATTAAATACCTAGCTGCAAAATTCAATGTCGTGGATATTTCCTTGCATCATTGGCGGGGATTTTTTGCCCAGGCTGATGACGGACTACCCACGTTAATGATATTTTATACTAATAATAATAAGAATGACAGCAATTAACTCATAATAATTAAAAAATTTCATCTATTCTTAGAAAATGCCACCCAAAAAATTACCTGATTAGGAAAGAAAGAACAAGAAAATAGAACGTGAAAGAAAAAGACGACAAAAAATAAAAGCTAATGCTGAGAGGTACAAGTTAGAACAAATTAAAAAACATGACAGATAACTGATATGAAGACCAAAGCAAAGAGGAAGTTGTGAAAAACGTGGGAGATTTATCTGGAAGGGAATTGAGGATACAGCTAAAACAATGGAGAGATAATTCAAGGCGCTATAGATCTAAAAATAAATTTTTATCCAACCTCCGGCACAGTACACCACCGACTAGTGATGAAGAACAAGACATAGAAAACAGGCAGCCAGCAGTACCTACACCAAACATGAATGATAGCTCATCTTCTATTTTAATGTCAACTCCAAATACTACCCTAGGAAGAAGAGTAATGGTTGGAAACCGAGAAATATATTTTAGGCGAATAAAAAAGATAGAACGAGACAATGCTAATCTGCGAACTAAATTGGAATGCTATAAAAAAAGTTTTACAGATTAAAAAGTAGAAGCAAGAAGCAAAAATAACTTGACATCTACTTGGTGTCAATAAACCAAATGCTAAAAAAGGATGTTGTACCTCCTAACGTTAAAAGAAAGTTATTATTTGGAGAAGTTATTGATCAAGAGCTTTCAACAAATTTTATAACAATGAAGGATACATTATAAAAGCTGTTATTTACTAACTTACTAAGAAAATACAGAATTCTTAAAGAGGCAAGTGGGTTTCTTCCTTATAAGCTGTATAAGAAAGAAATTGGCAATCTGTGCTTGACTTTTTTTTTGTATCTAGTAAAGTTATTTGTATCTATGTATTTACTTGCTTATTTTTGATATGTTTACTTTCAAGCAAATGTTTAGCTATATTTTTTGACATTACTCAGTAAAAACTGTCATGAGCGCCTCTCAGTCATTGGCGTGAACATGGAATTTTGAAAAAAATGCCCAAAATTTAAAATTTAGCTCAACAGATTATCATATTATAACTATTTGCTATAATTATTAAAGACCGGATTTTATGCATTTTGCATATATATAACTTTTTTGTATATTTTTGAGTTTTTGAAGATGCACAATTTAAGAACTATTGCATATCCAAGCATGTTTTTGGATTTCCGTATTATTTGCTTACGTTTTATGCCCCCGCCGCGCCGCCTGAACGGTGCGGCGCCTGAACACCTGAACTCGATTTAGATTGGGATTTCCTTAAGAGGGCAATAAATAGACTAATAGAGTACATAAAGTAATAAACTATTCTTCTATCGAGAAATTGCATTAGTAGGTGCATTTTTTGGGCCAAACTAGATTTTCTTTACCTACTCCTTCTATAGATTATTTATTAGTTCACATTAGTTACAGTTTACCAATATTATTGAGGTTGTCTTTGTCGTAACCGCAGTTAGTATTGTACATAACAAAGTGCAACTGAAAAGAAAGTGGTGGTTGTCGAAAATACGATGAACTTCGTGGATTAAGCCTTGTCCAGGACTTGTTTTGGACGGCAATCATGTTTTGTTTACAAACCTCGTTCAAAAGTTGTTTCAATAGACCATCACATTATGACGCCTTCTCACATTGCTAAGGTTAACAAGATGAAGTCCGGTCCCATTCAATCAATGTTAAAGCAGTCTTTTGAGACTTTTAAAAAGGGACACCATGGCTAGTCAGAATTTAACAAAGATCTCCCATGATTGGCGGTCATCAATAACCACTGCGAATGGGACATTTAGATCCAACATGACCGTCATTTGGCCACTTGGTTTGCTGGCATTTTCCAGTTTTATTTCTTCAAAGATGCGCAGGTGACCAGTCAAATCTCCAGGCTCGAATTTGCGTATTTGGAATAGCCTATGAGCACTGATAATCGCCTCCCTCTTCACACTGAGATGAAGAGGAGGCATGTTCAGCAGTACCTCTAAGGCTGCGGTAGGCACGCTGACATTGCCCCTGTTGTTCCTAGGCATATCAGCTTTTGCACTTTATTAAGTTTGGTCTGAGCGGTGACCTTCTGGGTTTTTGGTCACCATACCAGCGAGGCATAGGTGACCGAGAGTTTTATTATCGTTTGGTAGATCCAATATTCCATTTTTGGTTTTAGGCCCCATGTCTTGCCAACTAGTTTGCGGCATGTCCAGATTGCCGCTGTGGCTTTAGAGATGGTATTTTCTAGATGCTGGTTACAGGTAAGTTTACGGTCCAGTGTGTCCCCTAAATATTTTACCTCGGTGGAAAAAGTCAACTGTGTTTCGCGTTGGATCGTCACTCTCATTTCTCAGCTTCCTTCTTTTTGTAAACGAGACCAGAATTGTTTTCCTAGGATTTAGGGAGCGTCCCTCCCCTTCACTCCAATTCTTGATGATGTTTAGGGTATTTTGCATGCGGCTTGAAATTACGCATTCATGATTGACCTTTATTATTACTACTAGGTCGTCTGCGTAGCCTGGAACTATAAATCCAGCTCTATTCAGAGTGGTCAGGATTTTGTCCACTATTAGTGTTCACAGTAGGGGGGAGAGAACACCTCCTTAGGCGCAATTCACACTGAACGGACGAGAAAAATCAGTTAATAGAGTTTTTAGCTACAAGTCTGGTTACCGACTAGATTGAAAAATTGATTTTTCAGGTAGTGATGAAGATGATGAATTTGGTGTACTTGGCTAATTTGCAAAAAAGAGACTTTGGGTTCAT
The DNA here is from genome assembly GCA_016904865.1 of Pissodes strobi. Taxonomy (NCBI): domain Eukaryota; kingdom Metazoa; phylum Arthropoda; class Insecta; order Coleoptera; family Curculionidae; genus Pissodes; species Pissodes strobi. The sequence goes on along the minus strand of MU182660.1, from coordinate 90,793 downwards.
CCATTGTGGCTGAAGAAGGAAAAAACGGGTGGATCCTGGGCACTTCTATTACAATAATCTGAACGACTATAATTATATAAGCATGGAAATTTCTCAATTTCCTCCCAAAATTGAATATTAAATTCAATATCGTCTCGCATTTTGGCTACGCAACAAGTGACGTGTCTTCCTGTACGCCACGAGAGACTGCAAAGAGCCGTGGCAAGGGCGGGGTGGGGACCGTCCGCGCCACGTCGGCGTCGTCTCTGTCTACATTGGAGCATTTAATTACATAGAAGAGACGCGGAAGAGGCATAAATATTGTTCCTAACACTTGCGGGAAGAAATTTCTGACATTTGGGTGCTACGCACCCTCGTGCGGGAAATTTTACTTCCCGCCCTTGTTAGGAAAATAGCTATTATATTTCGGGACATTCAAGAGAATGACATGAAACAGCAAAATATTTTGTGGATTACAAGCCATGATCTTTATTTAGACATACATTTTACTTCTTAACAACATTTTCGCGGCGTTATGAAACGCTGCACAACTTTGTAAATTGAGACGTGTCATAGAACAAGTCCCATTAATCCGTATACGAATCTATGCCCACACAGGCTAGATGTCCGGGTTTGTTTGGGTTAGTGAAAACAAAGCCAACAGTAATATTATAATTTTCACGAAAAAAATTAATCTACAGTGTTTATGTAAAGCTGAAGTTCGTACGTGAATGGAACTTTCAGCTATATTTACGTTAATTTTATAATGCGCGGAGTTTCATGAACTTTTAATCCTCTCAACTAACTCCGTGTGGACGTTCGGGGAACCCGATTTTTGAGTATTTGCAAAAACATTGCTTTTTTTACTCACCGCTAATTACTTTACTCTTAGTACGTAAAAGCAGAGCTTTGTTAATTTCTACTATACATGATAACGAAAGAAAGCAAGCCGGGTAAAGTACATTCTGGCACAAAATGTGTGTCGCGAATGTTACGGCGATCGAATATAGGCAGGCCAAGCCACCATTTAAACCAAGCATGGGATAACCCAACTAACTCAAACTATTTTTTACCGTCGTCTCATCCACGTCATCCGCGCCGAACTCGCCTATCTTTCTCTGACAAGAATCGTTCGTTAAACGGGCCAGGGTTTAGTGCATAGTATGTTCTACTATTCGTGTCAGCGAGTTTGATTTAAATCATACTATTATTTTATTATTTAACAGAAGAAAGAGAGGGAGTTATGCGATACTTAAACACTCACTATGTTTCACTTCTGATGTGTGGTCCACAAGCACACCCATTTTTTTTCTGAACGGGTCATGTAAGCTAATGGGTGGCCCTATGAAAACTCATCTAATATGTAGTCCACAAACATACTCAATTTTTTTCAGAGCTACATCATTCCCTGTCTCTTAAATCCAGTGCCGGTTTTACGTGGGTGCTATTTGGTGCTGTACGGTGGTTGCCATGGCAACGTGCCATATTGTCTGCATATTATAGATAAGCGCTTATGGGAATGACACCACCTCGAAAGCAAGATACATTTCCGAATTGAGATATCGGGTTTTGTTAATTCGAGGTTTAACAGTGGTTGCGACGCTACATTTGCGTATAGGTGCGTGTATTACTTTTGAAATTTCTGTTTGTTGTTGGTTTTCGGTTCGGTTTTCGATAATAGAACTAAATAGAAATGACTTTACATTTTCCCCTTTATGACCGGGTGTGTTTTTTTCCTCCTAAAATCTGTTCGGTAGGTAAAATTATGTAAAGTAAAATTTGGTACTAGGTACTTTCGCTGAAGTGGGGGGGAGGAGGTAATTAAATTTGATTCACCAGTTCTTATTGTCACGAGCCGCCACTGGCATTTAGTTGTGTCAAGAGTGCCGCTTCACGTATCTAGTATATCTATACCTTTTGCTTTGAAATGTAGCTTTAAAGCTGATAAAAATCAGATGGGAATTTGAAGTCCCATCGGGACACAACGGGTTACACTTCTCACCTAAGTAAATACTTCCCATCAAAGAACTTACTTCATGGAAAAGATTCTACTCCACAAAGTACTGGTAAGTAAGTAAAAGCTCTTAATTGAAGTACAAGCAAATACTATTTTTAATCATATACCACTCATTATCAATAAATTCAGATATTTTAAAAACCATAGATAATACTAACTTTTTCAAATTTAAAAGCGAGGAAGCGGCTTGTATAAAACTTAACATATTTTGCATTTTTATGTTTTTCATTAGGTACGTGTTAATTTTCAAAGTTTTTAATGTATCATTGAATATGTCAATATTTTGCAATATTGGAATAAAGCAGTATTATTTTGCGTTACTAGTCTGCTTTTTGTTATTTTTGTTTGTGTATTTTCATTAGTTATACCTTTTTTGACTCATTTATTATTTATCGATATTGTGTAAAGTTATAAAAAACATAATAAATAATTTTGGATTTTTAAAAATCAGTATTTAGGTATACAAAAACCAATCATTTGATATAATAAATTACTAATACGGAAGGGGTAAAATTAGCACCGGGGACAAAAGCATATTAAACCGGCACTGAATGAATCGCGTGTATAAATAAAGGTCCAGCCTGAAACTTAGTATGTCTTTCCATCGTATGCCCAGGAGCCCCAACGATGACGTGTCCCGGCCCAATGGCATGAACGACGACGGGCCCCACTCGGGCCGATATTCGAGGACCCCGGAGCCGGCGGATTTTGCGCGGGCTCTCAATATTCCGGTCGCCAGACTTTGGATGCGTTTACGCTGTTTCGTTTCGCCGTCAACCACGATCAATTCGCCGTTGCTCCCGACGCAGTCAAAACAACGTATATCTCGAAAGTGCATGTTGTGCAGTGTTAGTGTTGTTGTTATTTTTTTTTTGTGCCACAACCTAGGATACTACTTGTTGGTTGCTAAATATATTTTAGTTTCGTTGGGATTTTATTTAATTTATCCATGTTTTGAAGGTATGTAGGTTGTTTTTAAATGACTAGCTCCATTCTCATAAATTACGCGGCAAATCGAAAGGTTACACAATGTTTGTCACTTATTTTTTATTCTGTTTATGATCAAGAGATGGGCAATTTAAAAAAATTGTAGTTCATATATTAACCGAGTAACTCAACAAAATGAACTAACAAAAAATACGTTTTATTCTTCCTTTACTAGGAAATAAATAAAGCGACTTCATAGAAATATACTAATATAATAGCTCCAGTTTTTATTTAGTACGTACAAGCAAAATAATAATATGAATGAACTAGTGGATTGGGACAATTATATTTAACTGTGAAGTCAAATTAAATCATTTGGTTTGATTAGATGCTTAGCAGTTTCCAAAATAATATATAAGTAGATAAAATGCAATGCAAAAATCTCTATTGTATACAAATAAAGTTTACCAATTATACCTATTATTATATTTTCTTTATACCAATCGGTTGTTGCAGAAATTGAAAAGCAAAAACCTTTTTTGCCTCTTTAAATTACTAACCAAAAACGAATTAAGTTTCAAAAAGTAGCCATTGTCAAGGTTCTAGTTTAGTATGGATTTTTCACTATTGATTATTTATATTCAGATATTCTGGCAAACAAGGCCAAGGCCGAAATAATAATATATTCAACTTATAAGTAATAAAATTATTCCTAAACTTTTTCACAACTTTTAAATGAATTGAACTAGTAAATTACATGATTGCTCTAATTAGTTTAACTGCTGGAAATGTTTGTATTGCGTCTTTGGATAGTGAGAACGTGAACATGAAATTTATTAAAGCCCATTGTTGTTTTGCCTGATTCGAGGCGTGATTTTTGAATTAGGTAGCGCTCATTTAGTTTCTAACAACGACTGACTTCTCGGTCGTCAATGTGTTAATTTTTAACTTTTTATTCCTAATTTTATTTTTATACCTCGACTTAGAATAGCTAAATATATTTTATAGTTGTTTGGACCTTATTTCGTTTACCTGCGTTTGGAAGATGAAGGTAGGTTTCAAATTCAATAAATTCGACCGGTTGCACGGTATCTATTATAGTTTCTTACTTCATGCGTCTCAGCGGGTTTGTGTTCTTGGCATGAGCTAAGAAGCAAACGAATTCAAGAGAATGAAAGCATCAGACAGGATTACAAACCGTCTGATATTTTGTTTTTTAAATATTGCCATGCATTTTATGTTTGGAGGACCGTTAAAGGACGGCGATGCATGGTCCTTCGAGCCGTTTTGATTTATTTACAACGCGGCCGTTACTGCAAAAGCAAATGGGGAATTCATTAATGAAATGCGAAATTAAAATTCATAAAGCACAAAAGTGTAATGATTCGTACTTTTGAAAGTGTTCCTTTTTTTGTTTCAAAAGTTGGCAAGACTAATGGCTGATTTACACTGATACTGATGGCTCAGTTCGCTGTAAGACAGTGCTGGCTCTATGTTTTATTCATGTAAAGGATGTTCGTGCCGATCTAGCACCAGATTGGAATACAGATGCCTACTACCAGTAGCCCCCTACCAAGTATTTACGTGCTTGTGTGACAGTGCATTAGACCTCTAGATCTAGACCATGGTAAACACATCAGGCCAGCACTTGCAATATTAATTTTGATAGCGTAGTCATGTTGAATTAAGTTAAGGTTTTGAGGTTTATAGATATAAACAACACTCGTGTTAAACAAAGACATGCGTTTCTCTGAATTACAAAATATTTGCATGGGAATCAAAAACAAGGATCTTGGAGAAGCAAAAGCTACTATTGCAGAAAATATTTGTATCTAATCGAACCAGACTTACCAGCCGATATGACGCTAATTGATTATGTATTTGACATAAATTTTACATTACTTACACTTTGAACTTTGAATATATAGGTACTTTGGGACGTCATATTTTTATTTTGGGAGTTTTATCATCAAACGCTCTTTAAGTGATAATCGAGGTGATGATAGTGTGTTTTCCAATTTTTGGAATATTTAGTTAACAAGTGTGGGGTTTAGTTTCTAGGTGTATTATCTCCATCTTCGTTAAATTTTCTGGAAACGGAAAGAAAAAAACGACAAAGTCCTTCCATAAATTTCTTTTATTTTATTTAGATTGCCTTTAGTAATAATCATATTAATCTTCTATTAAATTTTTTTTAAAAAAGACGATTAAATTTTTTTTAAAAAAGACGAGGTTGTTAAGAAAAAAAAATGTTGCCCGCTCTGAACATACCTTAACGCCATTGAAAATGTTTTAACATAATTATCATGTTTAGAAAATGAAAAAAAAAACAAAAGTTTAAAACATAATTAACTTTAAAAAGATAACAGAAAAAGTGTAAATATATTATATAATGAACATTTCGGGTAAATTATAAGCGAATGTTGACTATACCTAGGACAAAAAGAATGTTTATAATATAATTTTACCTCGAATTTAACTTATAAATAATTTAATTTAATTTGAACACACTTGTGCGAAAATAAAAATAATATTGAATTTTTAACAAGTTAGGTTAGTATTTGCAAACGTAAAAAAATATTTTTCTATTTTGTGTTCAAAATTATTTCATTTCGACACCCAAAGTAGTCTCGAAAAGAATCTCTTTTCGACAAAACGTTTAGTTTTTTCAAAGGTTGGTTTCACTGATGTTAACACAATTGTTTATGTCAAGCAACAGTATTATATTTCCATAACTATTATACTTCCATAACAAATATTAAATTTTTTCATTGAAAGAGTTCGAAATAAAAAAATATATATTTTCATTAAAAAACTTTCCAAATAGAAAAAATAATAAAAAAATACACATTTTAAAAGACTTTTAGCGCACTCCCATGTTAGGAAACTACCCGCAAGCGGGTCGTGCTAGTGCGGCAAGATATGGTCATTTAAAACTAGAATCTAAATATACTATTTTTGTAAATTTCCCTACATTATACCTTAAGCTCACAAATTCATTGGTCTTAGAAATAAAAATATTATCAAAAAGTTAAGCTCAAAAAGTATAATCAGCAAGTGTTTAACGGCTTTTATTAATCACATGTTGGTACAGGATTTTGCGAGTTTTTAAATAATCGATGCAGTAATACACCATTAACAACATGATACTCTAGTTGGAGATAGCACACTATGATCTTCAAAATCGGTCTGGAGATTGAAGAAACGATCCTAATATATTGCTTATTTTCAAGAAAATCTGTCACCAGCCTTAAGCGTAGGGTGCCAATTATGCAACACTATTTGTTAATTGCTTAACAGGCGTTCCATATGCCAGGTTTACTCAGCGGGCTCAATAATAATTAAAGGCGTTAGTCGAAAGAGTTGGTAGCTAGGTGAGGGCGCCACTAAATTTTCAACTAGGAATATATCAATGATTTTTACACATTGAAAACAGGGTAGTAAAACTTAGAAAGATACCCTAGGTACGTTTGACACTAACTTACCAAAATAAAGATCGGGATTCCCATTAAATTATTTAATTCAATATGAAAACTTACAGCAGCACTCCAAAGACAATTAATTCTAGCTCAAAGTAATTTGAAGTTTGGGTATTGCCCACAAACCGAACCACAAACCAATGAGAAGATTCTCTTATTATATATTTCATCTATATTATCAAATTATTAATGAAAGCGAAATAAGATACTAGTTTTAATCTATGTCCTGTAACGTTAATAATGTCCAATTCCTATCTTGGGATACCTTTAATCAAACGTTGAATTCTTAAATGCTTGACTAAATGCAGTCAATTACGATATCACGAAACACTATAAATAGGAAGTATTTTACTCAACTAATTTTATACAAAATCAATAAGATATATAATATGTACAGGTATAAACGATTATTGAACATAACTAATCTAATTGAACAGTGATTATTGAACATAACTAATCTAATTGAATCTCATGGCAGCTATAAAGCATTATATCAATAAAAAGTTACTAGAGATCTGTTAAATCAATGAACTACTCAATGAAGTAAGTAAGTATGTACGGTTAAAACGAATTAAGCTCAGTTCGATTCCGGTCTTAAGGCGAAAACTTTGAGTTCCAAATTGCAGCTGAACAAAACCCGTGCACTGCTATGAGGCGTAAAGCTGATTACAGTAAAAAATTAATGTTCAGGTCGGTAAGTGTAATAGACAAGTAATTCAGATAATCACTAGAGCATTATCGAGATATTTACTATTTAAGGTACTACTACATCGGTTATAAGGAAAGTAAAAATTAAATAATCGACAAAGATAATAAATGATGACTTAAAGCCATCTAACGATAATTCCAGTAACTGAATTATGGTAAACTATAACGACAGTAGCTATGATATATAAGAGGTGACCTACAGTCAGGTAAAGATATATTCGATGAATATAATTACAGTAAAAATACATATCTCTAAAGAAAATATGGGTAGAAACAGGCATAGATATCATACCCGATAAAATATAACCGAAAGCTGTTTATCGGTAAGCTCGATAAGCAAGAACGATAAGTTCATTAAACAGAAAGGAGAAGGATTGAAAATAGGTAACTTAAAAGTAACTTAGATTAGCAAAACGGTAAGATCAGTAAACGAAAACGAGAAAAAAACGATAATATAAACGATATAAACACCAAACGTACCTACAGTGGTTTAACGGTATTTCATCAATCAAAACGATATATAATGATATTAGAAAGGTTGGTAATAAGAAACAAAGTAGATTTTACTTGTATCTAGTAGATTTGAAGACGCTGGCGTTTCCTGCGAATGTACGTCTCCACCATGTGGTCGTATCACCTTGACAAAAGGCCTCGGTACGGCTAAATGGCACCAGGAACTCGCTAGGTCGGCATGGAAAGGCTCACGGAAGATCAGGGAAGGCAATTCTTCTCCACAGGTCTCATGAGAGGTAGCGGAAGATATCACGGGGGGTAGCGGAAGGTCCCTAATTAAATTATAAATAATTTTTACTTTTCAATATAGACACATTAATCTGTAACAAACCTTTTTTTCATAAGAAGAGTAACCACACTAGTCGTTATTAAACATCTTGATCTGTGTCAAACGATATGGCCAAAAATTTCAGAAACTACACTGGGCAGTATGTTTGCCAATCAATTCCATTACGAAAGCAGATGGTACTTAGACCGGATGATCAAAAATAACCATACTAATTTTAGATACCTGATTGGTCGCTTTGAGCGTCCAGACGAGAAGAAGGCCTGGCAATTTTCGCAAAAATAATATATATCACATCTGTCAAGTGGCGCTCCAAACGGATGTATATTTCGAGCTGCTTGGATCACCGGAAGTAAGGTCGCGAGAAGGAAGGTAGCGAGAGTATCGCTAACACAAATCGACAAGTAAAAGAACTAAATTGCACTATTGTATTTTGTAACATTTACAACGTTGCAAATCCAAAAAATCTAACAGAGACTGTGTCAGAACTATAAAATATAGACCTCGAAACAAAAGAGTCAGTTATGGAACAGTTCAGAAAACACTAACTCAGTACGGATACCACCATCTTAAAATTAGGCCGTTCAACAATTAAACGAGGAGCAAAACACAAGAAGACATGAATTTTTTCAAATTATAGAGGAAGTTTTAACCAGGAACCAAATTATTTCAATAAAATTGTATGAACCGATGAGGCGATAATTACCACTGCCTATATTTATAATAGAAAAAAAACTGTCATATTTGGTCCGATGAAAATTCACAAGCTGTTGAGCCAATTGTTTTCCATGAACGTTCCTCAATACATGGTTCGGGAGACATTTCGGGCCATAAGGTCGTGTTTATATCCGGAATGAAATTAAACACTTTATCCCTGAACTACCACTTTAAACTGGGCAAAATATAATTTGGCAACAAGACAGAGCATCTCCCCATAATATTCTGACAGTTAGAGACATTCTTCATCATAATTGTCAAGTGTAAATGGATAGATATGGAACAATGAACCAGCCCGCGGGCTCTCCAGATCTAGAAAGAAGAATAAATATTAAAGACATTGAGAGAAAAATTGTTGAAAATGCAAATTAAAACCAGAACGAAGCTGCTAAAAACGCACTGAAACGTCAGAAAATAATTCATAACAAAATGTGAGGAGATTAATGGGGGACACAATTCTGGCTAGAAGTCATACGTTTTATTTATTTTCTTGTTTATGGTTCATTATAAATTTTAATTACTTAGTATGTTATTTCCAAATTTTGTAAACAGAAATCAAAACTATATATTATAACTCATTTTGTGAAATATTAACAGAACATAAAGATGAATCAGTAAATCAGACTTCAAACATTAATGCGATTACATTTTTGTGAAATAAACCTTAATCTTCCGGTAGCAGCAGGTATCTAAATAATAATTATATCGTCAAAATCATAGTATTTCGTAATTCTAAAACCTTTAATATTTCGAAAACCCTTAAGCGTTTATAGATGATATATTATCAAAAAATGTGCAAAATTTTATAGAAAAATCAAAATCATTAAAAAATATTGTATTTTACATTACAAAGTTTGCATGTGCCATGCTTTTCTGAAACACCATGTATACATTAAAACAAAAGCATGTGTTAAAGCAGATGAAACCAAACAACTTTGGGAATAATTTTTTCTAACTTCATAAATAACAGAGATATTTCCATTTAATCTGGATCACCTTGTAGTTATATCAATTTTATATGGATATATAAGTATTGCACAATATTCCTTAAAGGTTAAACTAGGTTCATGGCCAATAATGTTATTATCGTAATTATCGTATACGTTTCTTTTCAAATTTAAATAATTCCATTGTACCGAAACACCCAGTGAAACACCGAATCTTGATTTTATTTTATTTTGTTTCGCCATAGCTAGAAAATTTTGATATTTTTTTAAATAATAAATAGGGTTTTTTCAAAGACATTTAAACGCAATTTAGATAGTTTCTATGGTATGCTTGATACTTCCATCAACGGACATAAGAAAATTTAGAGTTATAATAATATAAATTTATTGATTAATCCATATATCGGTTAATTTCGAGTTGAATTTACATATTAATAATGTAGAACAGGAACTTATATTCAATATATCGTATCCATTATTTTAGAAATCAAAATAATTTTTTTTATCGAAAATTTTATTATAAATACCTACATATTTATTTGAGCATGTTTGTATTTTGTTGCGCCTACTATAAATACAAATTGTTCAAGGAATTAAGAACTTGTAACGTTTACTCAATGTTTTCTTGGAATCACAGTAGATACACTTATATTGCATCATCTTATAAATTAAAAATTGGTATTCAATACGAATATAAATTTATTTAAATACCGGCATTTAAAAGCAATACAGGGAATCCTGTATTATACTGGCTAGAGGAAGATATCACCCACTAAATCTTTATTTAATTAAATACATGTTGGCAAATTTCCGATTTTTTATTTTACCATACACAAGTATTTATTATTCGTTATTCGAAATAGTAGACATGCGTACTTTCTTTTCGAAAACATAACCAAAACAAATTATTAAACATTTGAAAAACATATTACATGATGGTGATAAAAGCATTCCAAAATATGTGTAAATAACCTGCAGGATAACCTTTGGAAAAATAATTGAACGCAATTAAAATTCAACAAATGCTGAATATGGCAATAGTTTGAAAATCATAGTAGGATAAGAAAATAATATCGACTAATTATAATTGCATCTGTAAAATTTATTATACCAAAAAGAAAATAAGTATAATAAGCGGGGCTCACGTAGCACATAATATTAAAGATTGCTAAATTTCTTTTTTAAAGATGTTTCATATTTTACTGAAAATTGCACATGTTGGGCTAGCCATAGTGTTGAAAGTGGAAATATTTCCGCCCCCAATATTTCCATAGAAATGGAAATATAAGAAATTTCCAAAAACTCAGCGGAAATATTGGAAACAATAAAACCATTAAAAATGTATATTAAAGAGATCCTAAATAAGGATCTAAAAACGTCATAATTCATAATATCAAGATTGGGTAGATGTCTATAATTCAGATACAAATAATGTAAACTCTCAATGGAATGCATTTATAGGTAAATCAGCATTTCCCCCTAAAAAGAATTGGTAATCACAAAAAAAAGTAATAATAATTTTACAGATCCAGACCTTGTCGAATGTAAACGTAAATTAAATATTCTATTAAATTTAAATAATCATGAAAATAAATATAAGGAGCCTTACAAAGAAAAAAAATTTAATATTTACAGTATATTAAATAACGCCCAAACCAAAAAATATCAGAATAAAATCGCCAATTCAGATAATAAGATGAAATGTATGTCTCTCCAGTCGTAGGTCGGTCCCGAACGTCGTAACTCATGCATGGATATGGTGTGTCAGTATTCGCCATTCTTCTCTGTCTCCTATTGCTCGCATTAATTCTTAAACGGACATTTGCGTGAGGGCCTTTTTTTGGTCTATGAACATTACAGGAGATCTGCCCCTCAGTCTTTTGCCGTCCACATTTCCTTGGATCAGAAGCTTCTCCATCCCATCCTTTCGTATAATATGTCCGAAAAATTTAAGCATACGACGTTGTGTGGTTAGTAGAAGTCGATCATGATCTTTTATTGAGGATGGAGATATTCGTTCTGTGTTCTGTCCAGGGTATTCTTAGTATTCTCCGGTAGCAGGCCTCTATTCTCCTGAACAAGAGGCGTTTAAAGTCCATGATTCTGACCCATAAGTTGCTTTGGGAAGACTAGAGCTTTCATTAATCTTGTTTTCTTTTTTTTTTGTGAATGTTGTGGTCCTTCCATATTTTTACCAGCCTGCCCAAAGCTTCCTTGGACATTCCAATTCTAAGCTTTATTTGGGATTCAGACTCCCCTTTGTTAGTTATACGTGGGCCGAATATATTTATTTAACCCCAGGCAAACAGCAAATTGTTCATTTAAAGCATTGTATTTCAGTTACTCCTTAGTCCGAACCTGAATTGTCGGTTTAACAGATTCCGTTATATGCAACATTCTCTAGAAAACAAAATGTCATTCCGTCAAACAGATCGTTATTAATCGTTCTCAATTTAATATATCTGTCTCAGTCAGTGTTGTGTAAACAACAATGTGTCAAATAAAGAAGAACATGTTTCCACCCTCTCAAAATGCATCCCACGAATTTCCCACTCTTGCAGCCTACATTCAGTTTGCCGCCTGCCGGTAGGAAAAATTAGTTTTTAGTGCCTTACAACCACTGAAACGTAACACATCGGTCCAGTCGCCGCTCTGTGTGGTGTAGTTCAAGCGTTCACTCGAATAGCAGTAAAAGTGCTGTAGCTCCGTCGGTCAGGCCTAAGGTCAAGTCTCTTTAGGCTATTTTCTCCTTTTGTATGCTGCTGTACCTCTGTTCTCTTTGTCCAAGCTTGGACAAAGAACTCTTTTGGGCATTTTAACGCAATTCTGAGACGATACAGAATCGTAGCGTCTCTCTTGAAGAAGATTGTACAATGGCGGATGGAAATTGGCGGTAGATAAATCCATTTCAGTACTAGCAAATGAAATCAAATGTTTGAAGTTTAATAGGCCCATCCCTGTGTACGATAACAGTAGAAAATCGACGAAGACCTCAAGGTATTTTTAGTGTGAACGAAAGGTTGAAATTTCAAAGACAGAAAACGATTAATTTAATTCAGTTCAGATTTAAAAGGCGTTTTCCTTTGTAGATATTTAGTATTAAGTAACTTGGTGTATATTTAGGTTTAAGCGAGTGAATGAATGAATGCGTGATAGTAGTTTAATAATTATATATATTTTTCATATCAAATGCAAATGAACAATTGCATTATTAAAGTACTTAATAACTAACATACCTACCTGTTTCAATTCACAACCTATGTGTAAAACCCCCACCACCCTATTTTAATACAGTCCACTAAATTGATTGAGGTTAATTATACAGTTAATTGCCACCCCCACCTTTATGGTAATAAATAATTAAAAAATTCCCGACCATAAATTATAAGTGTATCGTCGGCGTATCGCAGATTCGATATCTTCTTTCCTCCAACAGAGACTCCACCCTCCCAGTCCTCCAAGGCCTTTCTAACGATCGATTCACCGTAGCAGTTAAAAAGTATTGGGGAAAGAATACAACACTGTCTGACATCTTTTTCCACTTTAAAATTTTCATGTGCCATATTGTTATCGTACAGTGACTTAATAAGATGAACAATATGTTTGGATGCTCCCATTTCGTTCAGGATACCACACAGCTGACTCCACTGGACCGTGTCCAAAGCCTTGCTGTAGTCCAGGAAACAGAGCATCGCAGAAACGTTGTATTCATAAATTTTCCTATTATTTGTCGAACACTCATTAGTTGGTCTCGTGTTCCTATCCCAGGTACAAATCCAGCATGTTCTGAGGGGTATTTGGAGCAGTAGGTAGTTTTTCAGCCTTTCCTGTATAACATACAATAACACTTTGCTAGCGTGGCTAATGAGGGCGATAGTTCTATAGTTGCCGCATTCACTTTAGGTGAATAGGAATCTCTATTGATTTTCTCCATTCTTCTGGCCACTTCCCATACTTTAAGACATATTTGGTGGAGTAGCTGAGTTCCTTTGTCACCGATGTTTTTTAGCATTTCACTAACAATCTTACCCGGCCCGGGCGATCTCCGAATACTTATTCTGCGAAGCGCTGCCTCCACCTCTGCTTTTAATATTGGAGCGTCCTGTTCCTGGATGCCCTCAGGCCACTTCCGTCTTCTGAATTGTTCTTTTCTGGCGCCATCGGTCTACGATCTCCGGTTTTGTTGGCGGATGTCATTTTTTCTCTGATTGGGAGGTAGCGTGGTTGAAATGTGTTTGACAGCATCCTCCCTTTTTTGAAGAGGGCACGTGGCTGATTCGAGTTCGAATGTTTCTCGATATCCTCACATATTAACGCGATATATGCATTTTTGTCTCTTAGGTTTCTGTTGATTTCCCTGCCAAGCTCCAGATATTTCCTCATTGGCTTTCGGTGTCACCGACCCCTTTTATTTCTGTCTTTCCTTTCTGTTATCATCTTCCAAGTCGCCACGGCCGTTTTCATCCTCATCCACAGGGCATTGGCATCCATCTCAGCAATGTTTTGTTGAAGTATTGCTTGAAGGGTTGCATTGTTGTCATTTTTAAAATCTGGGTTAGTTCCAAGATTCCACAGGTTTGGTTTCGGTGATGGTTGTTTATTTTTGCGTAGTTTGAGGCATACTTCTGCAACCAAGGCATTATGGTCGCTACCACAATCCAAGCCTGGGTAGGTTGTTGCATCTCTGATGGAGCTTTTTCATCTTTCTCTCGCTAGTAGATAGCCTAATTGGTTACGTGTGAATCCATCTGCAGACCGCCACGTGTATTTTCTCGTAATGTAATGTTGGAAGTAAGAATTTGCTATGAATACACTATTTTCTGCGCAAAATTCTATCAGCATTTCCCTGATTCGAAATCTATGTGGGCAATAAGTAAAGAAATTACCGGGAAAACATACCAAATAGGGGCGAAAGCTGAAAGCATTGCCAACAAGTATAATGAAAATTTAGTGTCAAGAATATCAGATATGATAAAAGTATTGGAAACGTTCCTCATACTTGTAATATACCGGTGAATAACCAGTCCATGTACTTAAAACCTGTCACCCAAAAAGAAATTTATGGAATAGCCAATAATATTAAAAATAAACATAGTAGTGGTGTAGATGAAGTACAAACAAGGGTCGTCAACACTTCTGTTCTGGTGCTACAAGATATTCTGAGCTCTTTGATCAATGGTCCATTCAAAAACGGTGTATCTCCAAATAACTTAAAAATATCATTAATAAAGCCATTGTATAAAAAGATCCTGAAAGATGGATCGTTATACACTGACAAGCTTACTTCCGAGATTTTCCAAATTATTTGAACTAGCCATGTCTAGGAGATTACTAAGCCTCATGACCGAATGCCAGTTATTTGATAAAATCATCATGTTTTTTTAAAGGAAAAATCAACTCAAACAGCGATTTATCAGTTTATACAAACAGTCTTAACGTTCTTTGAAAATGGTGAAGCAGCATTTGGAATGTTTCTGGACTTATCGAAGGCCTATGACATTCTTGACAGGACATTATTGAATAGGAAACTGGAAATGCATGGGGTAAGAGGAAGTGCGTTAAATTGGTTAACATCGTATCTAAATGAAAGAAAACAGGTAGTGGGCACCAGTAAGGAGGGCGCGTTTAAAAAAATCACAAATTTTGTCCAATAATATTTGAATATTAACGCCATCAAGATATCTGCATTCTACATAGGCGCCATAAAAATGTCTTATTATCATTTCCATTATCAAAAGTAGCCTCAAGCATTTTGATGTTGCCTTCTTCAGCCGCCACTGATAAAAAAAAATTCCAATAACAGAGCAGCGAAACTATTCGACGTGTCTTACAACGAAATTTTCAATAATACAGAAGGTCGCGATGAAACAAAACAGATTATTGAAGAAGATATGGAGGAAGTTAATTGGCATGAAAAAACTATTGACGCTGATGATATTAATGATGATAATGAGGTAAATTATGAAGAAGAACCGGAAGAAAATCATCATCAACTATTCTAGAGACCATGTCTACCCCCATTGATAATGATAAAAGCGATGAAGATATGCCTCTTGCTGATCTTGTACGACTTGTTTGTGACTCGTGATTTCTGATTTTTTTTTGTTTATTCGTATTTCTTAGTATGAGACATGTTGCTCTTCTTTTCATGCTTTTGATGCATTTATAGTATGTACATAATCTTGCATAAGTATTAATTTATTTTAAAAGTTTCTTTGTTTTGAATAAATCTTTTCAATATTTCACAACCCTAGCTAGCGATACCCTTCACCATCAGATCTAATGGTTACATTTTCTATCACGATCCTGTTTTGATCATAAAAGTAATTTATAGAAAGTAGGTATTATGTATACCCATTACATGTTTAAATAGTTGTTAATTCTAAGAAAATCAACTCTACGTAACATGCAATCAGGTAATGAAAATGTAAACAAGTAGAACATGAAGTTTGCAATAACTTGTGGCGATGCATCGCGTTGTTTATAAAATTTCACTGATCCTTCTTTTACTTTTACAAAAAAATATAGTAATGGATTTTAACGTTTTTAAATTCTCACCTAATGTGAATAATAAATTAAAAGATCTTCCTAGGATTTTTTATTGTTTTGTTTACACTATATGGGCAGAGGATTAAAAGCAAGCACGCTATACGTAGATTAGGACTCGATCAGGCGCCGAGGTCCATTTATTAAAAATGTTTTTTAAATGGACATAGTTCAGGTTAAGAACCTTTTGCGTTTAAAACCAGTTTTTGATGTTTTGTGTAACGTTCGAATTATCAACTTTAGATGGGCATGTTATCCCCTAGTCCGATTAGCTCTCTGGTTTACCAGAACCATAAACTGATATTAAAATAAAGGTGTCTTACTAGTAATACTCTTTAGTATCCAATCGGACATGCAAGCAAAATATAAATGGAAAATTGCATTTCTAAAGATTCAGTTCGCAATAGCTTTGATTTCACAGACATATTGATCCGAGGATTGTAAATTGAAACAGTAAATTGAAAAAAAGTCGAGATAATTCTTGTTGTATTTAAAACTTGCGGAACTAATTATTCCTAACAACTTCCAGATATCCTGCACAACATTTTATATAATATAGACCATCGCTTATCTGTTTTGATTGGTATCATATGCAGGGTGACAATTTGAAAATTTACAATATCTATATCTTCTACATTAAAGATGATATAAAAAAAAACAAAAAAAAAAAGACATTTTTCTACAAAAAGTGGGGAAGTAAAATTGAGGTATTTAACAGACTACCCTTACCCACCACTGAAGCACTACCCTTATCTACTTTAAAATCTAACGCCACTTGTGACACCTCTCTGGAAGGCTTAACGATGCCAAAATTAATGAAATTGAAGTACAAAATATTAGCAAAATTTTGAATAAAATGCTTTTACAAAAGTTGACAGCAAAAATTAGAAAATAATCATAAATGATGAAAAAGGGTTCCAAGCCTAAATTAAATCACTATTATAGTGTTAAAATTCTCGATTTTTTTCAATAACGCAAATACCGTTTTTGATCTTTCTTTAACTACTTTATTAAGTGTCTAAAATGATTTCCATTTTGTTCTAGACAGAAATAAATTCGATTTTCAAATTTCTCCCTAACTTTCTGAAAATTATCCTATGATGCAATTTTTCCAGAACAGACGGCTGGGTTATGTAAACTGGTAATTTAATGTAACCTCATAGAAATAAGTCCACAGAGGTAAGGACAGGTGTAACTGGTGTGAGCCACTCAATTGTACCTCTTACTCAACCCACTGGTTTGGATAATTTTGGACCCACCACTCTCTCAACACAGCAGCATAGTGCTGCACCATTTTGGTGCAAATATAGAAGATCTTCTGGATCTAGTGTTCACACTTTAAATAACGTGTTCAATACATTTTTGTTCTGGAGTGACATTAGATATTGATTTTGGAAATAGTTTTTTAAAGTCTGTTAATTTTTAGGACACATTGTTTCTTGCCACTTCGTTTTTTTACTAGAGCTCAAATAAGCTAATAAGTATAGTGGCAAGCTAAGAATATTTATATCCAGAGTTTTGGCAAATTTGTCAATAACGCAATTATTGTACTTATCTTTGTAAATTAGAACTTCCTATGTGACTAATTGTATTCACCCTCATTTAACATTGTCATTACAGAATAACATATTTCTCTGAGTTAACCAC
Organism: Pissodes strobi; assembly: GCA_016904865.1. NCBI lineage: Eukaryota > Metazoa > Arthropoda > Insecta > Coleoptera > Curculionidae > Pissodes > Pissodes strobi. The sequence goes on along the minus strand of MU182660.1, from coordinate 73,027 downwards.
AACTGTATATGTATATCGTTAAAGCCATCCCAACGTGAGAACTCGCCCAGCTTGGAATGGTAACTTGCCTTATCCATGACAATTATTGAGCCCAGAGTATCAAATCTACCATTTGTGGTGATATTCTGATATTTTCAATTCAAATATAAGCAGCCTACCATTAACAAAACTAAGGATACTCTGGATATGTGTTATAATTAACAGGACGAGGATCAGTTGACCATCCTTTCATAAAAGCTTGTCTCGAACTCAAAACGTTTTTGTCCTGCTAAAATTTGTTTATGATGTACCCATTATTTATTCAAGTTTTGTTGAAATAATATAACCGTTTTTCGTGAGAACGCTCATGTATACCTAATTTTTCTCAGATAGTCTTTTCTCAATCGTACGAGTTTTCTCCTTTCAGTTAACAAGGATTTTCTTTCTTTCCAACAAAAATTGATGAATTTTAATCTGTGCCTCACTTTTAACAGCCTCTAGAATTAAGTTCAAAGTTTCTCAGTGAAAAACCTATGAATGATTCTCCGTAGGGAATTTTTTACATCTTCTGCCAGATCCAGTTTTATTATATCTGCTTTTAGCTTTAGCGCAGTAACTTCTGCGTTTTCTTCCTTAAAAATTCGGTAGAAGTTGTTTTTCCAACCCCGGTCGTTATGGAACACTATCGTCGACGCTTTAATTAAGGTTTTTTTTATCACTTTTCAACTCATTCATAATTATGATCTTTTCATTTAAGCTTAAAGCCGTTATTTGAAGCCTCTCAACCAGTGCATTTCTTATTTTTTCTCGAAAGCAATTCATTGTCGTGAAGCAGCATCAGAGATAACTGTATTCGTATCGGTATTCGTACACATGAGTAGGCCCAGATGAGGCCCTCCACTGCGACCCTTGGTCTATTGTGGCTCACATTTGAGGTTTCCACTAAGCCAGAGAGGCTCGATCATTTTCACCAAATCGACTAGCATTCTGGGGCGGATAGTTTTCAAACCTACAAGTAGTGTAGTTTGAAAAATTCCAAACACTGGCTTGTCTGGTTCTTGCCATTGTTGGACAGTGACATAAAACATGCTCCATTTCTTCGTCTTCCAAGCACAAGCGGCATTCCGTTTCTCCGGAAAGCCCTATTTTGTTAATGTGGCTTCTTAGCCGACAATGGCCAGTGTACATGCTAACTACAGCCTACACCAACTGTCGTCCAAGTTGAAGTAGTTATCTAGTTCTCACTCCTGATGGCAGATTCACTGCCATCTATGAATGAGTTAGGCCCAGTAACTCTTTCCATTTGTCTACAAATTGTTGTGGTGTCCACCTGGAGAGGTCTTCATTAGCTGCATTGTAAGCTATTCCCAGTACTGGTTCTGGTCCTATGAAGGCCGTTGCGGACGCCTGCTTCGCAAGAGCATCAGCTCTTTCATTGCCTTCATATCCTGTATGTCCAGGTATCCAGATCAGTGTAAGTTTTGTTTCTCTACCAAGTTTGGTGAGTAGTTCCTGGCAGTCCATACTGCCTTGGATGAACATCGCCTAGATTCAAGGGCTTTCAAAGCCGATTGACTGTCCGAGAACATTTTGATTGACTTGCCTTTCCAGTTTCTATCGATGAGCCACTGTGCAGTCATATCAATGGCTTGAAGTTTAGCCTGACACATGGTTACATGTTTGCCTAGGGAACACTAAAGCTCAGCCTTACCATTTTTATTCCATGCATGCAGCGGCTCCTGTACCATCATTGGTCCTGGAGCCGCCAGTGAACCAACTATTCTCTGTTCCGAGTTTTTTGCCCATTCGTCCCTATCTGGTAGGAGGACGTCATAGGCATGGTAATAGTTAGTTTTGGTAGGCATAACATCTGACGGTAGATCCAACACACTGTTCATTAGCGTTTTTTCAGCTTGTTGGGCACCATGATGATTGCCTGCAGATTGTTGATCACTGCCTGCGTCAATCTATACGTAGCCCACCTAGCCTTCCTTTCCAGTACTATTTGGTGAGGTGGCAGATTTAGAAGACGCTCAAGCGCTGCCGTGGGTGTAGTGCCGAAGGCGGCACTAATTGCCAGTCACGCTTGTCTCTGTAAGCTCTTAGAGTACCAAGCTACTGCTCCATGTTATTATTAGTCTAATGACTGCAATATATAGCCAGTGCATTTGACACTTGCTCTTTTGCGCCAATTTTATCCAGATGCACATTGCAGTTATCTGTTTTATCCATGGTAATTCCCAGATACTTCACTGTATTCGCAAATGGGATAGTTTTTCTCATTTGAGTGAAGATGGTCTTAGGTTTTCTAGCCTTTTCTTCCTTGCGAACGGAACTATAACTGTTGGTTCACAGATAGTTGTTTCCTTTCACACCAGTCATAGACCACGGTTAGCACCTCTTGAAGATCCTCTGGAATAGTTCTTTGGCGAGTTGCTTCTTATAAGTACTACTAGATGATCCGCGTATGCCTGCAGATAATATCCCGGAGAACAAGACTTAGCTGGACAACATTCGGTAGGCTAGGCTACATTCTAAAATCTCAAAGTATTCCAATCAACCTTAAGCGGAAAGTCTATGAGGCTTGCATTTTACCCGTCACAACATACGGACTGGAGACTATGACACTTACAAAGAGGAGTGCAGAAAGACTCAGAACAACTCAGAGAGCCATGGAACGCGCCATGTTGTGAATCAGCCTAAGAGATCGCATAAGAAATGATGAGATTCGAAGAAGAACAAGGGTAACGGATGTTATGAGAAGAGTAGTCGAACTAAAGTGGGGATGGGCAGGTCATGTTGCAAGGCAGAACCCATCTAGGTGGAGTAACAAAATAATGCAGTGGCGCCCAAGAGCCACAAAAAGAAATGCAGGGAGACCCCAAAGCGATGGCGGGATGACATCCAAACAATAGCAGGGATAAACTGGTTTCAAACTGCCCTGGATAGACGGACATGGAAACTATTGGAAGAGGCCTACATTCAGGAGTAGATGGACATGGGCTAAGGATGATGATGATGAAGACTGAAGGGAGTTTATATGTGTGACTTCCTTCAGCCTTTCTGAAGGACACTAAAGTAAAACGTTTTGGGGAAGACATATTTGTTATTCTGAACTGATGCGCATGTTACGTGAGAAAATAAACTAAAAGTGCACCTACGATACGGGCTATAATCCAAACTGCGCCTTTGGGATATTACCCACTGGGTGGCCCTTATTTTTTTTAGTGCTTTGCCTTCCAAACGGATTGACTTTAACTCAATTTTTTGCATTTTTTTATTTTTTCTCCCATGTCTTAAAAGTCATTGCTTCCCTTCATCATGTGACCATTGCCAAAATACACGCTGAAGCGATTGTATTGTTATTATTCCCTAACTACCACTTATTGAGCTTCCCAGGGATGATATAGTCAAAAGATACAATTTTGCTTTTACCAAAGCACTGAAGCTGGAGAGGGACTCTGATTGACAATTACATCAACGGAAGCTCCAAGGAAGAGGGACATAATAGATCTATACAGGTCGCAGTGCAATAATACCCCCAAGATAATTTATTCGTTCATTCCCAAACTATGAGGTAAAAATAATCGTTAAGGTAATTCTGGGAGAGTTGCACCACCTAAGGGAAAAATTTCATAGTTAAATGAGATTTAGGATAGTAATTTTTTCAAAATTGGTGATGAATACCTGAGTAAATCTGGAAAGACCTATGCTATATAAAATCCACAAATTCAAATGACAGAATGTCCAAACTGGCCTTAAGTAAAATACTGTTTGTGGCCATCTATCCCGATCACCCGGGTGAGAAGCCGCATGAAAATGGGATTGATGCCCCAGTGCAAAAAAATTTAAAAATTAAATAATTGATGTCGAATTACTAATTTTTATTGATGGCATGTAAAAAAATTGATAGTATGTAAATAAATAACTAAGTAAATAAATGAAAGACCGTTAAATGTTTTTTTTTAATTAAAAATACTAGAAAAATAACAAGTCTTGATAACTTTCCGAAAAACATTATTTGATATCCGGTCTCATCCATGTTAAATACGTTTCCGGGTTTTCCAAACATATTAAATTCCGTAAAGACGGTCGTTAAAATTTCAAAAAACTTTTTTGCTTCATTTCTATTCATGCCCTCACTTCTAGCAAGTGACAAACCTTGAGATTTTCGAATGCTCAACTCTTTATTTCTACACAGAAAAAATTCTAGCCAATCATAACCGGCCATTTGTGTGTCTCTATTGAATTTGTGGCGATTCCTATTTTTTCGGCGAACTGGTATGCCAACCATCTGACTGTGTCGCCATCAGGAGTAAATCCAACCTTTTCGAGTTTCTGAATGTGAACTACCAGTCATTTCTCATTTTCAATACCTAATATTCCCTGAGGACCTAGGGAAATATCATGCAAAATGCCAGGTTGTCTTCGCCTTCGAAGAGTTCTTGAAGGAATGCCATAATGACGGGCAGCTTTATTGATACAAATATCGCCAGCTTCTACTTTCCTAAGAGCTTCCACTAAGCTTTCTTGTGTCCATTGTCTTCTTTGAGGGCCGCCGGGCTTTCTCTTATACCTTGTCGGCATGAATAAAACAACAGAAATTGATGTTATTTTTACTTGAATACAAATTTGGGATAGACGCCCCGGAGCAACTCTCCTTTTTTCTGATAGAGACGCCCCGGGGCTTCTGTCCTTTTGGTAAGGTATAGATGCCCCAACCGCCATATTTGATATCGTTTGGAAACAACAAGTGCCTGTGGTTCAGATGTCACTACAGACACTATTCACCTGATATATTAACATAGACCGGACTTAAACCTAGCAAACTACATTTGACACACTTAATAACGCATGCATTTTATATATCACGAGTAATTTCTGATGAAACTTACCTTAAATAGCGTAAAAAAACAACACGGGCAGCCGGCGAAATGAAGCGTGACACTACATATGATCAACTAACCACAATGAACACGGCGGTAAAGTGGGTGCGCCCTCTGGTAATAAGTAGCGAAAATACAGATACCAGGGCATCTCACCCGGTGGGGCAACTCTCCCGGAATTGCCTTATATTAGTTTTGTCAATGTTTTCTTGAACATAACGAGTAAATGCTTATTCAAATATATGTTTTCTTATAGCTTGTCAACTAACCGCTTTTTTGGGGGATTTAACACAAAATGTTATAAACCTCCCTTTCATGGAGAACCTAACAAAGATTAAAATAGACACCGAAGCGTTTACCTAAAAAAAGAGAATTTCCTATCCTAATAAGCTAACAATATCCGATATGTTGCCAATTCCGTGCCGGTCATGGTATATAATAAATTGCCAAGAGATTTTATCATATTTTGGCAGGATATCGTAACCGAGATCGTAACCTTCTTATTCAGTGTTTTATGGTGGACGTGGAATTCGAAGGTCATAGGTCATAGACCCAAGCCAAATGTTGTTTGGTTTATTGTGCAATATTTTTCAATTGCTAGAAATTTAGTTACTGTTGGGTATTTGAATTTATACGCTTTCACATACCAATCGCTCCTTAGGGTTTATAAAAAAACTATAAATGCGCTTAGAAATGTGATGAAGCGACCCCGAGTTGGTATCTACGAAACACCCCATATATTTCCCACTTACTGCCTAATTTACAACAGCTTGACAGAGTGAAAAAATATTCCTTAATGAGAAACAAAGATCCTAATCTTAATTATTCATCGTTCTGCACACTGCACTGCCCAAAAGGGGGCATTTAAATTTATTTCTGTAAACTTTTACGCACTGCATCCGATATTATTTTCCGCTCTTGTGCATATAAACGAGACAGGCATCTTCAATATTAAGTATTTGTCTTCATGATTGGTAAGTACCGAGCAAATATGGCATCGCTGAAATTTTTGTCCGGCTGTTCTCTCGATCCTAAGAATTTTAGTAACAACCAGCATAAAATATGTAATCATTTCAAGGCAATGAACTGCCTGATGGGTTTCTTTAAATTTAAATGTGTTGATTTAATGTGCTTTTTAATAGTCCTTATGGCGGAGTAACCGCACGAGTAAATGTTTAAAGTAAATGTTGACATAGAGATGACAGTTATTACTAGAATAACGATGGTGATTATTTCAAAATTAATACTACGTTAATAGTGATTTACATTGCAAGACGGTTATATAGAACTTTACGTGTAAGCACAAAGTTCGAATAACGGTTGAGCAAATATTGGCACAAAAAAACTTGCATTAATAAAATCAGGACAATGCCATAATTTATTTTCAATGATCCAACAATAGCATAAACTTGTTTCGATGGTAACTTCAGGGATCGGTAAAAATTCTAAACGGACTAGCCCGTTATAATTTTTATGAGCTAGACCGTTATGACACTCTTTACATTTAGAGTACAATAAAATATATTACCGTTTTTCAGATATTGCCAGGTAAAACGTGGAATACTAATCACCCTGTATGACGGCTAACGCTAGAGAAGACTAATATGAGATGTCTTCATATATATTATTCCTGACATAATTTAATTACATGTAATCACCTCCAATAAAACTCTATTATTGCACTCAAATACCCCCATCACGGTCAATTAACATTTCTCGCAGCGCGGTCACTTTACCGCTGCAACAAATGCCAGGCGAATGACTATTTTTAAAAATGAACCATGATTTTTGTAATAATTATAAAACTATGCAAAACCATATATTTTTATGGCTTTCGGCTGGACTTATGATTACCAAATTAATTGACCCTTGTTCGCGGTGACACCGTTATTTATTTTTAGATTTAACAGCAGAATAGCAGCAGAACCTGTTAGGTTTATTTAAAAATTAGCACTCATTTTTGTTTGCTAATATGAACAAAATATATTATGGCAATTAATTAATTTGTTGAAGTGAATTGTTAAAAGCATTTTTATTCTTGGTTTTCCTGTCTATGGATATGTGAAAAAATAGTAAAGGCCACAAAATTGCAAAACAATTTCGTAAGCATTACACTATATAGGAGAAGATAGGGCTCATAACTGTCCGAAACTTACACCTATTTTCCTAAAAGTCCTGAGATTTCTTGGAGGTGTCTGCCGGAAAATCTGATATCCACTTGTTTAGTATAGACTTACGCAAAATTACATGAAGATATTCTAAGACACAGAGGAAAAGATCGGCAAGGTAGATTAACAAGAATGAAAACACTATACTAAATGGATATAGATAGATAGATCATCTTCATCATCAATCAGCCTATCCGCATCCACTGCTGAACATCGGCCTCCTATAGAGTGTTCCATCGTTTACGATCCTGTGCTGCGTTCATCAAGTTCCACCTCGTCGGCGGGCGCCCTTTGCTTCTAAAGGTGTATTGGAGTGGTCTTCACTCCAGGATCTTTCTTGTGCATCGTCCGTCCGTCAGCCTTGCTAATGGCCAGCCCAGTTTCACTTCAGTGTTGTTATTCTCTCAATCGCGTCGGTCACACCAGAGATTCAGCGCAATCTCTCATTTGTTATCCGATTCCTCAAAGAAAAGCCCAGAATTGCCCTCTCCATCCCCATATAGATAGATAGGAAGCCGAAAAGATAACAAAAGGCTAAAAAGATAAGCTGCCGGATACAAAAAATTACAGAGATTTGAAGCTTTCTACCAACACCATTAAACTGATTACTGAGAGAAGAACAAGAGAAGACAAAACATCAGAAAATTTTAAATAATTGAACAAACTAGTTAAGAAAGAAATACGTAAAGATGTAATGTAAATCAAAACCATTAGCCAAAATTGCACTGAAAATTGTCAACGGGAAAAGGAAAAAAAATAAAAGTACGAAACATTACCTGCTCATTACATAGGTGAGGATAGGGTGTCTAACTGCCCGAAAGTCACACCTATTTTCCTAAACTTTCTGGACGTCCTTGGAGCTGCTTGCAGGAAAAACCGATATCTAGTTGTTTAGTATAGCTTAAATGCCATTATTTTAGTATTCGTAATTGTGTGACTCTTCAAAATCCAACGCCACTCAACTGGAGATATTCCAAGACAGGAAGAATACCAAAAAGATCTTCAAGCTAGACTAACAATAATGGAAACACTACACCAAATAGATATACATAGAATCGCCGAAAAGATCACAAAGCCATATAAAAAATCACAGCAATTCCAAGATTTCTGCCAACACCATGAACTGATTAATGAGAGAAGAACAAGAGAAGACAAAACATCAGCAAACTTTCAAGAATTGAACAAAATAAGTAGTCAAGAATGAAATACGCAAATATGTAAGAAATCACAATACCAAGATCATAGAGGAAACGATTAGCAAAAATTGCAAAATGAAAGTATTGCACTCAAAACTGTCAACGGGAAAAAGAAAAATAACAAAAAAATAACGAAATGAAGAAAATCCCATCGAAATATTTTACACAAATAGGAAACATATTTATCAAAATGTTGGATCAGAAGAACTAATAGATTTAACAAAAGATTAAATTAGAATAGGGCTAAGTCAACAAAAGAACAATAAATGTCTGGGAGAAGACCGAATCACTACATAAATGTTAAAAGCTCCGATGAAAATATCTATGTATTCACAGAGAAAAAATACCCAATTCATTTTCCTCCTTAAAAAAGATGACAATACGAACTTAGAGAATTATAGACCCATATCTCTTCTATCACATCTTTATAAACTCTACACGAAAATAATAACATCACAGATTGAAAAAAAAACTGGATTTCTTCCAACCTGTGGAACAAACTGGCTTTAGAACAGGATTTAGTAGCACAGATCATATACATAGGACCATCAGGACCTTGATTGAAAACTCCCAGAATGCAACGTTTCAATACATTTGATCTTCGTCGTCTTCCAAAAAACTTTTGACTTCGTAGATACAAAAGCTATATTCAGTTCTCTAATAAACGTAAGGATTCTAAAGAAAAACGCCCAATTAATTTTTTTCTTTAAAAAAGATGACAATGCCAATTTAGAGAAATATAGACCTATATCTCTTCTATTACATCTTTATAAACTCTATCCGAAAATAATAACTAACAGATTGAAAACAAAACTGGATTTCTACCAACTTGTGGAACAAACCAGCTTCAGAATAGGATTTAGTCGATTTAGTACCACAGATCATATACATATCATCAGAACCTTGTTAGAAAACTGCCCAGATTGCCACGTTCCAATACATTAAATTTGGTCTTCGTCGCCTTCCAAAAAACCTTTGACTTCTTAGATAGAGAAGCCATATTAAGTTCCCTAAAAAATGTAAGGATTCAAAGGAAAAATGCCCAATTCATTTTTCTCTTTAAAAAATCTTAGAGAATTATAGACCTTCTATCACATCTTTATAAACTCTATACGAAAATAATAACTTAATAGATTGAACAAAAACTGGATTTCTACCAACTTGTGGCACAAAACGGCCTCAGAACAGGATTTAGTACCACAGATCATATACATATCATCAGAGCCTTGATCGAAAACTGCCCAGAATATAACGTTCCATTACATTTGGTCTTCGTCGTCTTCCAAAAAACCTTTCACATGGTAGAAACAGAAGCTTTATTAAATGTCCTAGAAAATCAGGGATTGCTTCTGGATATGTTCAGATTATCGAGGATATACGAGGCTAGAATCATATAATTTGGCCCAGTCAGTTATTTTAGAAATCCTTCGTAACTCATAAGCAATAGCTATTATTATGGCAATTCGAGATATTTCTGTAAACATTTTTTATCAAAATTAATATTATAAAACAACAATGAATCATTTCACTTGGTTCAATAATCATGTCAGGAAATCTGTATTTTTTGCTTCAGAACTGCTTGAATTCACTTTGGCATAGTATATATTACCTTTTTGCAGTCTTCAGCAGTAAACGAGTCCCAAATTTGGGTTAATCTCTCTTTTAATACAGGAACCTGTTCTAGCAGGTCTAGCACGTATTTTTGTTCATAAGTGCCAACAATGTTCAATTGGCGACGAGTCGAAGCTCCTGAGTATCCAGTTCAACATCGGAATATCATTTTAATCCATTGCTTTACTATTTTAGCAGTATGATACGCAACGCCATCATTTTCTCTTGTTTTTAATGTTTGGATGGCAATAAACTGTCAATCAGAATGTAACTTCAAATAATTAAAGAAGCCAAAAATTTTACTTTTCGACGCAAAAAAACTAAAATATATGGTTCATTTTTGTTCCGCAATACTCTATTTCGGTAATATCCAACGCAATCCGTCAAACCTTGACTCATCATTCAAACTGCATTTCTCACCAGTTATGAAGATTTTTGGCCCATATAAGCCTATTCTTTTCCTGTCTTACAGTTAACAAAGCTTTTCTTTTGCCTATGAATCATCATTATAAATGATTAGAAATCCAGCAGCATCTCAGATCATACATCACAAAATATTTGGTTTGGTTTGGCTCAGTCTCAGCAAAATCCCTCATTTAACTAGTTATTAAGTAAGGAAACTGAAGTACAATTCCTAGCTGATTTACGAGGGAAATACTGGGCGGAGATGTTTAATGTAGACAAGTGTGCATTAAAGAGTCTCTAAAAATGTAACTCCAAATAATTAAAGAAGCCAGAAATTTGACTTTTCGGTGCAAAAGGCTAAATTGTATGGTTCATTTTTGTTCCTCAACACCCCACTTCTGTAATATCCAACGCATACTTCAAACCTTGACTCATCACTCCAACATTCCATTTGTAACAGTTATGAAGATTTCTTGCCCATATTAGCCTATTATTTTTCTGCCTTACAGTTAACAAAGCTTTTCTTTAGCCTACGAATCATTATTATAACTGATCAGAAATCCAGCAGCATCTCAGATAATACATCACAAAATATTTGCTTTGGTTTGGTTCAGTCTCAGCAAAATCCATCCTTTAAGCAGTTTTTTTACTAAGGAAACTGAAGTACAAGTCCTAGCTGAGTTAAGACGGCAAGACTGGGCGGATGTGTTTAATGTGACAAGTGTGATGCTAATGAATGGGCAGTGATCTTTGTTTTTAGTGCTTTCCAAACATCTTGTACTCAAAACTGGCAACAAACACTGCTTGTACAAAAATTGTAAAGACTAAAAAGTAGGTTAGATTTATTATTAATTTTAAAAAATTTAAATACAGCATTAAAATATGTATAAAAATCTTAAAAGATAGTTTCTAATTTAAGCAGAAGTGACAATTATTATTACGAAGACAGAATTAGGAAATCAGCAACAATTCAAAATGCTTACGGTCCATCTGCAATGAGATTTTAGGCAAACAAGGCTGTGGTAACATAACAATTTCTGGAGACTCTCAAGAAATCGTAAACAATTCTAATGTATTTTTTTCTGAAAAAAATCCTACTTTGCTTAAGAATTTGCACCCAAAAATGTTCAACCAAATAATATATCTATATTCTTCAGAATAATAACGGAAAGTGAGATGTTACAGCTTAAAAATAGGATAAAGAGTAAGTTCAATTGGGGAGACGATGAAATTCCAACCAGCCTCATAAAAATGACTATTCCAGAAATTGTTAACGTTATGGTGTACACAGTACATCCTTTTCAAACTGGTGTCTTCTCGGATGAATTAAAAAAAGCTATAAAGTCATTGTTCGAAAAAGAGAGCCAGAGGATCTGGAGGACTATAGGATGAACAGCTTCTCAAAGCTATTTGAGCTAGCAGCATTCAAGAAAGTTCTGCCTTTTATGAAACAGTGTGATTGCTTTCAAGCAACCAACGAGGTTCAGGGTAGGTATGTCCAGTCAGTCAATCGGTAATATTCAGTTTCACTTATGGCATAATCTATCTGAAGCATATGACTGTTTAGATCGACATCTACTGATTCAGATATTACAATTGCATGGAATTAGAGGTAATGCTTTAAAATGGTTTACATCATATTTAACTGGGTGAATACAAAAGGTATCGGTATCTAAAAACAATATTAGCTGCAAGTCTGGACTTGGGCAAATGATATAAATTATGATATACCAGGGTTGAATATTACACTAACTGCGTATGCAGATCACATTACCCGCTTAGTAACGGCCAAGAATCCTTAAACATTTTTCTGATAATATGTCAGATAAACTTCCATTGAAATTATCAAATACAAACTTTTGGCAGTAGTAGAAAGGTGAACCGTAATTTGAAATCAATTGAACTCACTTAAGAAGTACTACCTAGTAATAAAGTCAAGCCATGTAGTGAAATTTTATGAGAGATATTTGATACACAATATAGCAGCTTGGGAAAAAACCAAAATATAAAAAAGATTAAATTTTATTTATTTCTTAAATTCTGTGCAAAAAAATGAACTTTAGCACACAAAAATAGAATATACTACAAAAAAAAACAAAAACTAAATAGGAACCATTAAATAGGAAAGTTTACCAAACAGAACTCTGAAACAAAACATAAAACATAGGTATACAAAATAAATAAAATAGAACAAGGAAAACCTATGATATTTTTATACAAAACAAAAATAAAATAATACTTCAAAAGCAAATCTGTTTAAGTAAAGAACAGGACAACTTTTATGTCATATAAAAACTAAAATAAAAAACACAGATTGTAAAAAAATTCTAGAACTGTCAGATTCTGAAGACACAATTTCGTCATCAGTATTATCAAAACTACGATCGTCTTCTGCAGAATCAGAAAATCTTCATTAGGAAGATATGTTTTTGGAACAGTGACAAATTAATTGGTCGTCATCATCATAGTCAATATCTAAGGAAGTGGCTCCTATTTGTCGGTAATACAGGCAATCCTTGCTGGAACATTTTTTTTAACGATGTTGTTATCTAGATTATAAAGGTTGCTTCTAATTGCAATCAATTTTTCTACAGTTTTACCTTGCAATCTATTTCTTTTTTTTTTCAAGTGAATGAGTTGAAGTATAGAACAGAGACTGATGGAATTATTGTAGTAACCGTAAATTAAATTTTTCCATTTTTTCGAAAAAAAAAGAACAGTTTTTTTTTCTGGATTTGTCCGAATTGAAAGAAAACGGCTTTTTAAAGCAATTTGGATACTATTCAAGCGCATAAGTGATTAGGTATATCTACCGAGTGGCAATTTTTTTTATCACACCAAGCCTAAAATAACTTGTAATTTTAAGTTTATTTCAACGTTTAATCTACTGTTTACTGGGTAAGATTAAAAATAATGGTATCAGCTCCCCGTGTTACTCGCTTCAAAATATTGCACCATAAAATTTCTATTTACTCATATATTACTAACTGAACATATACCTTTAACTCAATAAACACAAACTTAAAAATGACTCTTAACCTTGGTCAACCGGTACCCATGCAAAATAAACGTGAATATTTACTATTGATTAGAATTTATTTTGTAATTTTCTACTTGTTTTTAGAAACAGCAAAATATTATTTTACAAAACAACTAAAATTGATGTTAAATGAGTTATAATAATTGTAAAAAAAAACCAGTGAAATATATCAACATCATGTGAGGTTCAATAAGATTTATGCATAATGATAATTTATTGTTTCTCAGGCGCCACCGAGTACCTACATCGATATTTTGCATTCTCAACATCAAAAGGTGGTTGTTAAAACTATGTACAATACGAATATAAATAAGCGCACTTCTAGAATTTCAATGAAGCGTCAAATTACAATTCGTGCTATGCTAATGAATTGGGTTGGAAACTTGTCATAATTTATTTAGCTCCGTCTTAACATCATGTTACTCAGGCGAAATGGAATTGTGTTCACCCTATAAAGGATAAATACATTTATAGTGCATGCCTTCACTGACATGATATTATCTTCAATAAAATAAATTGAAATTTTACAGGAGAGAACTTAGTATCTGTTTTAGAGGATCATTTATCTACTACTTACTTAATTTCAAGTGACTCCACCACTCCCACATTGCATATCCAAATTCTTATCCGTAAAAGCATAAATGGTGAGAGATATTTCTTTCTGGCAAAGTGGCAAAGTTTCCCACTGTCAAAGGGTCCTCTATACACGGTGCTGCCAAAGTAATCATATTTTATAGATTTGCCTTGGACAGTATACGACCAGTAGCCTATCGTTAATCTTCATGGATTAAGAGCTCTTTTACACGAGGATTCTGTATGCGAGATACGCGTATCCGAGATAAAGAATCGCGGTCGAAAACTTGGACTGCTGCTTCGAATTCACGCATTTCTTCAATCAGTACTAAAATAGTCGCAGTGCCGTGCATAGGTTCATCACTATAGCGCGTAGTAAATAATACCTATGACGATTCAATTAATACTGAAAAGTATCCATGTCTGAACAGGTCCATGTATCGTAATGGTAATTTTGTATGCGGCATACGCATTCAGCGTTCGGCGGCCAAAGTTGCCGAAATGCAGAAATTCGGAATCTCTATACTGTATGCGTCGCTTGTATGCATCGCTCGTGCCGTGTGAATAGGTCCATTTGTTTAACCTGTATCTCGGATACGCAAATCTTGCATACAGTATCCTCGTATGAAAGGGCTCTAAAGGGAGATCCTATGGCGCTCGACGAGCGGTGTGTGTGCGAAGATGTTGATTGACACGGTTCTTGAATAGTTGTAGGTTGTAATTAGGGCGAAATGGAGTAAGATGCACAGTGATGCAGTGCGCCAGACAAAGGAGCTCTAGTAAGAGTTAAAAGACGTAAAAATACAACCTTTTGTCGTAGGCCACTTTTTTCGCATAATCCATAGATTTCGACTTGCGATTTTTTCACTTAGCGATAAATCGAAACCTATGAATATTGATCTTTTTTTCGCATAGAACTTCAGTTTTTCTTTTCTTCCTATATCTGAATCCAAAATTTCGAGTCGATCAGGAAAAACCGGCAAGTTTCTCCAATAGAAGCCGGTAAGTGCCGCATAAAAAACGGTTTTGCCCGTTCCACCATACTCGTATATTTAGTGCCGGTGGTTACAATTTACGACCAATAGGCTTCATCAATCTAGGCTCTCTCAGACTCCTACTTTGAAACCTATAGTCAGTAGGATCCGATTTTTTTACGGTCGAATTGGGGATAGTTCCAACTCATTTTTCTGGTGACAGGGACTAATGTTATTTCCAATTTATTTTCGCACCATATTCGCGGAAGTAAAGTTCACACAGACATAACCCATTACTTCTGCGTTAGCGGGTGAAATAATTAATTAAGCTATGAAAATCTGGTTACTTGCTTTTTGGGCTTCCCCGGAGTTTATTGTCGAGTGAGCGAGGCTACAAAAAGATTTAAAAAGAAACGCGGCAGTTCACCAGCCCATTTTTTTGTACCCGAGAGGATGGCGGCAGCTCGATTGAACTTCGACTCTTGCAGGTTCCAAAATATTTCCGCAGCAATACAGTTAACCTTTAAGGCTTCTGAGACGCGTTTTTTATGTGCGGCACACACACGAAAGGAAAATCCTATACCACTCAACGAGCGATGCGTGTGTGGAGAAGATGGTGGACGTTGGACTTAAAGCGCTGTAGGTTGTAGTTTTCGGGATAGACGTTACTCGGAAGTCCATTCCAGAACGAGGCGGTCCTCCAGTTAAATGAGTCCCGTAACAGCGACGTCCTACGTGAATCGTATGTTGATGAGCAGCTTGTGTCTGACGGGTGTTTCTGGTTGGCATAACTCTGGGCGGAATCATAAGTGCCAGCTCAATATATTGAGCAAGTGTTTGGGTGGGGAACAGTATTCCAGAGATGGTCTTATCTGGGCCTTATAGAGCAGTAATAGCTGATGAGGTGTGTACAACTTTTATGGTCTATAGAGTGCTCCTAGCTTCTATGCTGCTGCCATCTCGCCTTTGGTGACGTGAATACGCCCAGACATGTTGTTTTATACGTTGATGCCCAGCAAGCTTATGGAAGAGGCCAGAGTCAGTGTTTGTCCTGTCATTGACAAGTCAGATCCTGCAGTTTTTTTGAGAAGACAGCTGCTTGAGTCTTTCCTGCGTAAAACTGGACATTGTTTTCCTCATACCATCCACGATAACGTTCATATCCTCATTTATGGCAGCAATCTGATTTTCCCATCCGGGTTGGAAACTAGCAGTGCTCATTGGAATCCACGAGGATATAAGAGTGCCGTCGTCTTGCAAAGCTGTAAATAGAATTACTTCTCCTATCTAAGAGGTCGTTGATATAGAGCAGGAATAGTGTGGAGATAATATACACCCTTGAGGAACTCCGGCATTTATTTTAAATTCCTCCGAGAGATATCCATCAATACCAACTCGTATGCTTCGATCCCTTAAGAAATTGGAAAGCCGTAGAAGCAGTGCTGGGGGTAGTCCGTATGCTGTCAATTTGCTTAATAATCCGCCATGCCACACTCTATCGAATGCCTTGGATATGTCGAGAGCCACTGCACGAGATTCGCCGTAGCTCTCGATGGCTTTGGTCCAAAGACAGGTCACGTAAGTCAGGAGAGTTCTTGTTGATCTGTGCTTGCGGAAGCCATACTGATGATCGCACATGATGCTTGCCGATTTGAGATATTTTAAGAGCTGTTCGTTAATCAGTTTCTCCATGATTTTGGACATGTGTGTAAATGAGATGACACACTAAACATATCTTCTTGTATCGTTTCCTCTGATATTAGCAAATTCTTAATGGAGTTATCTACTTCGATGATTCTGTTTTTTTCTTTATCTTCAATAATTCTTTTCCATCTTTTCAACTGAACTTCGTTTATCTCACCTTTCAGACCATCGTCGACCTCTTCGCAAATTTTCCGCAGTCCAGTTCTTATAATCTCATGCCATTAATGTTGAGCCTGGTTAAGCCTAGGAAAACTCTTTATACTTTTGTAGAGAAGAATATTTTTTTTGTAGAAAGATAGAATGTTTCTAATGACAGTAAACCCCCTTTTTCAAATTTTCCGCAGTCCAGTTCTTATAATCCCCCTTTCGGACCTCAAACCGACATACACGCATGAGGATTGAGATGCCATTAATGTTGTGTCTGGTCAAGTCTAGAGAAACTCTATACTTTTGTAGGGAAGAATATTTTATTTTTTGTAGAAAGATAGGATATTTCTAATGACAGTAAACAATAATAATAATTTATCTTTTTTATAGTTAACTTGATCATAAAATGACAATAACTTTGGCAAAAAGTAATAAAAAGGTTAACATATTAAAATAATAAATCTTTTCCCTATCTAACAGGAACTAAGGCAATTAAACGGTAGTTATTTGGACTATATTTTTTACCTTTCTTCAGGATTGGTTGTACTTGAGCGCATTTCCAGGTAGAAGGAAAGCATGCAGTTCTGTATGAAGTATGTATGATACTAAATAAGCGATTCCCTCTTCAGTTTTGATAAATCAGATTTACCTGTTTGGTTTGGTGGGAAGTCCACTCCAAACCTTTTTATTTTGGCCTTATTTTCATAGCGAACGCAAAAAACTATATACTGATACTATAAATTTACTTAGGATCAAATTAACATTCTAACCGCCGTTTAACGTTGCAAACTTCAAATTATCCTAAATTTAATCTCTTTTTCATAGTCAAGAATTAAATAAAAGTAAATAATTACTATTTAGCATAAATCTTTAGGTATACTTCGTATGTACTGAAAACTATAATATCACATACATAAATGATGCAGCGAATGATCTGCTCAAAACTATATCGTAAACTGAAATGCAATTATCTAAATTACACGTAAAGTTATTTGTAACATAATCACCTTTCGCCAAAAGGGAGCGGTAAGAAACAATAAATCATTATATATGCCACAATTATAATTTAAAACCGTTTAAATACGACGTGAAACTTCTCATATATATAACTATATTTCTATTAATGCTTTATTACATTCTCATTTTCTAATATTTTTTGAACTATACCTACAGATAAAATAAAGGAATGGCCTTTCAAAGTGCGTTTTTTTATAAGAAAGAAACAAACCATTGTAATTAGCTGAACAATTCATTAACTGTTTTCCCAGAGGTAATATAGGATCAGTAACTAATATTGTGAGAAAGCATCTGCAGTCACTTAGGAATCGTTATAGCATTTCCTTTAGTGTTGACAGATGTCCAAAAGCTACAATGATCAAAATAAGCTTCGCAGCATCACTTATGTTTCAATTCTTCTTTAATTTGAGCGTTAAAATTGCTCCGTAAGTATTTATATTAATTCATAATGACAGCACTGAGGTTTCAAACCAAGAAGAAAAATGGAAAAGAAAAACCGAAAAAATATATACCTATTCTACTAAACAAAAATGTCATCTTTTATAAAAACGGATAATCGGATAATAATTGTGGCGTAGTTTCGGGGGTACAGAATACAGATGATCAAATATGCCCAGCGTTGCCAATCTTTGAGTAATCGTTTTCCCTCCACTTATCTGAAAAATTCCCACTTTTATGAAAAAAATTCCTTCCCCTTAACAGAATTGTTTTTTATTGAAAATATTAAAAATATATTTATTTTTATTAAAAAAATCAATAAAACAATATATTTTAAAAACTACGTAGGTACAATATAAACGTCATAGAAAGTTCAATGCTAATTAAAAGAATTTAATAATATTAGAAACTTCACAGAAAAGTGCATTGAACATCTTTTAAATAATATTTTCGTTCAGTATTCTAAACAATAAAAAGATTTCTATGTAACATTCATTAAAATTTTGGAAATTTAGACTAGATTTAAAATATTTTCGTTTTAAGCTAAAGTTTTCCTTTTATATTGAAAATTCCCGCAAGACAGAAAATTCCCCCGGGTTGGCAACACTGAACACGCCACCCGTGCTACCGATCGCTGCCCGTGACCTAGATTATTTAATTTATTAGATAGGGGTGTAAGTTGTAACCCCCTCCCCTCTAATAAAATTTCTGGACACGCCACTGCTCACTTTCCGGGCTATATTAAATGTAAATACATATTGTACGGTAAGTATATGGCATACTCTCAGAAGGATAGGGAAGGTCAATATAACCCTAAGTTATCATAGAAAAAAGGCCTAAAGGGCATCTTAACGGAGATACAGAGTTTCAAAGGGGTACTAATCCAATCATTTCAACTGATTTTTATAGTGTAATGAACTTTTAATATCTTATGACCATAAAGACTCATTTTTTTATGGCAGTGACACACACACTAAAGGGAGATCCTTTGGCACTCGGCGAGCGGTGTGTGTGCGAAGATGATGATTGACAGATTGACCCGGTTCTTGAATAGCTATAGGCTATAATATGTCCTGGAAGTGAGCTCCACAGCGATGCAGTGCGCAGGACAAAGGAGTCCCTGTAAAGCGATGTTCTAGCTGTTTCCAGTTTTACAACAAAAGGAGGCGTTCTCACCTTCTTGAAGAGACTAGTTCCCGACTCTCTCCCAAGTAAGTCGCGACAGTGTACGCACACCCCGTAGTATTCGGCCTTGGAAGATTCCAGTAAGTAACTCACTTATTCACAGTCACTCTCTCTCAAAAGCCGAAAAGTAAACAGCATTTTTGGCACTCGGCCAATATTATCTCTGCTTTATTATAATATAAAGTTTTCCATTTCCATTTCTCGGAGTGTAGCCTACCTATGCGTTCCCAGCATAGCGTGTTTTATAATTCATTTAATTGCGTGTATTAAAACCGCATTTCCACAGAAGCATCCCTGTAATGCTCTCGTCTTAAATTGATGTTTTTTCTTACACAGTGTAATGTTTTCCAGTGCAAATTACTCTGCAAGGCAAAATAAGCCCTCGACGCCATTGCGCTACCAACAGAAGTTATTTATGCATATTACTACATATTCTCAATTCGCTGCAACTTGAGTCACTCTTATTTACAAGAAATTGAAGTACATTGCATATAGAAGCTAAAGAGAGACTTAAGTGTTGTTAAGTAACTTTTCCTGCCGTTGAAGTGAGCTCCACAGCAATGCAGTGCGCAAGACAAATGAATCCCTGTAAAGCGATGTGCTAGCTGTTTCCAGTTTTACAATAAATGGTTGCGCTCTTCCCGACTGTCGTGACTGTCTGATAGAGGCTCCTGGGGGCGGGATGAGGCAGGCCAAACCTGGGAACATCTGCCGTGAAATATATGTAAGACAGGGATATCTCGGCCACATGTCTGCGCATTTGAATTAAAACCCCTATTTGGAGACTATACAGACCCTGGGTCAACTCCGGGTCACCAACGAGCGCGCAGCTCTCTTTTCAATTGAATCCAGCAGCTTTAGGATGTGCTTTGGGCGGAATCCCAGACGTGTGAGTCATATTCTAATCATGGTCTTATTTGCGCTTTGTAGAGCAAGAGCAGCTACTGCGAAGTATATAGTTTTTTGTTGCGAAATAGCGCACCAAGCTTCTGCGAGGCTGATTTTGCGATGTTAGCGACGTCGTCATATTGGTGTTGAGCGAGGATGAAGGAATGGTCTATCCTGCCATAATGATGTCAAGGCCCGCCATATTAGCTTTTCTGGCAAACGTGACTGCTTGGGTTTCTGCTGCATTGAACTGGACCAAATTTCTGTCGTCCCAAGTTTGAACTTTCTCCAGATCTTGATTAATGGTTGTAATCTGCTCCTGCTCTTGTCTGCGGCGATAAGTCTCAGTTGCTGGTAAAGGTTTTTCTTTCAGAAGGTCATTAATGTAGATGAGGAACCGAGTTGATGAAAGTATTGGGCGCTGAGGCACTACCGCGAGCCTTCACTTAAAGACTCATAAAACCATATTACAGTAGATGTTTTGCATGGTCAGGGAGATCAGGAACTTGTGATTTGCTACCACACTCGTTTCATTAAACTACAGAAGTCGGTTCAAAAGTTAAAGCCGAAAACGTAAATCGTTGGGCACACCCTTCTGGGGCTCTGTAGCTCCATTAAGGGCACTTAAGGATTTTTTTCTACGCCAAATTAGGGTTATCTTGATCTCCCTTATACGTTCTCGAGAGTATGCCATAAGCCTAGTTCTCAGAGCTTCGACTGTCGCCCGCGACAATCCCCACTCCATGCCTTTTCAATGTCGGGCGACAGCTGTCACGTCACGTTGATGTCAACCATCTGTCATTTTACACAATATCCCCAATGAAAATTAAGTGAAGTTGATTCAAACCAACTCCAGCGACAACAAACTGGCGACACTGTGGAGGGGGTTAGGGGTTCTGACGTTCCTTGTCTCCTATTGGCCGGAGAGAGTGTAGCTGGCGACAGTCGAAGCTCTGAGAACTAGGCTGTAGACGTATCGGACACCCTGTAGAATCTTGCTTCGTTTTAAGTAAACTAAATGTTGTCAGTGCCATTTGAAGACATCTGTATAAAACTTATTGGACTAATTGATAAATTTGTAAAATGCCTCTATTTCAAAGCAAATTTTACGTTTCTCGAGGGAAACATCTCTGTCTTATTTAAATGTTAGACCATAAATAGAAGGTTGGTGTCCCTTGAGGAACTGACGTCCCAACGCTCTCCCTCGCGAGACCCCCTTGTCGCTTTTTTGCTCTTCTCGCCTCCTGAATATTCAATGGATACACTAATGTTACCTGACATACTAGTATTTACTACATATTTTTCTAACAAATAAACACTATTTGGTTAAAAATTTAACAGTCTGCAGATTTAAGAGTCTGCTGTAACAAAAACGTATGCACTCCTGATCCCTGATGCAAAAGTATGGCTAGTTTACAATATACAACGAAATGCAATCACCAATAATAAATGTTACATTGTGTTGGTATAATCGTTATACACAAGGCGTTGATAACCAAAGCGCTTTCGACATTTATTTGTAAGTACAAACGTATTGTGGCACCTTATATATGCCTTCTGTGCACTAGTACACTTAATTAAGATTGAAACGCTAATTGAAATTTACGAGCCAAGTTTATGACAATGTATGTACTGGCAAACAGTGGAACACAACGCAGATTACACGGGCAAATGTTATAAGAATATGAAGCTATGATTAAAGATTAGTTATGAATGGGTTGAAAGCTTTCCCTATAGAATTTTTCCCTGGATTCTCCATCGATAACTGAGTCCAATAAAAATTGTATGGGGATCTTGAAATTAAATAATTGCAGTAAAAAGGCCCAATATGCTATAGCGATTTTTACCGTTGAAGCAAGTTTCATTTAACCGTTTATACGTCGCCAATTATGAAAATGATAAATTGGTCATAAATCAATTCGCAGCAATTTATATCCTTGAAACATACATTTCCGACTAGATTTTCTGAAATGCGTATTCGCTACAAGTAGACACACTCACCTTTGCCTAGTTTACTATTTTGACCACTGTAAAATCAGTTCTTTACTTCGAATTACCAGGTGTGAATACCGGTTACACATATGGTATTTTTATGATGGTTTAGTCTTTTCTTGGCGGCCTAGCGGAACTGCGAACTACTGGTCTTGTGACGCTTACATGTTTTCTACAATGAATGTGGACAATCAGCAAAATATTACTCATAATAAAGTTTTGAATACGTTTAATTCATGCTATTGAATAAATGTTGTATATATAGAGAAAATCATCGTATATTATTTTCATTACTTGAAAGCGCTTGTTAAATTTTTTTTTCTTAATGCTACAGCAAAATATTTATTTGTTTACAAGCCACAGAATCGATATTTTACAACAATAGAGTCCCAAAATAAATAGCGCCGGTTACTGCAATAGAAAAAAATCTCAACAAATTTAGCCACAGAAAAAAAACAATTAGAGGCATAAAGACTCTAGCATCCAGAAAGCCCTCTTTAAAGTAGAAGACGATCAATTCTTAGATTAACATCATTGAAGCTTTTGTGTATCCTCGCGTTGGATAAAGGAAACCATAGTTGGAGCTTTGTTACTTCAATATAGCCTTATTGTAACTACACGATTCAATAAAAAAAATGTGATGTTAGTTTCTTCAAATTACTGTAAATATACAGTAATAGTGAGCTACTAAAAATATTTAAACTACTAATTAATTATCACCCTGTCCTAAGTTTGAACTTGAGCTTGGAAACTATTATGAAACCATTCAACATAAATTATAAACAATGCGAACGAACAACGCAGGCAATTATCAACCTTAAAGTTGCAATAATTAGCAGATTTTATGATATAAATAGTCAAGTGGTCCATCAGCCCGATAGAATTTTGTCTCTCATCTATTCCGCTCTCATCTGCAGTTCACAGAGGCGTGGTGGATGGTTCTACCGATATCCCAATTTTCAAACTCAACTCTAGAAGTGCAGCTCATAGGAGCGTATTTCTTGGGGGCTACCCGCCTAAAAAGTACTAAAGCCGAATCTATGATAGATCTGTCAAAATTCTAAGTCAAATAATTTTTATAGTAAAATAATTACAGTGCTGAGTGAAATTAAGATAATCTGAGAACCTTAAATAATTATCTCATGAAATAACCAAACCCAGCCATAATTTAAAACTTTATTATTATATGACCTAGAAACAATTCAAACCATACCTCAACCGAAAGAACATGCGTGCTTTAGTAATCGGGTATAGTATAAGCGTAAGCTCATTCAGTCTTTTCCTGAAGTGCCTTTTTTATTATCTCTTCTCACTTGACATAGATCGATCCATAATCTCAGCTATATAAGCTGCACGCCATCCAAGGCGTGCGGATAACTAGTCGTGACAATATAAAGCAGGTAAAATAACTTGTTAATGAAGCCAAAGCTCCTTGTACCCGCACGCCAAACAAGTGATGGCTGAGACAATAGCTTTTATTATCTAAAGCTACATCTAAATAGGTTACGTTACTTATTCTCTTCAATAATTAATTAAGAATGCTTTAATCCAGCAAAAGCAGGGCAGGAACAGTTCCTAATGTTCAAATCCAAACCGTTCATTTTGAAGCGAAAACATAAATTATTCACTTTGCTATATGTAATTTTATTGGAGCATTAGAAGTGTGCCCTTATCATAAAGTACCTTATATAATTTTCAAATATCAAGCGGGAGTCCTGAAGAACTCTCGAAGACAGATATTTCAGTGAAAACAAGGTTATTTATACATTAGACACTATCCAGCTACTTAAGAATTCCTGCTCAATTTGAAAAATAGTAGAGAGGACTGAACCAGTCAAATACAATAGCAAAATCAGTGTAAAACATAGGCAACCTGAAGTGGTTTATCGCATACGTACACAACAACCAATCATGATAAGTTAGTAAATTGGTAGTTGTCAAGCTATCAACAAGGAATCTATGCTTCTCCGCGGAAATTGAAAAAAATACTTAAGTTTAGTAGAAGAATATTGAAAAATAAACATACAGTTTTATTCAAGGTCCATACATGATCTTAGAATAAAAACCAGTACCGCTGACCCATTATAGCCACTAGTTAATTAGTTATCCGGTACTTCTGATTGAATACTTACATATGCAGAAGAAAATAATGTATTAAGCAAGTTAAGGATTTCATGACCATCACTACTCCCAGTGTTGTCCAGAGACATGGAATATATAACTTCTAGAACTTTAATATTTTGCTTTGTAATATTGTAGCCTTGATAAAGAAAATTATAAATATCCAAAAGCTCGGCGTTTGTAGAAAAAGAGTTAACAAATAACCCTATAATTAATAAGGAACCCAACTTCAAATATTTCTATGCTTCATATACATCAACGGTTAAAGAAAATTTATATTTCTTCCTCTCTCCTTTACCTAAAATTTCTGGAGTGAAGTGAGTGAGTAGAACTCCCAAAATGCAATCTTTAGTGATGTTTGACAAATCTGTTTCATTAAATACCTACATTTTGTTTATTTTTGTTTATGGATTCCATACACATGACTTCATTCATGTCTACTGTAAACTTTTTGATAGCAACAAACATATCCAAATGTTGTTGTATAACGTTTGCTGCCTCCTAAGAACTCAGTCAAAATATCATCCCCGACTGAAGGGTTGCTACTGTCGGCTAAATCACAGAAACCGCTTTCAAACGCAGCGTTAGTATCTACATCATCCGAACTATGGCCACTTTCTTCCCAATCTTCTTCATCTTCTGAGCTTTCCATATATTAATTTCTTCTTTTATTTTCTTGTAAAATGCTTTTCTATTTTTCGTGCAATCCTTTGTTCCTTCTCCTCCAATTTACGCCTCTTCTCCTATTATTTTTTTTGGATGTTATTACTGCAGGCTTCTGATGTGACAACTGATGGTATGATTTCTTTAATTTTTCGTTTCCTAACTGGTTTTGGATCTGGCACATAATATGTGCTTGGACCTATTGGGATTTCTCGAGTTTGTTCTCTACTATCACTTTGTTTTGGTGGTGTACAATGATTGAAATTTGCAACTCCATTCCTTTCGATTTCCCTGTTTTTTTCTTGTCTTTATCTTCTAAGTTATTATCATCAATTTGTTCATTTTCGCCTTCTCTCACTTCTTTCACTTCATGGTCATTTTCTTTTGCTCTGTTTCATTTGCTACTGACTTCTCAGTAATCTTTTTCCAGAGCTCATAAAGGCTTGTATCTTCCACCCTAAATATTCTGTTAAACACCTTTTGAATTGCTCTAACTTTTGCGCTTCAATTGAACCTATTTTACCTCAAATGGACATAGACCGCTTACAAGAAATCCATTTCTAATAGTATCTTCACAAAAAATATGAGTTAATTTTTTTTTTAAACTGGAGCAAAATCTTGCTGTTAAGAGTTTTAATAGTTCCATGTTTGAACCTCATTTCTGTAAGCAAGTTTGAGGGGTCTAAAAACCGCAACGTCAAGAGGCTGAAGGAGGTGAGTCGAGTTTGGTATAGAGCCATTTGCTGCACAAAAATTGACAAATAAAATGTTAGATGTGACGAATAGCCATCTAAGAAAATAATTATTGGTTTTTCTATATTTTCCTTCTCAAACCAGATCTATTCATAGTAAGTAGCTGCAGTCATCCAACCATTTTTTGAGGTTCCTATACCCATACTTTTAGATATTATGTATGGGAGTACTCGAAAATTAGTAAAAACAAACATGGAAGGAGCTATCCTTTGCAGCATTTGTAATTACCAAAACAGTGAAGTTTTCTCTCATCACCTGCAGATGTATAAACGCTTTTGTTGCCCTTTCTCACCAGAACCTTATCAGATTTTGGTGACAGGTAAAAGGCACTTTCTTCTGAATTGAAACCCCTATTTGGATCATTCGTAATTTGGAAAATATTTTTCGAGATCAGGTAATCCTTAACCTCACTAAACCAATTTCTAATTTGGGCTTGGGTTACAGCTTCCCTGCATGGTGTTAATGTTTGGCAGACTCTCTCCGATATTTCTGGGTGTCGATTTAAATACAACTTATTCCACTTTTTACTGGGCCTATTGTCATTTTCAAAACTGTTTTCTTTTTTCGATGCTTTCATTATTTTTCGGACTGGCTTTTTGTCACAGGGAAGTATCTGTCAGCTAGAGCTAAGATTCGCTCAACAAAAATGCATTCCTATTCAGAAGTGAGTATAGTTGCTGAACCTGGAGAGCAATTTAATGGTACTCGTTATTTTTTGCAGCGGTTGCTACAGGAACACCTTTATTTACTTCCTCCACGGCTTTTGTCATATTTTCAGGGGCATACACCGTTCTGGCAGCCATACCTGAACAACAATATCAATATTAAGTCAGATTAAAACCAATTATTGACATCACATGTCCATATTTGGTTCTACTCATTTTTGTGAAAAAAAAATTGATAATGGCAGCATCCTCATGAAACACGTTTTTACGATATGTAGAAATGTTCAAAAAGTAGCAAAGACGAAAAGCTCGGCGTTGCGTTGGTAAGAAAGAGTTTCCATTCAGCTCTAGAACGTTACCCCAAA
>MU182660.1:20208-33185 GCA_016904865.1 Pissodes strobi | reverse complement strand
TTTTGCTGCCAGTACTTGTAGGCTTGCTGTTCCCTACCTACGGCTCTATCGCATCTTCTATCGAACCAGTGCTTTCCTTTTCACGGTAACTTAATGAATTTGTGATGTATGCTTCCATTCCTGAGGAGATTACTTGCGTAATCTCTTCGCAACAGTGCCAAAGCAGACGTCAAGCCAAGGAAAATCTAAGTAGAACCAGCTTAGATCCTCCCAGTTTGCAAAATTGTAATGCCAGATTTTACGAGGCAATGGTGGATCCTTCTGTAGTAGTGTGTATAACATTAACATTAAAATCCTTATTCCATTAAGAAAAAACAACGATAGCAAAGAATCTGCGATATTTAACAAAAGCGAATTCAGAACGAGATCATAATTATCTGCTGAGACTCCCCATACCTTTCAATAAACGCTTGATATAAGCTTAATAATCAATACAGAGGATATAATTATTATCCATCTGAATTCGGTGTCCAATAAAGGGGAGTGAATCACGGATTGGTAATAATTCGGCATTAGCAAAAATCGACATTAAACTGGGATCCATTTTTTGAATTATGTAGGTGATTAGTTGAAAAATAGCTTTCTATCTTCCAAATGATTCGAATCTCAGAACGATTTGTTTAAATCGCTTTGAAATTATTTATAATTTCTTGTTGCCATCATTCGAATATCGCAATGATTTGAATAATTTTGAAATGATTCTAAAAGTAATAACATCTTTTTGGATTTTCTCAAATATGCAAAAACGATTTAATATTTTCTGAATGATTTTAAAACAAATCACTTCAAAAAAAGATTAAGACCATAAATCAAAAATCGTTGCCGCAAAAAATTAATCAAAATCAAGAAAAGACTGCTCAAGTTTAGTTTAGCATCTGTTTATTGAATATACGATACAACTAGCATTCGAGACGCACAGTGTATCTAAATACGGACAAATATGTTTTCTTTATATTTTATCTGAACGTGAATAAACCCATGTGAAATAGCATAAAATATCATAACAGTATTTCCTATTGTTATCGAACAAAGCACCATATATCATTATTATAACTTCAAGGGATTTGCCAAGGTTTAATATAGGTGCGATATGTGATTCAGTGTTTGCCTTAGGAGAATTTCTTCAGAATGCACCGAACTGTTTGCTTTTCCTTGTAAATAAAGACCGATATATCTTAAAGATCGACTAGATAATAACAAGGAAGAGTGATGGAGATAATGACGTTTTGAAGCTGCTTGATATCCGGAACATTCTTCTGACTTTAAATGGGTTAAATAATGTAAATAATATATGAAATTCGTGGGAAAATACTAATTTTTAACTGCGCGGAAAAGGTGTGAAGGTATTTGAAAACATCTGTACGTCTTCAGTTAGTTAGAGGTTGTTTCATGAAACCATTAATTAATTCTACTAAATTCTTTTGTGTCAGTTATATTTACTGGACACCATAAATAAATGAAGACCCAGTAAATGCTAGTCAATGTTCAGGAAATATGTAGGTATTTTATTAGTGCAAAGAAACCATGAAAATTTCATCAAGATAGAACTGTAATAGTTTGTGTAAACCTAATAATGCGTCGGTTCTCTTTTATACGCCTACAGCCGGAGCAAGACGATTATAAGAGATATAAGCGTAACAACACAAGAAGCAATTTCCCATTAACACACAGTGGTAGTCCGTGGGTATATTTTTTATATCCATCATTTAGAAAAGAAGTGATGATTTTGAGCGAATTTTCAGTTTAATTTTTTAGTAATATCTGCTTGATTATATTTTTTGAATTGCATCAGTAGTTCTTAAACAAGAAACTCTATCTAAAAGTTGAAAGCTCACTAAACTATTTCTGGGTATTGGTAATTTTTTATTTGCGCCCTCGTGTTTAATCACGCGAAAATTGCAATTTGCTGATCTTCAGCCCGGTACTGCACGCCGGTGAGGCGATAGAAAAATTCCCGATCAACCAATAAAAACAGAAGAGTTGCAGTCACGTGGAGTCCGAAACAAAGCTTACTGGCGACATCAGTGACACGCGATGATTATTCCCTTGTGCATATATTTATTGGGTACGTAGATTCGTATCCTTTAATTTTCGGACGAAGATTGTTTGAGTCCGAACTGCCGAGTTCAGATATTTAGAATTAGCTTTTCGATAGGGATTTTAGTACCTCGTGTTGAAAAAATTCATAAATTGTTTAATAGGTCAATAAAAATAAATCAAATCAAATAAATTTGTGGTTAAGGTGAATGGTCGGTATAAACATTTATTTTAAATCATTTGTGACCACAAAGGAGTGGGTGGTAATTAACTATAACTATAATTGACCACTTTAATTAGCGAACTGTATTACCATAGGTAGGTGGAGTTGTATTTATAGGGTGTGAATTGAAATATGTATTTTAGGTATTAGGCACTTTAATAATGCAGGGTTTAATTTGCATTAAATATGATCAATATATAAAATGTTTTATAACTTCTTTCAAGCATTCATCCTTTCACACATAAAACTAAATATTGTAGATTAGGTTAACTACTAGTAAATATCTAATATCTAACAAAACTTCTTGATTATTTAATTTTAACATGAACTTCTTTCTTTACTCTCAGCTTAACTTCACCAGAGATATAAGACTTCGAAACTTGATTCGAATCCTGAGTACCGGAGCAAAATTATCTTACTTCTTACTACAATTTTCCAACCGCCATTTTACCTTCTTCAATCTTCATCAACAGGAGAGACTAGAGACGCTACCGCGTTTGTGTATGAGAAAAAAAAGGGGAACAGAGTACACGAGATATTTTCTAAATATCTGTGCAAACAAATGAGAAAATTATTAAATATCTTGGCATCAAACAGAGATTGGTAGATATGTTCTTGGTGCCAAATTCAACGCCGATGCTTCACGTGTGGGCGTTTGTAAGGCACTAAAATCTAATATTTTTCTACCGATTTTCCTACGATTAATAACGTTTTCCTTGACGGAGTGACAACTTGCTTTCCAGCGATTGTTGCATATTCTATCGACAATTCAGCTTCGAACTAAGGAGTAACTGAAATACAATGCTTTAAATGCACAAATTGCTGTTTACCTGGGGTGAAATATATTTATTTGGGTTTTAACTATGACTCAATCGTACTACAGACATACAGGGTGTTATCACCAAACTATCCGATGAAAAACGACAAGTTAATACACATGTTGGGGTGTTTCTCCAACAGTCAAATTAAATTATTTTTGAAAAAAAAAAAACGTGGAGAGGAGGATTCTCAGAGTGCTCCCTTACGAGCCGCCACTGTAAACAATACGTCCATGTTTAATCACCTGTAGTCTTGAGACAAATATATTTGGAACATGTATATAATTTATTTCTAGAAAGTGTGACTTCCAGTCTTATCATGAAAAATTACATATATACCGACTTGAAATAGTAAATGTAATAAATGTCAGGTGAATAGATTTTAAGCAACATCATTACAACATCAAGGCCTAATTACTTCCTCAACTCACCACCTAATCGATGCACTGAAGTGTACAATAGTTTGGATCAGATTCATTCGAGTTGCGATGTTTTCAGTTTACGGTCTGCAGTATTCAAAAGACATTCTAAGTTCGAACTTAAGATCTGTTTGGTTTACTCTTTCCACACCCCAGCATTTGAACTCATTTTCAATATCCTATATTATTTAGTTAATTGTAAGCTAGGGATCCCTTCTTTGAATCATCCCAATTTTGAAAGGCACAACTCTAAAAATGAATAAAACAACATTCTACTAGTATTCTTAAGATAAAACTAGCAATAAGAAACTATCGAAACAAAGTGAAGATAAAGTGGCTTATGCTGGTAACAGTGACAAATTGTTATAAATATCATGCCACATCTTAGCGAGACAGAAATTGCTTGTGACTGAGTTTAGGTTGATTCGGAAATAACCTTAGCTCATCGATGATTCAGCGTATCTGCAATCGCTAATAGAGAGACAGACCTCTACAACAGACGCATCGGCCAAGTTCGTAAAAGGAAAATCTACCTAAATTGGGGATCGATTTTAGTGCTTTCTTCCTTGTGTTGGGATGACACGTATTTATCATCCTATTCTAGATATGATAATACCATTTTACTCTATGATTTAATTAAATCCTTGATTTTATTAGCCTATTTAGCTTAAAGTCATCCTTTACTGGTACAAACGTTTCCGCGGTTCTCGCAATAAAGTTGTGCCGGTTCAGATAATACAGTAAAGTACGAGTTAAAAAGCATATTAATCTAATTAAAAGTGCAAATAATAATTTCTCAGTATTCACAGTTAAACAACAACTCAGCTTAAAATCTATTGTCGAATTTGAAGTAAATCACTGAATAAGTGTTCGGAAAGTCAATTAAAGTATGGCGCTTTAAAACAGAGAATGATAATTTCGTATTACAAAAGAACCGTATTTGCTACTCTCATATTAGTCTAGTTCTAGTCATTTAAGTTACAAGGCTTATAATAGTTATTTTTGTTACAAGTACCTAAAATGGAGTTTTTCAGGACGAATCATTGCTGTTTCCGGACGAGGCGTGAGCCGAATAGCAGATGAATCATGAAAAACTTCATTTCTGTACGTGTGACAAAATAGTATATTGTGTAACTAGGAGGAAAAGCAAAACATTCCTGGATGACTGTGGACTCAAATGAGTCCGTAAAATAGCTATTTTTGGGAGCGTATAACAAAAAATAATAAAACGTTAAAAGTTGAAAAGTAATGAAACCGACAGAGATCAATCATAAATACGCGTAAAATTCGGAAAGGGTGTGATTAGTGGTAAGTTTACTGTGAAATCGAACGACGAGTAAGTAACTGTAAAATTGTTAATTGATATTGATAATTCAGTGACTGTATAAATCATATAATTCGCTATATATTACTGAAATTACTAAATTATCGCCTACTTACTTAATGCTCCCATCTTGAAACCGCTCGCAAGGATATATAACAATCTGTTGAATATCAGAAATTTGGATGCGACAGTGTAACCGTAGCCAAAGAATAACCCTCGAAATAACCCAAAAGAAAAAGCAATGCAAAATAACGTTAAAAACCATTGCAATAAGGCAAAATTCATGGAAATAAATAACAAAAACCAATTGACGGACAGAATGCAAAAAGAAGAAAGACGACCAACCAGACGACAATTATTAAAGCAGGACGAACCATTTTCAACAAATATCGGAAGAAGACTGAAACAATTAGACGGACAAAAGTTTTTTTTTACAATTCATCCCATTCTATAATATTAAATCTGATTTGGCTTCTTTTATTTGTAGCATACCTTAGCAGAATGACTGAGAATTAACTTTCATATTGGATTTTGAAAGCAAAAATTCATACATTTGATCCTTTTGATTCACTGAGTTATCTGTTATTTCGTAAATTGACAATAACAGAGAACGTACCTATATCACTAATCAACCTTCGAATCAATGTGGTCATTATTCCATCATCATTATTTGTACGTGCAGCCTGGCAACTACCATATTTCTGTGTCATTTTCAAATAAGTGAAGTGCAAGCTAAAACGTATAATAATCTAATTCAAGTCGAGAGAACCATTTCTCAGTATTCATTAAACAGTAACTCAGCTTAAAATCTATTGTCGAGTTTAAATTAAATCAGTGAATAAGTATTCGGAAAGTCAATTAAAGTATTAGGATACAAAACAGAGAAAAATCATTATAATTCCGTATTATAAAAATACCATATTCGTTAATCTCATTATAGTCCAGTCATTTAAGTTACAAGGCTTGTGAAGTAATAAAGTAAAGTTGAAAAGTAATGAAACCGAATGATTGAAGTAAAAAAATCAATTATAAATACGCGTAATATCCGAAAAGGATGTGATTAGTGGTAAGTTTAGTGAGAACTCGACCTATAAAAGTAAGTAACTGTAAAATTGCCCATTATTACTAATAATTCTGTGACTGTATATACCATTGTACTGTACTAAAATAATACGTATTTTCTTATCGACTAAAGTGGCAAAACTTTACCTTCTTTAAAAACGCGAAGGCGAATTCGCAATACTACTAAATTATCATCTACTTAAAGCTTCCACCTCTCATCCTATCCTTGAAACCACTCCCAAAAATATATAACAATCTGAATAACAAAAAGTAGTATACAATAGTGTAATCGTGACAAAGGATATCCCAAAAGAAGAAGCAATGCACAATTAAGTTGAAACACTTTGCAATAGAACGTAATTCATGGAAATAAATAAGGAAAACCAACTGAAGGACAGAACACAAAAAGAAGAAAGACGATCAGTCAGATGACAATAATCAAAGCAGGATGAATCATACGAAAGCTTTTAATAAATATTAGAAGACTGAACTATCACTTCAAAGTCGAAAAATCACAATATTAGGAGTCTACGCCATCAGCGACGATGCACTTATCCAGAAAAAAGAGGAATTCTTTGAACGACTTTCTGGAAATAACAAAAATTGGGAACTCGAGAGAAATTATCCTTCTTGGAGATTTCAACAGTAGGACAGGGAAAAAAAGTAACGACAAGGTAGTAGGTCGATTCGGAGAAGACACGACAAATGATAACGGAAACAGACTAATAGCGGTAGCAGAACAACATAAACTACGGCTATTAAATGGTTTTTTCCAACATCCTTGGATCCACAAATATACATGGACACAAAATACCAGAAATCTTAAATCAATAAATGACTACGTACTAATCGGACAAAAAACCAACTTAAAAGTACAAGATGTTCGAGTATACAGAGGACCGACTTGCGGTAGTGATCATTATTTTCTCGGATCTAAGATCTTTTTCCCGTGGAGGTCAGGCACAGTCGAAGAAAGCCCAGAAAGAGAAAAACCAGAAGAGATAACCCAAATCAGGTACAACCTAACAAGCTTAAACTACGAAAGCGTCAGGCTATTGTATCAAACACGATTAAATGAAAAGTTAGATCAAGAACACTTTGAAGACAATGAGCATCACTACCAATATATAAAGAAATGTATCCATGCTGCAGCAAAGGAAGCCTTAGGGTTATACGAGCCAGATAAACGGAAATCACCATATTGGTGGGACCAAGAGGTTGAGACACAAATAGAAGTGAAAAGAAAGGCCTACCATAAGTTCCTTAACTCACAAACAAACCAAGATAAAACACACTATAAAGAAGCTCAAGCGAAGGTCCGTAGAGTAATCTGCCAAAAGAAAAACGACGCATGGGAAAGAAACTGTTTGAGATTAAATACCTACATAGCAGCTACTAGAAGCTCCGAGAGCTGGAGAATGCTGAAAGCGCTAAGGCAAAACAACAAAAGGGACATAATATCACCAATAACTTTAGAAAAGTGGGACGACTACTTTAGTAAGCTTCTTAAAGAAAATAGGCCACACTTTCAAAATGAAGACCAAAATAGGGAAATAAGGATGACAGCATCTCCAATCAGAATAAATCCTACGGAGACCAAAAATATCTGTATGTCTCTAAAAAATGGAAAATCCGCTGGACCCGGGAACATACCGCCGGAATTGTTTAAGTACGGGACGGACAAACTCTTTAAGCATCTCACCAAAATATTTCAAAACTGTGTCAACGGAATGGAAGTGCCTGAAGAATGGAAGACATCGTATATGTCGACTATTCACAAGAAGGGAAGCAGAGACGACTGCGACAACTACAGAGGCATAGCAGTACAATGTTCGATGGCTCGAATATACGGAAAAATACTCGTCAAAATAATCGAAAATGAATATAGCGATATCGAAGCGGAAGAGCAGGCGGGCTTTAGAGCGGGAAGGTCTACAGTGGATCATCTTTTTTCTCTCACCCAGACCATAGAAAAGAAAATATCATTTCAACAGGAAGTACACCTACTATATGTTGATCTAAAAAAAGGCCTATGATAATATCCCCCAAAGCAAACTTTGGGAAGCACTAGAAAGGACCAATATTAATGTCAACGTAATTAAAGCCATAAAAAATCTGTATAAGGACAACGCAACCAAAATTAAAATAGAAAAAACGATTTCAAAAGGGTTTAGAGTGGACAAGGGCCTGAAGCAGGGATGCTGTCTTTCACCGACGCTATTTAAAATCTACCTGGAACAAGCGTTAAAAGCGTGGAAACGGAAATGCAAAGATATGGGTATCCCACTAAATAACACAACTTTATACACTATGTGTTTTGCCGACGACCAAGTAGTTTTAGCCCAGGACTACGAAGACCTAGAGTATATGACCCGAAAGCTAATGGAAGAATATGCCAAATGGGGTCTTGAAGTTAATTTAAACAAAACTGAATATATGTGCATAGGCGGGATACAACAAGACCTAGTCCTTGAAGACACACAGCAAATAATAAAGCATACCAGCAAATATAAGTATCTGGGAATGTACATTACAGTAGACGGCAATAGTGATGAAGCAATAAGGGATCGAATAACCCAGGGACGCAGAGCCATCAGCCTATTGAATAGTGTACTGTGGGACAAAAATATATCGAAGGCCAACAAACATCGGATCTACAACAGTATTATTAAAAGCATTGTCACATACGGCAGTGAGGTATGGCAACTGAAACAACGCTCAGAAAATGCGTTAAGGGCAACCGAAATGGACTTCTGGAGACGCGCTGCTGGAAAGTCAAGATTGGAAAGAATCAGAAATGAAAGGATTCAAGAAATTATGGGGGTCAAACATACAGTAGTAGAGGACATTCAAGTTGCACAACTCAAATGTTATGGACACGTTCAGAGGATGAATGAGGACAGATTACCTAAACAAATCTTAAACTGGACACCCCAAGGACGAAGAAAAAGAGGGCGACCCAGAAAAAGCTGGAGAGAGGGTATCGATAAACAAGTCCGAGAGAAAGGCCTAGAACAGGATTTATGGATGGATAGAGATCAATGGAGACTGGAGATCGGAAGACGTCGAAGAACGTTTTAACCCGAATTTATATATAGAAGACTGAAAAAATAAGGTTTTGTTCAGAATTAAATCCGAGCGGACAAGAGAAAGGTTTTTATATGTTTCATCCCATTCTATAATATTAAATTTGATTTGGCTTGTTTTCTTTATAGCGTACCTTAGCAGAATGGCTGAGAATGAAGTATCTTATTGGATCATGAAAGCAAAAGGTAATGCATTTGATTTTGTTTGCTCACTCAGTTCTGTCTGTTATTTCGCATAACACTTAAATTGATAACAACATAGATCGTATCTAAATCCATAATCAGCCTTCGAATCAATATATTATTATTTATTTCATCATCAATATTTGCACGTGCAGCCTGGCAACTACCATATTTATGTGACATTTTCAAAGAACAGAAGGTAAAGTGCAAGTTAAAATGTACAATAATCTAATTCAAAAGTGGAAAGAACCATTCCTCATTATTCACAGTTAGACAGTAACCAAACTTAAAATCTATTGTCGAGTTTAAATTAAATCCGTGAATAAGTATTCGGGAAGTACCTTAGGATACAAAACAAAGAATAGTTATTATAATTC
The DNA here is from genome assembly GCA_016904865.1 of Pissodes strobi. Lineage (NCBI taxonomy): Eukaryota > Metazoa > Arthropoda > Insecta > Coleoptera > Curculionidae > Pissodes > Pissodes strobi. Next base: position 23,656 of record MU182660.1, on the reverse strand, counting down.
CGCATTACAAAAAAAAACGTATTAGCTACTCTCATTATAGTTCAGTCATTTAAGATAAAAGGCTTATAAAAAAATAAAGGGTTGAAGGTTGAAAAGTAATGAAACCAAAAAAAAGGTGATTCAAGTAAAAAGTCAATTACAAATAGGCGTAATATTCGGAAAGGGTGTGATTAGTGGTAAGTTTAGTGTGAACTCGTACTATTAGAGTGACTATATATACCACTGTATTATACAGCATTTTCTTATCGGTTAAAGTGGCAAAATTTTACCTTCTTTAAAAACGCGAAGGCGAACCGACGAAATTACTAACTAAACTAGTTAAAGCTCCCCCTCTCATCCTATCCTTGAAACCGCTAGCAAAGATATATAACAGTCTGAATAACAAAAAGTAGGATACGACAGTGTAATCGTAGCCAAAGAATATCTCAAAAGAAGAAGCAATGCAGAATCACCTTGAAAACCTTTACAATAGGACGTAATTCATAGAAATAAATAACGAAAACCAATTGAAGGACAGAACGCAAAAAGAGAAAGAAAGACGATCAGTCGGACGACAATAATTAAAGCAGGACGAATCATACGAAAGATTTTAACAAATATCAAAACAAGAAAATGCAGCTTTAGCAAGAATTAAATCTGAACGGACGTTTTTATATCCCATTCTATAATATTAAATCTGATTTGGCTTCTTTTATTTATACGAGAATGAAGTATCTTATTATATTTTGAAAGCAAAAAGTGATGCATTTGATTTTATTTGTTCGTTCAGTTGTCTGTTATTTCGTATAACCGTTAAATTGACAACAATATGGAACGTATCTAAATCAATAATCAACCTTCGAATCAATCTGTTATTTATTCTATCATCAATATTTGCACGTGCAGCCTGGCAACTACCATATTTCTGTGTCATTTTCAAACAACAGAAGATAAATTGCCCTTCCTTCAAATGCATTCTCTCGCGAGACGGGAATAAAAAACGCTGTTTGGACGTTTTGATTGATGTATCAATAAATCTTCTCCTTAATGATTATTTAAAACAATGATTACTTCCCTGGCATCAGTATTTCAAGCGAAAAGTCAAGTATCTTCAACGCATATTATATTCGGCATTTTTATTGCTTGCTATAATGAGTATTATTAATTAAAGAAGGTCAAGTTTTTTTATTTAAGAAAATGATACATGATTATGGCATCACAGTGTAGATAAAATTAGAGTTTACATGTATAAAGGAAGACAATAATTTTATGTTATATCATTAATATTCATGTAAATCCGATACGGGATGGCTCCATTAAGATTAAAAATATATTTAAAACATTTAAATGTGTCTAGTATGGAAATAAAACTGATTTAACTGAATCGTAGATAGTATACACCAAACTCACTGTTTTAGCATGAAATCCCCTTTATTAAGCAATTTATTGTCTTGGAGATATTAGATTTTGAAGCATTTTAATAGACGATTAAAATCGCTCAAAAACTAGTAAGCAATAAGTTTATATATTGCAATTTTTATATAAAAATATAGAAACATGTTCATAGATAGAACCTCATATTACGTTACAAATATAAGGGGCACGATGATCTCCAATGTCTTCACAGATCCCAACCATAGATAAAGTTTTAAGTGTTGTGAAAGAAGTCGAGAACTTACCCGAAATAAATAGAATCACCTTACTGAAACTATTGAATAAAACGAAAACCGGCACTAATCAAAAGAGCAGAAATAGCCTGTTGGAGAAGACATTATTTAAGAGATATTGGAAAATATAGAAGTGAAAGGAAAATGTTTTTTACCTGGATAAAATACGGCTCAATGAAGTATATTATAGTTCAAAGGACGTGGCACGACAAAACTATCCAAACCTCTTCCCAGGCAATTCGTAAGGCTTGTCAACAGGCATTAAAATGTCGCATGGCTAATAATAACAAAATAATATTGGAGGCGATAGGGATTTCTAAATGATGGTTTACTATTACGAAGATCCTCTAAAGATTATCATGAGGAAATATCTGCCGAGGTTTTTGAAGAATATTTTCAATAAATAATAGCATTTGTTCCAGAATATCATATTATAGCAATGGATACTGTATCAATATCAATATCATTCCAGGCTCTCAGGCAAACTGACGTCAAGCCCTTGAAAGAAATTAGAAATTATAAACTAGCAGTAGAAATGCTTAAATCTCCTCGAGAAAATCTCTCTACGCTAAAAGAATATGGAATACAAGTCATGCGATTACCACCATATCATTGCGAATCAAATCCCATCGAGCTTACATGGGCCCAAATGATAGTTTATGTGGCTGGAAATAATACTAGTTTTAAAATGAAAGAAGTACATGAACTTATGACTAACTCATTGAATATAAACACCGAACAAAACTGGCGAGTTGCTGTCTAATAAAAGAGTGTGGGATCTATAAGACAACCTTAGGGAAGAAATTCCACAATCACTTGTTATATCCCTAGAGCATTCGGACGATTTTGTTGAACTGATTGATGATGACATCGAAATCTAAAACGTGGTAAATCTTTTTCCGGAGCATGGTTCAAAAATATTGGTTCTTTTCAGAACCACAACCCAACTTTCAACTACGTGATTTCTTAATGATAGTCTAATAATAATAGTCGACTTTCCTGCTTCTATGCCAGTGCGAATATCCCGAGTTTCAGTACTCGACGAAGGAAGAAAAGTTGCAGAGATAACGAGACATGCTTCTTCATGGGCGGCATCCGTATGAGGTTATGCAGGAACATGGCTACATATATTGGCTTGCCCTAGGGAGATTGCTCCCAAAAGCGGAAACATTTTTATTGACAGTTATTCAAGATTAGGTGGTTCCAGCAAGAAACTCTCCAAAATACATGGTCATAAGATCCCCAAATAGAGAGCGATAAGTGTATATATGGATGCAAAACAACATGTTACTGCAGGATGTCAGCTTTTCTATGCAGCATAATATAAGGACAGGCATGATAATGTTGCCAATATTATTCATCAGAACCTAGCCATTCTGGGGCTTTTCACCCATGATCGGATTCTTTATTAGAGATATAAACCTCAAATATGATGCATAATAGATCAGATATTACCCTCGTAAGCAATACCCAAAATCTGTTCGAAAGAAACTATCCAAGTACCGAGAGTTGGATGTCAGAATGAAGAGGGAGTGGCAGCTGAATCACGTCGAAACAGTGGCAATAAAAATATCATCAAATGGAGTTGGGTCGAAAAGCCTGGTATAAATATCGAGAAGTATGGGCTAACGGCAATCTCTAAAAGTCCATTAAGAAAGCTGTCTTGCTTTCGATTGCCAGAATTGTCCGGAAGTTCATCGGAAATCCCAAGATCGGAAACTTCCGACTCCATAATACGGAAAGGGTTCGTGCAGAGCTTGATTCCTCTGATGTTTAGCAAACCTGGGATTAAGTGCATTATC
>MU182660.1:0-20198 GCA_016904865.1 Pissodes strobi | reverse complement strand
GCAAACCTGGGATTAAGTGCATTATCTCCTTTAGAGGAAGTGTAAATGTCCAATCCCATTTGAAATGAAGAATATGACAAGTTAAGGACATATTTTCATATTGGTTCTAACCACTCTCAACCTCCACTACAAATACTATACTATGTTCTTTTTATCGATTTTTATAATTTTACGGCCCTATTGTGCTTCCTAAAATATACCCTGATTTGTTATGCAAAAGTACATTTGACTTATGAAATTATTGTGTCCACTATGTCTATAAATAAATCGTCTTCGTTGATATAGAATTGTGGGAGATACCATACACCCTTGAAGAACTAAATTCCTCCGTGAGATGGCCATCAATACCAACTCGGATGCTATTGGAAAGCCATAGAAGCAGTTCTGGTGGTAATCCATATGCGCTATAATTGAGGTTGTGTGCAGCCAATCATTTCTGAATAGCCCCTAACCCATGTAAATGCTTATGGCATGTTGTGTAAAAAGTTCCCAGTAGTGCCTTTAACTTAGGGAAGGGATCAAGATAAATTCATGATATACGTCTCTTATTGTACAGTTACGCCCATTAATTTTTATATTTAAAATGAATGTCTTATTACAAATGCAGCTTAAATTTAATGACCACTGCCGATGGTATGTTTCCAGTGATAAATAAAAATAGCCCAAACCAGTGTCAGGGAATACGTAGGTTCACCAAACGGTCATAATATTATACTTATTATTTAATAAGAATTAAGTCTATACCAAAATCGTAACTATATTTAAAATATACTACTAGAAACAGTTACGATATTGTCAATAAATGGTCTTGAGGTAGGTGGCATTCTGTACATTAAATTAGCATACAATAGCCGTAAAACTTAGTTATGGGTATTATGATTTTTAATAATCGGGCAATTTAAAACATATTGTCATGGTTTACACCAATAAATCTTTAACGCCATGTACCAGTGATTGGTATAAAAACAGATAATTTTTAGTCGTTTTAAGTGAATAATAATTGTACATAAACTAGTACATGCTTTTGATAATATTAATAATATAAAAATGAGACATGCATGGGCTATTATATTACTTCAGTTTTAGTGGTGTAATGCACTAAAGGGCCGAGTGCTGTAATGGATTCATCACAAAACCTAATGCGGTAATGATAATTACGTGGCATTTGACAGCCACCCTGCTTATAAATAACAAAATACTCACAATTAACGCTTTGGAAAGCGCCCAGGCATAAGTTTGATAATGATTAAGTGATAATTTCAAAGGTAAAATAAATGAATTAATATAATTGTATTTAACAGTTGGCTCGATGAGTAAACATTCACACGCATGCGGTAATATCCCTTATATCACACTTGCTACATATTATGTAACTATTACGCAACTACAATAGCCCGATATATTTGTACTATGAACTTATTTCTAGAAGGGAAAACAGTGGATGAATGAAAAAGAAACTTTAATTAAATCCCAAAGAGATAAAAATAATTGGTATTAAATCTCCTTTAATGTTATTAAGATTAAACTGGTGTAAGCCCTCATGTAATTTTCTGGTTCAGTGAAAGTGATATAGAAAATTTAGATGGAATGGTTGAGTAAGCAGTTTATTTTTTAACGTACTCTCTAAGATAATTAAAAATTTAGCAGACATTAGGTAAATGAAAGCGGAGGTAATTAACTATGGGGGTTAAGACTAAGACTCTTACTGAGCAGTTTATTGGTATATTTATATAAATAACACCGAAATAAAGGCATTTAATAGTCTTATCCATTGTCACGGAGGGGGGCTTTTTTGATTAACCTTTGATAATTTTTAATGGATAATCGTCACCTGCTTGGTGCGCTATTTCGCAACAAAAAACTGTATTAACCTGTGCAGCAACTGCTCTTGCTCTACAAAGTGCAACCAAGACCGTACTTAGAATATTGCTCACACATCTGGGGTGCCGCACCGAAGCACACCCTAAAGCTGCTGGATTCCATTTAAAAGAGAGCTGTGCGTCTCGTCGCCGAGAGTTGACCGGGGATCTGGATAGTCTGGAACACAACAGACATGTGACATTTTATCTTACAGATATTTTCACGGCAGATGTTTTCAGGACCCGCCCCGTCCCGCTCCCAGCAACGCCTGTCAGATAGTCACGACACGCAGCAAGAGCGCGCCCGTTCGTTGTACAACTGGAAACACCTTGAACATCGCTTTACAAGGACTCCTTCGTCTGGCGCACTGCATCGCTGTGAAACTCACTCCCATGACATCTTTTTACCCCAAATTACAACCTACCAGCTATTCAAGAATCGTGCCAATCAACATCTTCGTACACACACTGCTCGTTGAGCGCCATAGGACCTTTAGTGTGTGTGTCATTGCCACAAAAAAATAAAAAAAATATATGTAATTCTGTATTTTGTGATTAAAATTTCTTATTGAGAAACTCTATCTAAACCTGGTCATAGCATATAAAAGATATACCTTGTTAACTTGGCACCAAAGCTTTCTTCGCCTTGTCCCTGGACTTAAGTCCCATCACTTGAATACAAAATTGCCTTTCTCTTACACAAGGCATAGACAGATGAATTCTATTGGATCATATTACCCACCTAGAAATTCGCATATAACAAAATCACCCATTCGAAGGTGAAAGTTTATCGATAAAGATGGCATCTCATCGTCATCCTTATTGGCATTTTCGAGATATTCATCCCGTGAAGAAAAATTACCACCTTCAATTAATGATTCTGAAGTTATTAAATCACTATCCATCTGATTTGCTTGCTTTGTTGTAGCAATTACTTCTTTGCTCCTTCTACTCTAATCAGCAGGTTTTCTCTGGGGACGAATTCAGATTTGTTTTGCAAATAATTTCTTTCATTTTACCTTCTTCTCTTTTTTGATAATTTAAGGCGACATTAGCTTGCGATAGCAGAAGAAGGAGAAGAAGATATTTCTTCCTTTTTCATCTTTTTAAACACAGCAGGTTTTCTCTCAGGTCAAAATTTACATTAGCTTAGGGTATTTGGCCAAACTTCATATTATGCTCCTTCTGAGTTGTTCGACCTGATGGTTGTTCTCCAGATGATTCAGGTTCTCCAACCGAAAATTGAGATCTCTGATCCTTTTTGCCCAACTCCGATTCGAAGCTTCAATCCAGATATTTGAGATACATCTTTCTGTAAATTGAAACTATCATCTAAAAGCTGATGTTCGTTTGGCGGTTGAAAAGCAAGAGCTTCAGATGCTGGTCACGTCCAACCAGTAGTATGATGATTACAACATCAGTCTTTTATCTGATTTTTTTTGTTAACGAAGCATCATAAGAATCTCATAAGAGTATTCTTTGTTACCGGAAACCCCGTATTTACCATAGAAATGGTAAAGGGGGTTCTAATGGTTATTAGAATGATCTCTTGTTCAGGCCTAAAAAGATTTTTTGCGTCTATTCTTTTTCTTTCGGGGAGTCCTTATACACTAAGACTTCATAGTTTAGATGACACCTGGATGGCATCTATTGGTAGCCAATGTCTATTCATATAGAAATTTAAAATGTGAAGCAGGAGGCATGTATGTATTCCGCCCGAGGGCATTTATTTTTCACTTCGCAAAAAATATAGTACTTTTTTTCATATCATCTTGTAAAAAATGCATATACGGAATCCATGACAGCTTGAAGTATCTATGGTTTATTCAAGAAAACGTGATGAGGCGTTATGGATCCATAATGCCCCGATCGTCATGATTACATATCTCTCGTATAATAGGCATTATGCGCGAATAATATCCAAGTAAAAAAGGTTTGTTATTTTATATGGGATATATTTCAGATTTTGCACGAATTTAAAAATATTAAACTTATCTTTTGCTAATGGTTCTATTAGTAATGAATAAACACCACAACACGTTTTTACTCTTACTAAAATACACCTTGCCTTACTGCAACACGAAAGACGACATATTAGGGGAGATGTAAACAATACTGCAATATCATGTCAAAAAGTGTTTCTTTGCCTTATAGAGGAACACGTTTCTGAAAATCTTCATCTTTAGCTGGAGTTTATTAATGCAAAAATAACTGACCAGCTACGTATTCCACTATGACCAAATATTAATATTTTGGTTGGTGCCATGGTGTTTGTGTTTAGCCTTCAGTCCCTTTTAACCATGCCTTAATAAATCGGCCGAGAAAGAAAACTCAATTTAGGCCACAGTCATTATTTCACTAAAAATTCCCACGAGCTCTTTAAATATACCACAGCAAGCATCAAAATTCCATGTGCTTGCGTTAGGTGGAAGATATACTCGTGGTAGGTATAGATGGAGAATCAGATTAATCACGACTGTCAACATACAACAATTTTTTAAAGCTTTCGCTAATTAAATTGAATTCGAAGATAATTTTAGTGCCCGTACAAGCCTACACCTTAATTATGCTAGCTTAATAAATGTAAATAACTTCGCATATTACTATGCACCGTATGCGGAGTGTCTGGCTTTTCGATGTATACTTGCCTGTTAGTAGGCGGAACAAGTCTTTACTACAGATAATCTGTAGTACTATGCATATCTAGGCGCACTATTTCAATTTTAGATGCTGTAGGTAGATGATGATCTATTGAAGCGAGACTTTGATAACGGTTGTTGGCATTTTGCTCATCGCGTCATGGTAAAATAAGAAAATTACGGTTTTTAATTAATTATTGTGACTTGGGAAAACATTTCGTGTTTTTTATAAAAAGGCCGCAGACAATTGCGGCAACATGTTATCGCCATTTTTCTTTTGGAGGAGGACCACAAGTTACAAGATGTTTTATTCAAATCCGGAATCTCATTCCTGACATTTTCTTCAATTTTTAAATTAGATTTTTTAAAGTTTTCTGTTGGGATTTTAAGTCGTGTTTCATTCCATGATCTAGATATTAAATTGTGGTTACAAATAACGTATAAATTAATAGCAGCTATATTTATCTTTATTCTTCTATGGCTACACATGTTTTGGCACATTTGGTCAAGCGTCCACTGCTCCTTTTGTGGATTATACATGAATTATTACCGGTTTCAATGCATTTGTAATATCCAATTAAGGAATTTCTGGTAAGCACAATCTTCAGTCAAAAACCAGCCGTGGATGTTGCACACAGGCTAGATTTTACATCAAGTAATAGTGGTATTTTTGTACTATTTTTTCAATTATTAATAATGATATTTCGGTTAATATAGCAGCAATACTACAAAATAGTCAGACAAGGGCGTTCTATCATTAGTGTTGGCCGATTTTACGGGAAGATTTATATTGATAACATATTTTGAATTAACATCACATATCATAACTATTTTTATGCGGCATTTATTTGGTTCATTTGGCATACAATTTGCTGATTATAGCTCTACACCTCGTGCAGATCTTCATTATATTGTTCCTTGTATCAGCAACATCATCACTGTTATGATCAACATCCAGTTGGAAGTGTATCTCATCGTTCTCTGGGTGACATCATAAAAGCGTGTTGCGTCAAACATTTGCTATAAATCTTCAGACAAGACTTATTTCAAATTCAAAATGACAAAAAAAATCTATAACATAACTTGATCGGTAATACTTACATGCTTGGGAGAATTTTTGCCAAATATGCGTATTTATACGTCAACTAACCCAAACTGAATTTTATGCAGCTATTTCGCAATATAAACGATAGTTAATGATAATTTATTGTTCTTTGATCCACAGAGCATTCATCTCTGATTTTTACATGCCCTTCCAACGCTTCTTGGAGCACAAGGACCTGACCTGTGCTGGTGTCCAAGTGCAGGGACGCCTTGGGGGGCCGTGGCCGGGTATAACAGGGTCAGTCTCGTATTGGTTCCGGAACACTCGAATGTCCCGGATAACAAGGATGTCGATCGACTGGAACGACAGGGTTCCGTAATGTGTCCAATGGGACCTGAGTCTGTAATAGAATTGTATTACAATACGACTGCCGTCATCCTAAGAAACGAACCAAATAAGCAGCCCAAGCGTCTATGACGGTTACTCCAAGAATGAGGAAGGCTAGGCCTATTTTGGGAAAGTCAGCGTCTGGTAGAGTGAATGCTTTCATGGCTTTAAAAAGAGGAACATGATTCTTCTCACAAGACACCGTCGCTTGAATAGACATTTACACCTGCTGCGAATCGTGGATGATCCAAAATGCAGGTAGGACTTAGAGGATAATGAATCGACCACTCACATCTTGCCGACTGTCCAGCGTTGGCCAGGGTAAGGGAGGTGCACTTTGGACGCTGTGACCTGAATCCGCAGGACATGAGAAGTATCCAGTCGAGCAAGCGGTGACCGACGTACAAGGGAACTTCAGCCACTGTTTTAAAATTCATTCATGTACTTTCTTACTAATTATATTAAATTTATTGATAATGTGTGTCACTGCAAATTGCAAGTTGTTGTTTATCAGTATTATAATCGATGCAATCTTGCATATCATCAGCATAAGACTGAATATGACAATGCTTTATTGATCTGATAATATCAGCAATTTTACGAAACAGTAAGCGCTCCAAGCTTGGACTTTGCAAACTGCCACCAGCTCAGGAACTTTCTTATTGCTCTGTTTACTAGATGGATTTCAAAACTAACAAAGCAATATTATTAAATGAATAAAACTTAAATTTGCTTAAGTCAAATGTATGATTAATCGTGCCGAAATGCTTCAAAAAGGCAAGTTTATTCACTTTGACCACAACCATAACCCGTTCGGTTACTCTGGTCTAGTGTTCAAGTAGTTGATTGGCCTTGTCCGACTAACACCGCGCAAATGGTTTGGGATCCTACCATATACCTATAAATATAAGCACATATATCAGTCTTTTCGTTTGTAGGAAAATGCTCTTTCAAAAAACAATCGTATATTACATGTATTATGATCAAATATTCAATGCAATTCTGACAATATCCGAACACTTTAGAGAGATACTAGAGCCTCTAGAATTGCAGTTAAATACTTAAAAACTTCACCATTTAAATATAGATAATTTTCATTAAAAAATAATCCTTAATATTCCTGGCTATAAAACGAGCCAAAATATCTACCTGCCTGGAATTCCGTTACGAGTGTAACGAATTTAATATAAAGGTCTTCCCGCAAACCGCATTGCGCCGCTTTATTTCCTTATCCGGCTTTTTAAAGCAGATGCATTTCACACAATATTTTCCGTCTTGGTTTTGCTACAGTCCTTTATACGTTCTGAGAAGGACGGAGATATATTTATTCCGTTTGGAGTGTAATTTAAAGCCTGTAATGAAAAGTAAACCCCTTATCGATTGCAATATAGAATAAGGAATTAGTGACGCGTGGATGGTGCAATCTATTGAGGGATTATGAGGAAGATTAACAACAGATAGAGAGTGCAATTAGGTAGGATTATTTATTCGGAAACGTGATTGCCGATATTTATAGCCGTTTTTTTTTGATAAATGTCTTTAAATACCTTAAGTAAATGTATTTTGAATATATAGTCACATACCTTCCGGACAAAAGGAATAATAGCATTGTGCCTGGACCTGATAATTCTCCTTTAGCAGAACTATTTGACACCTTTTAACAATCCAATTACTATAATTTTGGCAACAGAAAACTCAAAATTTGTACTTGAAAAATATAATTGTCATAGAAACAACTCCTCCAACAATGGCATCCATGGAATTTATATTCTTAGTAAAGTTACCAATAGATTGATGCATCAACTCTAAGCCTTCCACGAGTATAAGAATAATCAAAATGTTCACATTCATATGTGACATAACGAACACAAGGTTGAAGTTAAAATTAGAATTAAAAGTTGTCATCACAGAGTAATAACTATAATGCTAGAAGGGCATGCCAATGATTCCTTAGAAAAATCCTTTTTTTAAGTATCTGTGCAAACAAATTTAGAAAACAAGTCAAATGTCATGACATTATGATTTGTATTTGTATCTTTTTCAATTAATATACCACCCCAAAGCTTAATAAATATTTCGAAAGTTAAAATTTAAAATAATGGATGATATTTACGGGGATTTGCTTTTAAAATGCTAGTTAATAAAATGTTGAACGAATGAATGGATATTATAAGATACTCTTACTCTCTTTATGAAATATATTTTGGAAACAGAAACAAGCCTATATAAGATTATATTCTTATATAGTACAGCAATTTTATTCTATAGTAAACCAACACAAAATTCAGATCAACATTTCGTTCAACACTTGAGAAACACCTATTCTTTTAAGAAAATTCAACTTCAATATTCGAAAAACATTGACAATTCAAATCTCAATGATTACAAAGGTGCAGCTGAATTTTTATTATTCTAACCTAATCTCCATCTTCATGAAACTTTTCATCGGTTTAAAGGGCATGTAACGTAGTATAGTTGAGAGCATGCGACCGCAGAATTCGTTTTTCTAATTAGAACGCACAATTTTGAGTTTTTTACTATCCTTAATTACGAAAAATAGCTTTAGTTTTGGCCGGATCCCTGATAATGTTCAGGCGGCATCAATGTCAATGTTAACTTCACAACATTTTCACTTTTTTTACATAAGCACAAGCAAAATCAACCATAGCTAGCCAATTCCGGCGGAGAATCTGTTATACGTATGTTGCCAGTCTGAGTCTGTTGTGTGCCCATTCATACAGCAATACAACCAGGCAGCATGGTCTCCCTAGCGAATACACACAGTTCGCTTGGCTGTATATATCTGATGTTCCCTGCGATCATCACACAGCTCCCATTGCCTCTCTCTTATCCTAGCTAACGCCGGACACTCGGCGAGAACATAAGTGGACGATTTCTCTTCCTCCAGGCATAACCTACATTACGGATCTTCCACGATCCGCAGCAGGTGTAGATGCCTCTTCAAGCGATAATGCACTGTGAGGAGCCCCGTACAAACCTTATGCCCCCCTCTTCAGAGCCAGTAAGGTCCTCCACTCCGCAAGAAGCTGGCTTACCCAAGAATAGCCCAGTCTGCCTCAATCCTGAAGTAGCTAATTACTGATCCCTGGCCCGCACATTGATTGTGTTCATTAGAATAGCGGCGGCTATACTTTAGGACAAACCTGTTACAGGCTCAGGTCGCAGCCTCTCCCGAGGCATTCCAGTATCCCGGACCCCAAACAAGACTTACCCTATTATGCCCGACCAGGCCCCCCAAGACATCCCTGTAATCGGTCGGGCATCCAAAGGCTTACTTTTAATAAGAAAAAAAGAAGGCTGCACAATCATTCAACGTATACGTTTTGCCAAAAATAGAATAGTTTTTCATGTTCCTCCCTCAATTATATGAGGTCTTGCTTCTTTTGAAATGAGCTGATTGTAAATACAAATCTCAACCATCAATCTTCATTTGTTGACGAGACATTATGTCAAGGAACCATCTATGCGCGAGATGGGGTTTCTCACTCCAATAATATAGTGCTCTGTCCGATTTTCTGAACCCTGCATTTTCAACTCTTGAAACGAACTAAACAATCTTGTTTGGCCTACAAACTATTCCAGCATCTATATAATACATCGGGCAAAATCATTTTAGTGAGAACACTGAATTAGTTAGGGTAGGGAAATCACCGGAGTTGAAATGCGTTCCACACTGAATCCAACAATATCTCTTATGTTATGCCAGGATAAATCTAATAGCTATAAATAAAGGCAAATTAGGTAAATCAGGCGATGCACAGGTAAAAGAGCAGGAGTTAATATTCATATTAAAAACCTGTTTCAAAAACTATCTAGTAATGACTCCCTTGTCTGGACCTTGAATTTATTTATTTCAATTTGGAACTGGTTTCGATACAAACCAAAATTTCTAGGACCAAAAATACCATTCGATCACCAGTAAAAATTTTCTTTTAATCCTTTATAGGGCAAAATGCCCGAGCCTAATTTTAAACAAAAGAGGAATGAAATTAACTTTGATAGGGTCTAAGAAAGAGGTATTACCTGTGGTATTTTTTCTGTTTCTTGTGTTTTTTTATGATTGTCGATATTTCCACCAGAGTCCATTAGCATTTATTATAAATATGTTGGCAAGAAATCGGGCAAGTTTAAATACAACAAAAATGCAAAACTAAAAATTAAAATGGACAACAAAAACAAAAAATATAGTTTACAACAAAATCAAAAAATATGGTTTACCTGCGTCGAATATTTCGAAGGGATTCGACAGAGTTTGGCATGAGGGATTGCTCAACAAACTGCCGTCTGTGAGACTTATCGCCGCACTTCGAACTTGGGGCGACAAAAATTTGGCCCAGTTCAATGCAGCGGAAATCCAAGCAGCCACGTTTACCAAGGAAGCCAATACGGTGGGTCTTGACATCATTATAGCAGGATCGACCATTCCTTCATCCCCGTGAATGGGACTACTGGGTGTCTCGGTCAACAGCAATAAGTCCTGGCATGACCACGTTGCAAATATTGCAAAACCAGCCTCGCAGAAGCTTTTTGCGCTATTTTGCAACAAAACACTATATACACCGCAGCAGCTGCTCTTGCTCTATAAAGCGCAAATAATACCGTGCTTAGAATATTGCCCACACATATAGGGTGCCGCACCTAAGCACACCCTAAAGTTGCTGGATTCGATTCAGAAGAGAGCTGTTCATCTCGTACAGCAGATTTGACTCGGAATCTGGATAGTCTCGAACACCGCAGGTATGTGGCCGAGATATTCTTCTTTTACAGATATTTTGACGGCAGATGTTTCCAGGATTTGGCCCTCCTCATCCCGCTCCCCAGCATCGACTGTCAGACTGTCACGACAGACGGCAAAAGCGCACCCGTTCGTCGTACAACTGGAAAGACCCAGAACATCGCTTTACAGGCGCTCCTATGTATGGTGCACATGGAACTTACTCAGGACATCTTTTTCCCTGTAATTACAATCGACAGCTATTCAAGAACCGTGTCAATCAACATCTTCGCACACACATCGCTCGTCGAGTGCCATAAGTTCCCATCTCTTTGTTATGGTCCTCTATGTTTGTTATGGTCCTTATTGGTCCTCTTTACAGTTAATTTTTCCGAAATTGTATGAATCGAGCTGGCTATACAAACACTCTTTTTGCCTCGGTCAATTCATTTACTTACGCTTATCGCCCTGCTGGAAACCGAATCATATTCCCCAGTGTGCAGATACTTGTCTGAGCATCTTTCTGAGTTAGGAAAGTTATTTATGTTGCTCCTTACTGTCCCACACGCAAACAAATTACAATCCAGGAGTTTTATAAGCAGAGGATAACCTCTTAAAAATTTCTCAAAGTATATACAATATTCTTTTCCTATTCGTGGTGTGGTTAATTCTAAAACCGTTCTTTCTTCGGTGGTGGTTTTTTTTTGCCTTCATAAACAGAAAAATTGCAAATAACCCGTATTAGCACAAGCCATTGCCCAAATTTTTAATCCACGGCTTTTGTGGTATGTACTGCTTTACGACCCCTGAAGACAACCATGCTTTCATCAACTGATATAAATCTGCTGAGGTTAAAAGCGTTTATAATTTATTTTGTAGCTTAGATACCCTTGGGCGCACTTTACGCAATTGATCAAAGTCTGGGCTTTCTTGATTTGACATTGTTTCATTATTATTTAGATGTAGGTGTGATAATATTTTGAGAAATCTTTTTAGGGTCATTATCTGTATGGAAACTTATGCCTGAAGACCAAAATAATCCTAGACTAGGTTTTGGATTTAGTCCCATGATAATTAGAATTCGAATAAACGCGTTTAAATCTTCAAGTACTAAATCTAACTTTGTATATTTTGTTCCGCATACCTGTTAGAGTCAAGACTCAAGGACAATAGTATTGCAGAGCCCTTCATCAAACAACCTGGTAAATATTACCAAAAGGTTCATCAAAGGTAGGTGATGAAAACTTACTCACATTTTGCATATTCATAGAGGAATAGAAGCTTCATCTGATGGAATATTTCTAGATAACAAACGCGCATCACTGGATGATGAATCCAATCGTACACGACGCGTTTTCTTGTGTATAGGAATAAATTCGAGATCCCTTATTGAATCATCACTGTCAAAAATTTCAGCAGGAATTCGGCTATGAAATCTTTTAGGCCTGAATGAGCTTGAGCTTGTTGAAGGGTGTGGTACAAATAAACTTTCGTCTTCAGCGTCATCAACGGCTTGTTTCAAGGAAATTTCATCAATAAGTTCAAACAAATGGATTAACTCCAGTTTTGCCAACTCGTCCAAAAGCATTTCCTTGCCTATCGTCTTTTAAAAATATTTTTAAATTAGACAATCCAATCAAACTTGACCACTTTTTTGAGGAACTAATATTTTTCCTGCGACCAAGCGTATAATCCAAAAAAAACATGTAATAACAATCTTATTATAGTGTTTAACTCACTTGCAAAATTTGGGAATTTATTATACAATAGATTGCTAAAATCACTAAAAAAGTTTGAGGGGCAACAATACGCGGTTTGTTATTACCTGGTTCATATTTCAACCGTCTCTCATCCATTTTTAAAAATAACAACCATATGGTCGAAATATCGACCGGCATGCGTTTAGCAGTTCGTATTTAATTAACTGGCCGAAATTTATGTATATTATTTTCGCACTAGTCGAAATATAGGTCGGTGTCCTATAAAGGGTTAATACGTCATTACTTTGTCCAGTTTTATAGCCATTTTCAATAAGGACTTAATTATTATTATTAACCAATGATTTTTGCTTTAAAATATGTTTAAATTTAAATTGGGAACCAGGTCTAGATATGTTTTAATACGGTATTCATATTACTCTCCCAAGGCTTGCTCGAAATACTTATCCCTTTAAATAAAATTACATGCATCCAATAAGTTTCAGAAACCCATATTTGCTAAAGTTGTGATCCCCCACAAGTTTCAATCACGTTACATTTGCAAGGGTTTCTGCAAAAATGACAGATGTATAGTGTGTAAATACAGACAGCCGTTCCTATCAGCTGTTACGATTATGCTGCTCCAATATGTTCTTATCCTTGAAATGTTTGCAATAAAGGAAGCGTATAAGCCACAATGTGCGAAATGCGTTGTTAGATAAAAGGGAAGATAAGTGCGTGCCTACTGCCGCGGCCTTTCAGCTTTGTGATAAGTTTTAGGGTGAAAAATGGAAAATAAACTAAGTCAGGGCCTAAATGAAGCCAAAACAACTAATATTTGTTGATTTTTACTTTAAAACTAGGATAAGTTTAGTTTAAATATCATAATTTCCAATTAATGCTTCGTATATAAATCTTCATTATCCCGCAATACGATATCCTACACACAAAAAAAGGATCTCTCATTTTAAAAATATAATACTCAATTAGAATAAATCTTAGCTTTGTATATACGCAAAGATATATATATTTAAATTGAGTATTTTAAATAATATAGTGAATACTGCATAATTCTCTTGCCGATTAATTTATTTTACAGAACAAGAATCAAAATATTAGATTTAATTATTTTACATTATTATAGTTAAGAATCACATGATCGTTGTTTCAAGATATCGAATCATTTGAAACGAAAATAAATTATTTCTCAAAAGAAGAAATGCTATTCATGGTTAAAGAAAACATATTCTACAATTAAAATTGTATTTACTTTGCTTGAACAGCTTCAAGATTAAAATATTAAACTTTTTTTTTCATATATGTATATAAATCCTCTCTTTGAGTAACTTATTTCTCAAAATGAATTTTAGGGAATGTTTGATATAAAATACGAACGTATTGAAATAATAAACGTTTTTACACAATACAAACAAATATTTTTCTACGTTTAAGAATTCATTATTCTCTAAATCAAAATGATTTTATTAATTTAAAAATATAAGTTAATATGAATGAGAAATGCAATATATTAAATTCTTCTTTTTTCTGTTCGATTTAAGAATATTAAAAATCTCAAAATAAAACAAAAAATATCTCTAATGAAGTTTATTTCTATACCCTGGAAAAATAAGTAAGTATACAAACTAAAAACATTATCTTAGAACAACCAAGGTCTACAGGATGTATTTTTTCCGTTAATTCTAGAACTAAAGTACATATTATTAATATTTGTGTGCATGGCTTTCGTTTTTTCATGCAGCTTTATAGAAATCTAAAGATATGAGTTTCTCAGTATACTGAGACCAATATCTAGAAAACGGCCATAGTACACTTTAGCAAAACTTACAGGGTGTTACTTTCTTTCGGGTCGTGACCCTGTGTCGTAGTAAAAATTTTCGGGGGTAAAGCGATCACGATCCGGAACAAAGTAAATTTTGCTAAAAAAATGTATTTTGGCCATTTTAGCTTACTATCTGCCAAATCTGAGATATACCTCTAGAAATGTACGAGGTGCATGAAAAAACTGTAAAAAATAAAAGACCTTACGCACACATGTTTATATGAATTTTTAATCATAAAAAGAGTCAAAAAAATAGATCCTGCATTTTTAACCATCAATTAAATAACATCCTGCATAGGTTAATTTAGACAAAATTGAAAAAACAATTACAGGCCACTGACATTGTTTTAAATTACCACTTTTTCGGAATCTACGTTTAGAAATGTGATAGTTTAAAAAAGGAAACTGAATGAATCAAAAAATTTAACTTAGAGAAAAACTTTTTGCACATTTTTTACATCGTTTGAGACTAACTCTCCGTTTGACCAACAGCACAAGACATCCTTTTTTTATTCATTTCCGGCTTAATTGGAACTTACGATGCTTCAAACGATAAATTAAAAAGAAAGAGAAACTAAGACAGGAATGTGCAAAATGTTTTTTGTTAATTTTGCTGTTTAGATTCTAGGGATTGAGGTTATGTTTGTAGAAAGAAGCCTGCCAATTTCTATAAAATATCAGGGATATACTCACATTTAAAACAATTTAAACAATCAGTTATATGATCTACCAAGAAAAATTCTTAACACATATTATACTACAACCTGTATTTTAAAAATATTTTCAGTTTTCTTTAGGATGAGTCAAATAGGATGTATGTACAATGAATATTAGAGAATGTTAACAAAAACCAGTAAGTATAAATACCTAAGGCCCATTTTCACAATGTGTGGATAGCAAAAAGACTAAAATGTCTAAAACAAATGGCCTAAGTAACAATAACAAATAAAAGTTAGTATCCTACGACCAATAACTAATACTTAGCTAAAATAACTCCGAGGTAGGTATTTTTCTATTTCTTGGCAAGTTAAAAACGGCTTTGAACTCTTCGTTCGGGCAAAGATCTATACATACAGGTCGAGCAATATGACATCAAAAAACACACTAGGGCTGTGTGAAGTTTGAATTCTCTATCATTAATTCTTCGACTTCTTTTAGCTACGTGAATACGACATCACAGTTTTGTGGCTTTTGGCGGCCATTTTTGTTCTTCATGGCGTCGGATTTATATATTTGTTTTCTAGTTTTGTGTAATTCGTTTTTTCCGGAATACCAAAATGACGAAATTGTAAGTATTCGGACCATTAGATTTGTCTGACGTAAAAATCAATCAATCCGTCATGACAGACGATCTTTATCGGTCGATGGTCCTGGACAGCACACGCACTTGCACTCACAGCACCCCTAGCAACCTTATCGATCAACTAACTAAACTAGGTCATATTGCCGGCCATCTAGAAAACATGTGGGGAGGGGTACAATCAGATTCCCGGATCCTTGAGTCAAAATAAATAAAAAGATATTGATATTTAATTTTAGTAAACATATTTAATTTTTTATTTGATTTGTGCTACGATATATGTTTAGACAGAAACCTAGTAGTTTCAAAATATGCATGAGATATTCTCCTTTTAAGAAACATACGTTCTAATTCCCCGATTATTTTTATTTGAAGAATATTGCCATCTTATACTAAATAATGTGGACCGAGGATTTATTTTAAACGGAGAAAATAATATTCTTAAATTAGTTTTTTATTTTTCTTGGTCAAAACTTAATAAAGTTCATTGAAATATTTAGGAATCTTGAATAAAATATGTAGCTTATTTTGAAGGTAAATCTATCTTCATCTTTGATTAAGATTGCTCAAAATTCTAAACAAAAATATGTTTTTAAATCAAGAAAATAATTTGAAAAATTCATATTTTGCTTTTAAGAAAATGCATTTATTCATACGAAATATAATTTCCAAAAGGAAGTATCTGTTGACTTAAATTTAGTAAAAAAAGTTGAGATAATGTGTATACATAAATGGAGTATTCTTTTTTTTGTGTGTATTATCCCAGCCCGGATATTTAGTATTTGAAGATGTTGCGAATGAATCTTATTAAATCAAAATGGATTATTGTCACTTTAGTATTGGTAGTTGTCATAACAAATATAACTACCAACTATTAAAATATCCGCATAATATTCGTTGGTTCTCGTACAAGCTAAGGCAATCTTTTATGTAAGTCGATGATGTGGTGACCCTGTATATCTACTTGCACAGTCAGTATCTTTGATTTAATAATGCGGAGCGCCACGTCTGACGCTTAATTCGTTTAATTACCATCACTTATGACTAAGTTCAATTACGAGCAGCAAGTTAATAAGTAGAATATTTATGTTTCCTGATGCAGGTTACGGAAAGGAAACCGCACTAAACGATATCACAATTTTGTCACCTTTCGTGGCTTAGAAAGACCACAATGAAAAACTTATATACGTCACCCGCAAGTTCAGTCTGATTTTGCCACTACAAAAGATTATAACTTTTATTTTATATGCTGCATTTAGCAATAAAAGAATCTATATTTTGTGGTAAGAATTATTGAGTATTAACCCCTTCGGTTAATTAATTTTAAAATAATTTATTTCATTTGTTGTCAATAAGTTTAGTGAACTTATGGACACGTATTAGCTTTTATAACAGTGCTGTTGAAGTGATCATTCTTTTTCTTATGTTGTCCTCCAGCACTTTGTGACTATATTATTTTTTTAGAGTAGATATCTGTTGGCTCGCTTAGGTTTATCAAACCACTAAAATAAGAATAATTGTGATATTAGTTTAACTTTGCTTAGTTATAATTATGTTTACTTGCAGTTCTGTTTTTAAGTACTGAGTTAATAACCTACCTTTGATCCTCGTTAGATCGGTCAAATTCATATACTACCTTCGGTTTGAATATTTCACTTCTAATCTCAGGTTGATATGGCTTTGACTTGTTGGGGTCACTGATTTGCTTTGAGATACTGCTGCCGCTTTATTATTTACCTGTTAATTCGAGAATAATTGTTAGTTATAACATTTTTCTTTCACTCAATAGTAAAAACTAGTACCGGCTGTTTATTTTCTTCTAAGACTTGTTGATAGTCTCAATAACAAGGACTTTTACTAAAAACGTAATAAGGCTGCCTCCAAACAATCGATTGACTTCAAAATCGTCGTCTTTCAAACGAACTTTCATAACTTTAAGCGCTTTGTGATTAAGTTTTTTTCGCATGTTAAGAGATGCTGTAAAGATCAAATTTTTAATCCAAGCATTAATTTGTTTGTAAACGATTCGTAACACTCAGTTTCGGTTTAGCCAGGAAGCCACTGAAGGAATGTTTACAATGTTTATTTAGTCCAATTAAAATTCAAAGCTAAGAGTCAAATTAGTAGAAGCACCCTTTATGCCATGTCCAATGTTCCATGCAGGTCCCACATTATTTACGCTGGAATGGATTTGGGAACCAACAGAAACTTTTTCAAATCTTGTTGAGTTGTATTTACTTTGTTGAGTTCTTTGTCCTTCGTCTGACTGCTATGGTACGTCTGGATCTTTACAGTTCAGGATGCAATACTGATCATTTCTCTACGTTTCCTAGAGCGAATATTGGTATCCTGCTCTTCTTCATATATTGCTGGTGAAAGTACCGGATTGCGAGAAACACAATCAGCATCATTGTTTAGCACCTTAAATTTTTTTGTACTGGACGGTATCGACTTTAAAGCCCATCTTGTAGAACATCTGTTATTTTTTTAGATATAAATCCAGCCAACATACAACGCTGGGCAATTCTAGCTAGCTTAGGACGTAGTTCTTCCCGCTGTGTGACAGGCTTGTGATAATGTAGGATACAATAATAATTATTGTCGTGCCACATGTTGCTGCATCTGTATGCAGGATGGCACCTTTAGTTGGGTTATAATGTTGCAACATTGATGGCATTACTGATTTATTTTGCTCTGGTTCTCAATGAAATCCAGACTTCTCTTTTATCGCCTCGTGCAGTAGTGTAGTAATCATAGTCCAGTTATATTTGTATTTTCTGTAAAAGTTGCTCAGTTATAGCAAACTAGTTGATATTTCCTCTCTAATACAGTGAATAACTGCATAAAAATGCAGTCTAGATTGTAAACATCCCATGTGTGCTTCGCAGGTCAGTCTACTGTTCAAATAGTAAGCCTCCCAAAAATTCTTCGAAGCCACAACCGTTATTGATCTTCGATGTATGCCCGCATATAAGAATGTATCGCCGATAAGCTGTTTGCTTCACACCACCCGCATTGCTTAAATGCTTCTAGTTGAGAGCGAGCGGACAGTGTAAATGTTGGATCTTTGGCACTTAAACATCTCATTGACATAGTGGATAAGGAAAATCGGATCCAGAATAGAGTTCTGGATCACTGTCACCAACAAATCCAGATGCGTGTGAAAGTTCAGGATGAAAGCTAGCGGACAGAGTAAATGTCGGAGCGTCAGCACACTGGCTGATACTTAAACATCTCACTGATATAGAGGATAAGGAAAATCGGATCCAAAATAGAGTTCTGGATCACTGTCACCAACAAATCCAGATGCGTGTGAAAGTTCAGGATGAGAGCGAGCGGACAAAATAAATGTCGGATCCTCAGCCCTCTGGCTGATACTTAAACATCTCATTGACATAGAAGACAAGCGAAATCGGATTCAAAATAGAGTCCTGAAGCACTTTCACCGACAATTCTAGAAGCGCTAAATGAGACACTACACTCAACCCACCAGTATCGACATCTATTAGAAATGTGTACTCTAAAAGGCTCAGCAGGAAGCCCTTATACCAGAGGTCTTGAAGAAGTCAAAATAATCACCCTGCAGTTTTTGTTACAGTGTTGAATTTTTCTGTGCTTCAGGTCCAAAACTGCCTTACTCCGCATCTGGGATTACTTCATAACAATTTCTAAAAAAACTGACCTAAGAAGAAAAAATTCTGCTAGCGTAATATGTCAGTTGTGAATGTTGTGATGGACTTTTTGAAACGACGGAAAAAAGGAGCTAGTTATTGGAGCAAAATGAAACAGAAAAATTCAAATAAAATGTCTTTTACTCTGAAAAGAGTGGGGTTTAAGTAAGATAAACAAATTGTAGACAAAATGTAAATTTTAAGGATACTATTATTAAATTCTTCAAAATTATTTTTAAACGCATGCTGGAATGAATGAATGAATTTGAAGCTCCGGCGGGAGATTGTTTTCACTTAGGCCACCAGTTTGGGCCCATTGTGCGCTCACTCATATGCCAATCCAGCCCGGTAGCGCGGCCTCCATAACGGAGGCACACATCTTCATGGGCTGGATCCTTCTTATGGCTTCCGCGTTCAGCACGCATCAGCTTCCAAAGTATTATCCTAGTCAACGCTTTTGCCCTGTCACAAGCCTCACGTCCCCCTCCCCCCTTCAGAATCAGAAGGGCCCTCATTTTACAAGACACTGGGTTATCTAAGAGCAGTCCAGCCTGCTTCATTCCTGAAGTAGACCGCCATAGATCCTTGGTCCGTACATTTCTTAAGATGGAAGCGATCATATTGTGGGACACACCTAATACAGGCTAAGGTCATTTTTGACGGATCTCGGAACTCTATCATGCCAGTCAATCAGCATCCGCATTCCACGGGACATTCGAGAGTCCCCGAATCCAAACAAGACTGACCCTATTATGCCCGGCCAAGGCCCAAAGAGGTCCCTACACTCACACCCAGCGAATAATTCAAGAGCAGACAAGCAGATGTATCCTGCTATCTATGAAGGCTCTTAACAGGTTCTCACAACCGCATTTGAGGACTGCATTTATCTCGGCCTGGAACACGGTTGTATAAGTCCCAAGGGTGGAAACAAATCTAATCCTTATGGTTTCTCCATACTCTGCTGCTCTAGAACCACTAGCCGTTTTGGAGCCATCTGCATACCAGACGATCTCATTAACCAGATG
>MU182659.1:342038-523634 GCA_016904865.1 Pissodes strobi | reverse complement strand
AATCGAGACCAGAAAGATTTTCATAAACGCAAATCCTCGTCATTCAATATTGACGATGTGGAAACTAAGAATCTTATATGAATATAAACAAATGAAGAGACTACGTTCTTTTATCAAAGTTTCTATAAGAATTGAAGTCAGAATTTATGGGAAAACCAATAATTTTCTATCGTCTACGAATGAGCTGATAGGCTTATATATATAGAAGCATTTACTATCAATTTAAAGGATACCTTCAGTCTAGCTTCTTGTAATGTCAAATTTGCTTTTAGAGGTAGGACTTCTCTGTTCACGCTATGAAAGAATGCCATTGCCTTTGTCCACGATAAAAGACCTAAGGAGAAGGTAAATAATATGATATATTAATTAATCAGTAGAATCATAAATAAAAACACTTTGATGAACTAAACATAATAATATGTATAATATAAGAACTTAAGCGTTTTTTAATGTAAGTTTAAACTTGACTATATGTTAATATCAGGTAGGATAATAGAAACATTGTCAATCAAAACCAACCTGCTACATCTCCACACACTCTCTTGGCCGTATCCATATTATAATCTTCCATTTCAAAGTATGGTTGTAACAATTCAACCATTTCATTATTTATGATATCTTTCGGGTAGTTTTGAAGTTGAAGCAAAAAAGTCGTCGACGCCATCATCTAGGGAAAAAATATCGATCTTTAATAATGCAATTGTATATTCGTACTATTTATATAGGTATACCTTCAATGACTCTGACCACGATGGCTTTGGACATGGAGCGGCAGTATCAGCCACGAAAGGATGGAGTTTTCTTTGGAATAGTATCAACACACAATCCATTATTCTCATGATTAAATGTGGCGGCCTACCCAGTTTTCGTACAGTAGCTAAAATGTAGTATATATTTAAAACAGATAATAAAATTTGGGACATTTTCTAACAAACTACACGAGTGAGGTAAAGTGACCCAGCGGAACTGACACAGACAAGGGATACAAAAAGGTCACTTCAGCCCGAACGCGGTCGTGGAACTCCTAAGAAATGGCAAAAAGGATTTTCACGGATCGCTCAACAAACTACCGTTCTTCGGACTGCCACTGTCTCTCTGCAGCTGGCTTGCCAATTTGCTTAAGAACTGATCTCTACACGTTGCAGTTGATGTATACATCTCAGACACGTTCAGTGTCTCAGAGCGCCATATTTTCACCCACTCTGTTCCTCATCTACATTAACTACAAGATATTTTGTGTGAAGGAAGGGCAGTTAGTTGAAAAAGAACGTCATTAAATTCAGTAAAGAGAGAAGATATATAGTTTTTTTTATTTAAATAATCAAGAAGTTTTGTCAGACATTTAATCATAGGTAACCGTATGTACAGTATTTATTTAGTTTTATGTGTGAAAGGATGAATGCTTGAAAGTAGTTAGAAATCTTTGTATATATTTATCATATTTAATGCAAATTAATTCTTGCATTATTAAAGTACGTAATACCTAAAATACATGTTTCAATTCGCACTCTATGATTAAATCCCCACCACCCTATTTTAATGCATTCTATTAATTAAAGTGATTAATTTAAAAGTTGATTAACTTCCCCACCTTGGTGGTAATAAATGATTTAAGAAATAAATGTTTATCCCTATCAGCCCATCTAAGTTCCGACTCAACTTCATCAGCTCCAACAGATAAGCAATAGAAAAAGAAAATTATGTGCCTCACCTTCATAAGCACACAAAACATATCTGAAAGATATGTGAGGAATTGAATTTTTTAAGCTTATTTTTCTCAACTTTTGTCCCCGGTTTCGACACTTATTTTTTAATTTCTTTTCCTTTGTTTCAACTTTTTTCCCCGAAAATCGCCTTTTAACTTTTTTTTTGTTTTTATTAATTTTTTTTCTTTATTTCGTTTTATAATACTTTTATTAACTTTCCGCTATGTTGAGGTTTGGAACCTTCGGCAACATGCACTAAAACAGAGTTTTATCCACAATACCGAAACAGAATTATTGCACTCGACGTGCGTTTCGCTAACCATGTTAGCATCATCAGATGATTAATCATTTTAACCATCTCCTGATGATGCTAACATGGTTAGCGAAACGTGCGTCGAGTGCAATAATTCTGTGTCGGTATTGTGGATAAAATTCCGTATTAGTATTAACTTCCCGAACAACTTCCCCTTTTTTCTTTATTAATTTGTTTTCTTATTTGGCTTTATGATACTTTTATTAACTTTCCGAAAAAACTTTTGGTTTTGTTTTATTTAATTAATTCTTTTTCTTATTCCGTTTTATATTACTTTTATTAGCTTTCCGAACATTTTTTTACGCTTATTTTTCAAGTTTTTCCCATTTTTTTCAAAAGTTTTTGTTTTTTTTTATTCATAAAGCATTTTATTTTCTTCTCATTTTTGCCATCCCCGACTTCGTAGTTGAACTTCCTCGACTTTTTTCTCCTAAAACCGCGTTTCTCTAACTTTTTTTTATTATTTTTTTCTTATTTCGTTTTATAATACTTTTTTACTTTCAGAACAATTTTTTACGTTTTTTAAAATTTTTCCAATTTTTTCGAAAATTTTCGGGTATCCGAGAAGGTGGGGGCATATTTCCCCCACTGATGATCCCGTCAAACGGGGTCATGATCCCCGTGAGTCGGAGTCATCGCTTGTCAGATTTTCGATACGAGGCTCTGTTGCAGAGATATCGGCAAAAATGTGCTGTTTTCCCCAAAATCCCCCTTAAATTAGAGCCCCGGTCCCTCTCATAAGTGCAATTTAAAAAAATACAATTACTTTAGAAACGGATTCGGCGCAACAAATGTCACCTACCATCAAGAATATGCAAATAAAATTTCCTACAGCCCATCCAGTAAAAACATACCTATATGCGCTGGCTTAATAGTATTCAATGCCGCTTCCGCTTCTTCCAACGCGGGTTTCGCGGCTTCGAGTTTTTGTTCTGCTAATCCCTTTTCGTGCGCAATGGACGAAACCAGGACCTCAGCTTTTTCTTTTACTTTCTGCACTTGGTTCTTGACTATTTCCGCTTGCATAGCTCTTTCAGTTACCTCTATAATACGAAAAAATTATTTGCATACCGGTACACGTCTCTTACGCGTTATTGAATTACCTGTTAAAACTCTTTCAGCTCTTTGGGATGCATCGGCTAGTTCTTTCTCCATAACGGCTAACTCTTTTTTGAGAATAAGCACTGAAGACGAAGCTTCAGCTAACTTCTCTAAGCCAGTGTCCATACGAAGGGCGCCATCACTGAGCTCCTTTTGTTTGTTGTTGTAAATGCTCTTGTAACCAGCAATGAAGTTCAGATATGACTTAGGAGTTACATGAGTAGCTCTTCGAAATCTAAACACATTTCAAATACGATTAAAATAGGTGTGGCGTCGAAACATCGAGATACATACTGTACATATTTATACAATTAATTATCGCATATACAGTGAGCTGTATGGAACATTAAAATCGCCAGAATATGTTATTAGACAAAACAAACTAACATCACAAAGTTGATCGGATTATCATCTGCGTTATTTTAAATATGTTTAACTTAAACTAATCAAAACTATTTAAAAGTGCGCGATATTTCACAGATCGATCGTCAAATGACTAAAGGGAGCGATGAGAGATATCAAGCCCCAAGTGCAAGTGGTCTTCTTTTGTAAATTAATGGCTTGTGTTATGAAATAAGCACGTCAAACTATCTGCTACATATTTAATTCGCTGAATGGAAAGCTGTAAACAGGATGCAATACATTACACGGAGTTTTATTAAAAACACTGATGTTGGTGCAGGTTTTCAAGAATCAGACTTTGATATGTTTCTTCTAGTAATACATACAGGCGATTCGAATAATCCCTACAGAAATCCAATGTTAAACTATGTGAGTGTATGTTGACATATAAATGGTAGTCCTGCAATATAATAACTTTGAATAAAACCAAGAATAATAAAATAGAGAGGATGGTTATTTCCCATAAGAGCCTCCCCTCACGTACATCGCCGTCGCTTTGACGTGCCTGCACGACGCCAACGAACGACCTTCATTTCGACATTGCTGTCTTGGCATCTATGTTTTCGTTGTGTTTTTAGCTTTTTTAGTGATATTTTTGGACGTTGTATAACCATTGATAGTTGTGTTTCGATGCTTTGAACATTGAGAAACTTGATATTTATTATATTTTTCGTTTTATTCTAAGAGTGCCTGTTTTGTAGAGTATTTTCCAGTGTAGTGTCTTTATTGATTTTTTATATATTAGCTTATTCCGCTCCACTAAATTCAGTTTAATTACTAATGATTTTCGATGTTTGGGATATGAATCGCCAGTGACATCTATTCGCGAATTCGCTATTTCGTGCAACTAATTATTTAAGATAAAGCAAACACCTGCGGAAACATGAAACTATGGCGGAAAGGATCGAACGTTGACGATATGGTAGGATGATAACTGCACAATGCATACGGTGCGACGATAATAAATAATGACCTGACGATGCTGCCTGCATGGATGATATACAATTCCCGTAATGCGCGTGCGAATGCACGTCACTGCTTTCGGTCGTACTTCGCTACTACGATTTTACGCCTTCGTGGTGGCGGTAGGCAAGGTAGGTAGGTTTTCTGTGCGTGAGAGAGAGAGAAAATAAAGACGAGATTGATTGAAAAGGACCTAACACCAGTCTCGAAAAGAGAAAGAAAGAAAGTAGTAGAGATGGTCGGAACGGACCTAGCATCAGCTCTGGAAGTAGACTCCTACCGGTTAACCGGTAGGAGCCTTAAAGTAAGAGAGAAAGAAAGTATAGGACACTAGTCAGAACGGTCCTAGCACCAGTCTCGGAAAAAGAGAGAAAGTAGGGTTGACCGGAACGGACCTAGCGCCAACCCCAGAAGTAAGAGAGAAAGAAGATAGAGTAGAGATAAGACTGGCCGCAACGGATCTAGCACCATCCTCGGAAAGAGGGTGAAGTGTGAGTGGGAGAGTGAGAGAGAGTGTTCCCTACATAACCTATGCAGTTGCAGCGAAGGCGGACAAGACAGGAAGTGGCGAGTACCTAGACGTTTCCGAGATCCCAGTCACAGGCCTTCAGAATTGCGCGCGCATTACATTGGTGACAAACACAATATCTTTATGGTCGAGCGAATTGCTTTCGAGTGGTCTCGTAGCTCAGCGGTTGGATGCTGTGTTTCTGATTCTGATTTCTGACTCCTTGTGGCAAGACATGCATTTTTTTAAGTTATGTTTGTAAAAAATATTTTTTCTTGATTTTGAGCATGCCTTGGGTTAGTTTTGTTTGTTTGTGCCCCGGAGCGAGCAGAAAACCATGCGTGAAGTGAAAATGAAATGCAAAACAACTCTGAAGGCCTGTGACCCGGTCCACGCAACGTCTTGTAACGAAAATAGTGTCACGAAAGTAGGGCGCCATTTAGTCACGAATTGAACAGTTGGGCGTCACTTTGTAATGAAATACTAGCTCAGTCGCCAATTTGTAAGGATAAATTTAGTTGGACACTAATTTGTAGCGAAAGTTAATTTATTTAATTTAATTAAGTATGAGATTATTTTTTTCTGAGGGGGTGAGTTGTCTCTTTTATTAACTAAAATGTTTTTATATTTTTTGCGCCAGAGTTCCAAGGAGCAATGCGAACTGAATATAAACACTCAGATCAATAACTATAAAGATAAGAATATCTGAAATTTGCCCTTATAATTCGTGTCTGACAGATCTCGATCTTGCTATAAATTAAACAAGGGAATTTTAAAACAATAATGTATTAACTTATAATTGATTTACAAATATGAGTGATGAAATTTGAAAAATTGATAGATGTAAATATAACTTATGAAATTGTTTGAAATATTGTTTTTTTGAATAAATTTACTAGCAATGAGAATGAAAATTAAAAGATTAAAAAATATTAATAATAACAGATCGTTGGTCTTTACAATAAATTTTTCTTCTGACTGACTGATACTTAACTTCGTTCAGTTATTCTGTAACCATGCGACCGTGTTGGGACCTCCACTGGAACCGCTTCTGCCTGTACCTAAGTTCAACTGAGTTAGGGTTATCCAGGACTTATAGGTAATCCATGTGACGATTCGCACCAATTTGCATGATACAGCTGTCGACGATATCTTCAACCAGTCGTACCATGAAAGAAATAGACAACTCTTAGACCAACGTATACTGCTAATTAACTAATGTTCAGGAAAATATCGTGGAGACCTCATTTAGATTGTTACATAGGAGGTAGCAATAACAATTTGAAAAGTTACTGGTTACAGCAGGTATAATCAGAGCTTAAGTTACAATTTTAAGTTGAGCAAAAATTATAAATATCTACTGTTAAGCAAAAATTTTTAATATCTACTGTTAAGCAAAAATTATAAATAATTACTGTTACTCAAGATATTCTTTTTCTTTACTTTAAGATATGAAATTCAAAAGAAATTATGACTGAAATTTAAAATTCAAAAGAAAATTATGAAACTACGTTCCAAACAGTGGCTCTCGGCAAATTAAAAAAGATAACTTGAATTTAATGATAAATAGAAAAATAGAGGTACAGCCTCTCTATAAACGAGTCTTATAACTCCAAATAAGTAATTTCTATTACTCTTCCATATGGCCCATGGCACATAAACAATAATTGAGCGTAATTACACCTCAATTAATTAAAGATAAAGATAAGGTAATCACTATCTCTCATTGAGATAGGAATTTAGATAATAGATAAAGAAAAAAAAACAGGTAAATTTACACATGTGAGCTTAACCTCTCATAAATGCAAATTAATGTCGATACATCAGTGATGAGAGAAGCAGGCACGCTGGTTTATACCTACAATTTGTGGATTTGGTTCACGGTATATTACTATGTTTGGTAGCGACATCTATTCGGGAACAGGCTTATCTCATGTAGTTGGTAATTGGAGAGCGTAGTACGGTATTTAATATTTACAATTTATTCATTTAATTTAATATAAATTACTATATTTAGTATATATTGAGTATTTCTTTGCTTTGCCGCGTGCCCTATAGTGGTAGTCACATGATATAGATCATCCAATTAAAACATCGAAAATCCTAATAGGTTGAACGTCTTGAATTTTGAAAACAAGGTCGTTTTATCTTGGTGGCGACGCTTGACTGGGTGAGTGCTGATATTTAATGTTGAAATATTTTATTCACCTTGCAATATATTTCCCTAATTTTTTAATTTTTTTATATGCATAATTAATAATTGTTTCTTATTCGTTTAATCGTATTTGGCTAAAACAAGAATTTAGCATTTTTATATTACATTTTCAATTAACTTACATCTTCAATAATCTTAATTTTTGTAGCGACCGTTCGGTAAAAATACCGATTTATTGGTGAATAATTTTGTCTGTCATTAGTCACATTCATGTAATCTGATAGAGGTTTAGTCCAAATTTACAGAGAACATAATTACTGCATCGTTTAGCGGTCACGCACATTGTTTTACGTATTTTCATTTAAATTGAGCAGTACTGTTTGGGGAATTCTCAGAGTGGATTTTATATATTCCTGCAAAGGTAGTACATTGAATTTTGAGTAGAATTTCTCTCAATTTACCCTCATAGTATTGATGGTTTTAATATTTTTTCCTTTCAGGCTTATATCATTAAAATTTCGGTTTATTTGTAGCATCAAACATATAACTATTAGTACTTGCCCTGTCGCGTCTCAACACTAATGTATCGACATTAATTTGCATTTATGAGAGGTTAAGCTCACATGTGTAAATTTACCCGGTTTTTTCTTTTATCTATTATCTAAATTCCTATCTCAATGCGAGATAGTGATTAGCTTATCTTTATCTTTAATTAATTGAGGTGTAATTACGCTCAATTATTGTTTTTGTTCCAAGGGCCATATAGAAGAGTAATAGAAATTACTTATTTGGAGTTATAAGACTCGTTTATAGAGACTGGTTGGTTTATAGACTGGTTGGAGACGTCGACGACAGCTGTACCATGCAAATTGGTGGAAATCATCACATGGATTACCTATAAGTCCTGGATAACCCTAACTCAGTTGAACTCAGGTACAGGCAGAAGCGGTTCCAGTGGAGGTCCCAACACGGTCGCATGGCTACAAAATAACTGAACGAAGATAAGTATCAGTCAGTCAGAAGAAAAATTGATTGTAAAGACCAACGATCTGATATTATTGATATTTTTTAATCTTTAAATTTTCATTCTCATTGCTAGTCAATTTATTAAAAAAAAACTATATTTCAAACAATTTCATATGTTATATTTACATCTAATTATATAGATTTCAATTTTTTAAATTTCATCACTCATATTTGTAAATTAATTATAAATTACTTATTTGGAGTTATAAGACCCGTTTATAGAGAGGTTGTACCTCTATTTTTCTATTTATCATTAAATTCAAGTGATCTTTTTTAGATTTGCCGAGAGCCACTGTTTGGAACGTAGTTTCATAATTTTCTTTTGAATTTTAAATTTCAGTCATAATTTCTTTTGAATTTCATATCTTAAAGTAAAGAAAAAGAATATCTTGAGTAACAGTAATTATTTATAATTTTTGCTTAAAAGTAGTTATTCATAATTTTTGCTTAACAGTAGTTATTCATAATTTTTGCTTAACTTAAAATTGTAATTTAAGTTCTGATTATACCTGCTGTAAACAGTAATTTTCAAATTGTTATTGCTACCTCCTATGTACCAGTCTAAATGAGGTCCACACGATATTTTCCTGAACATTAGTTAATTAGCAGTATACGCTGGTCTATGACTTGTCTATTTTTTTCATGTTATGACTGGTTGGAGACGTCGACGACAGCTGTACCATGCAAATTGGTGGGAATCATCACATGGATTACCTATAAGTCCTGGATAACCCTAACTCAGTTGAACTCAGGTACAGGCAGAAGCGGAAGTTAAGTATCAGTCAGTCAGAAGAAAAATTGATTGTAAAGACCAACGATCTGATATTATTAATATTTTTTAATCTTTAATTTTCATTCTCATTGCTAGTCAATTTATTCAAAAAAAACTATATTTCAAACAATTTCATATGTTATATTTACATCTAATTATATAGATTTCAATTTTTTTAATTTCGTCACTCATATTTGTAAATTAATTATAAATTAATATATTATTGTGTTAAAACTCGCTTGTTTAATTTATCGCAAGGTCGAGATCTGTGAGACACGAATTATAAGGGCAAATTTCTGATATTCTTATCTTTATAGTTATTGATCTTTAAGTATTTATATTTAGTTCGCATTGCCCCTTAGAACTCTGGCGCTCAAAATATAAAACATTTTTAGGTAATAAAAGAGACAACTCACCCCCTCAGAAAAAATTATCTCATACTTAATTAAATTAAATAAATTAACTTTCGCTACAAATTAGTGTCCAAATAAATGTATCCTTACAAATTGGCGACTCAGCTAGTATTTCATTACAAAGTGACGCCCAACTGTTCAATTCATGACTAAATGGCGCCCTACTTTCGTGGCACTATTTTCATTACAAGACGTTGCGTGGACCGGGTCACAGGCCTGCAGAGTTGTTTAACATTTCATTTTCACTTCATGCATGGTTCTCTGCTCGCTCCGGGACACAACCAAACAAAACGAACCCAAGGCATGCCCAAAATCAAGAAAAAATACTTTTTACAAACATAACCTAAAAAAAGCATGTCTTGCCACTGGAATCGGACCCGGGCCGCTGTATCAGAAACACAGCATCCAACCACTGAGCTACGAGACCACTTGAAAGCAATTCGCTCGACCATGAAGATATTGTGTTTTTCAACAATGTAATGCGCGCGCAACTCTGAGGGCTTGTGACCGGGATCTCGGAAACGTCTACTCGCCACTGTCTGTCTTGTCCGCCTTCGCTGCAACTGCATAGGTTATGTAGGGAACACTCTCTCTCTCTCACTCTCCCACTCACACTACACTCTCTTTCCGAAGCTGGTGATAGGTCCGTTGCGGTCAGTCTTATCTCTACAGCTCTACTTTATCCTCTTTCTCTCTTACTTCTGGGGTTGGCGCTAGGTCCGTTCCGCTCAACCCTACTTTCTCTCTTTTTCCGAGACTGGTGCTAGGTCCGTTCCGACTAGTGTACTGTACTTTCTTTCTCTCTTACTTTAAGGCCCGTCCCGGTCGATCCTTTTTTCTCTCTCTCTCTCTACTTTCAGAGCTGATGCTAGGTCGGTTCCGACCACCTCTACCTACTACTTTCTTTCTTTCTCTTTTCGAGACTGGTGCTAGGTTCGTTTCGATCAATCTTGTCTTTACTTTCTCTCTCTCTCTCACTCACACAAAACCTACCTACCTTGCCTACCGCCACCACGAAGGTGTAAAATCGTAGTAGCGAAGTACGACCGAAAGCAGTGACGTGCATCCGCACGCGCATTAAGGGAATTGTATAGCATCCATGCAGGAAGCATCGTCAGGTCATTTATTATCGTCGCACCGTATCCATTGTACCGTTATCATCCTACCATACCATCAACGTTCGATCATTTCCGCCATAGCTTCAGGATTCCGCAGGTGTTTTCTTTGTCAGGCCGTGTGTATCCACAACCGTCAGGAGAAGCTATTTTGTACCGCCGTTGGACCGTTTAGAAGGCGATATCGTGGTGGTTGGACCTCGCGGATGCCGTAGTCAGGGTACTGCCGTTGCAGTACCGTTTCTTACCTGATATCGCGGCGTTAATTATATTCTATATTCAATTGTTCCTACCGTTACTTTACGCGCGTGGCTACGTCACGACAGAACAGCTGTCACTGCAAAAATCCGGCCGATGTAGTCATCCTCTCTAGTTTATTATTCTTGGAATAAAACGGCACATTAAAAATAATCAAGTTCAAAATGAATATAAACTGCTCAGTTTTTTTTCCGTAATTATTTCACCATACAAGTACATACCGTTGAAAATATTCCGTCGACGTAGCAGCCACGACATCTTGTATAGAACCCAAAGCATTTACCAATTCTTCCTTCACTTTATCGGTACACGCGATCTTGAATTCAGTCAGGAAATGTCTCGCTACTAATACCAAGGCGTCTTTCGGCCATGGTTGGAACCAATCTATTGTACATCCGGAGATTAATGCGGGAAAACGGAGGGCTCGGTTTCTAAACTTTTCGCCCACCTAAATAAAAGATAATTATTACTATAAAACGCCAAAACAAGTTGAATTCTGAAACGTACCGGAGAGAAGCAGAACACTACATGAAGGTTCTGACACGTGCGATTCATGAAAAATTCCATTACAACTTCCTGATTCAAAGTCCGCTTAGGGTTCTCCCTTTTCATTATAGGAGTCAATTCTTGGATGATTTCGGCTTGCTCATCCTTTGTAAATAAATTCGATATCACACCTGAAGAGAGAATATTGTTCAGATATTCCAAGAATCCCTCTTCCTTTATGTCAAGGTCGGTAAAGATGAAAGTGGTGCCTTTGCCCTGGCACCCGCAAGAGCGATATAAGACCTTAAGATCTTCCAGAAAGTTGCCGATATTGTAGGATCGTGTCAACGTTATTTGGAACGCTTTGTAGCCAGCAATAAAGGACGACAGTTTTGTTAGTGATTGTTTACCGCTACCTCCAACACCTATGAATATGAAATTGTTATTTTTACAACTTATTTTAACAAGGCCGTAAAGTTAGGCATTTTTGTATGAGCGACTGAAAATTAAAATACAGGCGCTGCCAGTGTTCTATCAATATCCACTCCATAACAAGGCTTTAGTGATTGTCGTGTGACGTCATTTATTGTTAGTTGAAAGAAATTTAGAAACAGATTCCCTGTCATAAGTCAAGGTTGCTTTCGGGTCTAATATAAATTCCTCAGAGTCCCCATTATACTCGCTAGAAGTCAGCGGAGGAATCTGGGTTAAAGCTATCTGCTCCTCTGATCTATCTCGATTAAATTCAAGCACTAAGAGCTCATCCACACTCGAAGGCTTTTGGTGCACGGTTGTCGTCGACTGAGAGGTTCGGAAAGTCATTTTGACTTCTTCTACATCTTAAGATATTATAACAATATTTGTGTATTTACAATATTTATATCACGGGATGCCAAGTTGTTATCGAGTCGCTATTTAAAAGAGGCAACGTCCAATCCGTAAACGGATCCACAAACAATATAGTTGCGTAGCTATATTGTTTGTACCTTTAGTTAAGTATCAGTTTGAACGATTCCTTTTCTTAACATTGAATGTATACTTTACCGACAAGCATGACGTTTCCCCTAGGGTGTCGTATAACCCTTGATATCTTTACAAGATGAAGCATCGCATCTGGGAAGAATACGAGATCCATGCCAGATCCCCGGACCATTTCATTGAATTGAGCTAAGAACATTTCGAGACGCTCTCGTAACTCGTTTTCGTTGCTTACTGGTTCGTATACTTTCGGGAGTTCCATGTCGGCATCTTCGCCCTCTTCGCCTGTGGGTTCGGGTGCATCTCTAAATAAGAATGTAATATGTTATTAATTTCTTCGTAGACGATTTTATACATTTATTGAAGAGTTCTTACTTTTATTTAAATTTAAATGGAAACTTAAGTTGAGAACTTTTGCTCGAACCACGTCTAAACTTCAACTAATTTTCAACTTCTGCATACAGGAAATCTCAGGAAACTGTGCAACATAGGATCTCTCAGATACCATATTAAAATAAAATAAGTTACTGCTGGAACAATAATTCAAATAACTGGCATTGAATTTATCTGCACAATAACCGACAAATGCTGATTTGTTTTTCGACTGAATTTTAGGGCGTAACTACCTGTAAAAACTATTGCACACATAGTTGCGCATTTGGATAAAATTCTTCAGGATTTTTCTTTAAACCTTGGACGGTGGGTGCTCTAGCACGAAAAGTCGATAAGTTAGAAACCAGAGATCGGAATGTAAAAATCAGGTTAACTATAATAGCCAATTTTAATTACCCTAATTAGCAAAGAGCGGCGCGGCGGTACTAAAACCGAGGTTGGAATTTACGAAACATGTAAAAACGCTGCTAATTCCAGATTTTCGAGGGGAAAACAAGCCTTGAAAGATAGTATAAAAAGCTAAAAATCTTGAGGAAAATTAGTCAAAAACCAGTATTCGCTCGCGATAGCACTTTACGTTGCTGGTCTGAGGCCTCGGAAAAAAGCAAGTCCGAAAGGAAATTTAGCCTTAGTCTGATCAGACAGTCTGAAACAAAGCTCCACGTTTGGTAACGCGTTACTATGCCCACAAGGGGCGTCTCGAAAAGTAGGTACATATAACCATCACATCCGTAGAACGTCACTATGCCCGGAAAAGCGCTGGAAAAGTAAAACTAACCGGTGTCAAAGAAAAATTGTGTTTAAAATACGTGTTTCCTGTGATTTGCAGTTACGTAATCAGCTGCAGCTGTAATGGCTGCAGTTCAACTGGCAAACAGAAACAGACTCACCCTAATGTGGGTACCAGGGCATGAGAGCCGCTGACCAGCTCGCGCGGAATGGTGCACAGACTGCCTTTTGTGGGTCTGAACCATTCTGTGGCATCACTAGAGGGCACGTAATGAATAAACTCAGCAATTGGGGAAAAGACGGAAAGAGACACATTGGGCCAATGCACCTGGGCAGAGACAGGTCAAAAGACTCATCTCTCACTCGCTTAACTACACAAAAAAGCTTCTTAAGCTCCAAGAAAAAAAAGAAATAAAACTGGTCGTAGACCTTCTCACTGGACATGGCCTCTGGAGGTACCACGTCAAGAAAATGGGGAAAGCCATTGACGAAAAAGAAGATTCTGCCAAACTATGGCTGCACCTACCCTGCGAATGTCAGGCACTGACTCGCCAAAGGTTGAGGTATCTCGAAAATGCCCTTGTGGCACCTAGAGATCTACAAATCTCAACCCTGGAAATATTCTGAGGTTCTCGAAAGAGATAGGAATTTTCGTGTATCATAGAAGGGTATACACAAAAGGTGAATTGTGCTCGACGTGTTGAAGCGCAAATCTTGCCGAGCGGCCCTTCTACCATACCATACCATAGGAGTTGAACAAAAGTCCAAAAATACAGTAAGTGCATAAAATGATGTAATCCGCGTTCATTTAAGTAAAAGCCCTAAGAATTGTTGAAGTAGCAATTGAGGTCTTTGACTTACTCTGGATAATAAATAGACCATCATCCGTCATGGAGAAATGACTAGCAAAAAGCAACGTGAGCCTTGTGAGCTTGCAAAACATACTTCCGATACATAATACAGCACATCAGCTCCGTACTAGAGTTACCATTACTAACAGATATCTGCATGCTGGTACCCTTCTGAAAATAAAAACTGAACTGACAGAGATTCAAAATCAGGCTAGTTTTCAGAAAGACAATACTGCGTCCCTTGTCTAGTGACAAGGCTGACAGCTGCAAAATGAATGTGGCATACTTCAAGTTAGACGGAAATGCTCCACCAACCCATCTTGTATTTTCTATAATAAATTATAGATGAACCATTTCGTCGTATAGTCCTAACCTCCCCGATATTTAAGGCGTTTCCTACATAGATACCTCATAAAATCAACAAATACAGGACTTGGTTCGGTTTTCAATCGAAGTTCTGTACCAAGCTGTTCCTCGACCAGATTGAGCAGTTCCTCGTTGAACCACGCTTTATCATCTTCAATTGTAAATCTATCTGAAAATACTCTGGCACACTCGTGCTTCCAGAGTACCATCATACATCCTTCAGATTCTATTACAGTGGACAAGGTTCCAATCTGGAACAAACATAGTTGTTATTGACTATACTTAGCTCTTCGAACAAAAATAGACTTTTTCAGGACGTAAAAGTCAATAAGTACGTACCATGCCTTGCCAAATTCTGGAGAGATCTCTCAAAGAGAATACGTAATGGA
Source organism: Pissodes strobi (assembly GCA_016904865.1). NCBI lineage: Eukaryota > Metazoa > Arthropoda > Insecta > Coleoptera > Curculionidae > Pissodes > Pissodes strobi. Next base: position 508,710 of record MU182659.1, on the reverse strand, counting down.
ACTTTGCCGGGGTAGGCAATAGCTTTGATCGGGTAATTTTCCATAGTACTCTCGTCAGAGGAATTAGTTTCTTCACTAGATTTCTCACTTCTAATGTAAAACCTCTTTTCACGTTGTAATGTCCTAGAAAAGTAACACTGAATCAATCATGCAAATCAATACCAATTTATTAATAACATAAAAAAAAGTTTTTAGATATCACAAAATCAGCATACCCTAATTTATAAAATGCACACAGCTAATCAGAATCGAATCGTTTGTTTACTACTGTAGAATTACACTTCACGCATGGCCATTGTTCGGGGGATATCTTCAAAGTTTATAGGCATTTATAGCAGTGCATTTCAAAACATTCAATAATTCACTTACCTTCACCTTCCGAATAATCACCTTCTCCATGATAACATACATTAAAACAGTCTCATGGATGGATAAATGTTCGTGGCGGAGTTTGTCAGTTACTTTCAATATTTAATAGCAAATTTAACATTTCAGTCAATGTTTATTTCTGATATGATGAGATGAGACAGCTGACTTTGACAATAGTTGTTGGTTGCCTATTGAAGGGTACCCTTGGGATATTGCCAAGTGTACATGTTTCTCTAGCAATCCTCGTGCGATTTTGATGTGACCAAGCCAGCAAGAAACAACATAATTTATTGATATGCTACCATCAGTTTGATGTTAAACGACTGTCTTTCGCTTCCGCTTGATGTACGCAGGCAAGATGATTTGGTGGTTGCGTTGTGTTTCCTAAATTTGGCAACACCGCCCGGTTGTTTCGTAGCTGGTTCCCACAGAGGCGCAGACTCTTGGTTAAAAGTGCATTTAGGCTTGGATTATTATGTCGTGTATTAATGCGTTTCGCCTTTTTGATGTCACGAGTTTAAAATAGCCGCGGGCCGGAATGAAGTAGTTTCTGTTTAATTGGTCATTGCGGATAATGGTTTTCAATGGTCAATCAGCAACTACTCAAGTTCCTCGAGAACAACAGAATAATCAGCGATAACCAATACGGTTTTCGCAAAGAGAGATTGACAGGAGATATATTGGTCTATGTCACTCATATATGGAGTAGGGTAATTGAGAACTACGGAGAGTCTCGAGCGATTGCGTTGGATATTTCGAAAGCATTCGACAAAGTGTGGCATGTCGGACTTCCAGCCTCTCCCTGCTGCTGACTTGCCACTTTCCTTAAAAACCGATCTCTGCACGTTGCAGTTGATGGACACATCTCAGATACATTCACCATTAACGCGGGCGTGCCTCAGGGCGCAATGCTTTCACCAACTCTGTTCCTGACCTATATTAACGACCTGGTGACCGAAACACATAATCTTGTTTACAGTTTTGCAGATGACAGTACCCTTGTCTCCTAACTTAGATCAGAAAAACCTCTAACAGCGACTGAAACTTATCACTGCAGACAGGAGCAGATTACAGCAATTAATCAAGACCTGGAGAAAGTTTAAACTTGGGGCGACAGAAATTTGGTCCAGTTCAATGCAGCAAAGACCCAAGCATTATGGCAGGATTGACCATTCCTTCATCCTCGTCAATTGGACTACTGGGTGTCTCGGTCAGCAGCAATATGTCCTGGCATGATCACGTTGCTAACATAGCAAAATCAGCCTCCCAGAAGCTTGGCGTACTATTTCGCAACAAAAGTCTGTATACACCGCAGCAGTTGCTCTTGCCCTACAAAACGCAAATAAGACCATGGTTAGAATATTGCTCATACATCTGGGGTGCCGCACCAAAGCACACCATAAATCTGCTGGATTCCATTCAGAAGAGAGCTGTGCGTCTCGTTGGCGACCCGCAGTTGACCCGAATTCTGGATAGTCTGGAACACCGCAGATATGTGGCCGATATGATTATACTTTCACGGCAGATGTTCCCAGGATTTGGCGCGCATCTGGCAACGCCTGTCAGACAGTCACGACAGACAGCAAGAGCGCATCAGTTCGTCGTACAACTGGAAACACCCAGAACATCACTTTACAAGAACTCCTTTGTCTGGCGCATTGCATCACTGTGGAACTCACTCCCAGGACATCTTTTCCCCCTAACTACAACCTACAACTATTTAAGAACCGTGTCAATCAACATCTTCGTACACACACCGCTCGTCGAGCGCCAGAGGATCTCCCTTTAGGGTGTGTGCCAGTGCCATAAAAAAATCGTCGATTTTCTTTGTCCTGCCAGCAGTACATAATATCATACAGCGTCAAGTACGTTTTATTGCGTATTGAAGATGTTACTAAATTTGGTGGCAACCATCTTGTTGTATTTTACGTAGTGTCGTAGGACAATGCAAAGCTGGCCTATTGGTGGATTTTTCTCTGGCCCTTAAACATTGAACCTTGGCGTTCGAGGTGGACGATCATGGCTTGATCTAGTTCTCTTTCTTGGTAAACCATGAGGTAGCGCGTAAGCCTGATTAGAAGTTTAAGAATTTCTAATTTTCCCTTACGAAGATAATCTTATTTCGGGTTAGAGAAGTTGGCATAGTTACCAGTTTGGTGTAGTAGATTGACTGATTGTGGATTTGTTGGATTTTGTCTGACGTCAGGATTTTTTTTTGTAACTGGCGACGTGCGGAAGATTTCTGAACAAAATACGCTGGTTTCTTCCTGAAGGAATGCCTGTAGGAGAGAGTCTTGCTCCCATTCGTCATCACCACCAAAAACCCTACGCAGCCAGGGCTTTTATTTGGACCGAGATTAAGTAGCTAACCGAGTAGCTACCCGTCAGTACGGTTGATTGTATTTTTTGGTACCGACTGCAACCACAGAGGTAGGGGCACTACTTCAAATGCCACTGAGATTTTATGGGTTCCAAGACCTATGGCAGCAGCCTACGTGCAGAAGACCGGGTGTGATACTGGCGGAGACCAGATAAGATAAGTTTAGGTTAAATTGGGTGTGTTACTAGGTACACAAAACACTTGTGATCTTTCTACATAATGTTATTGGCGTGTTATTAGTATATTCAGCGTGGTATTAGATTGTGTGTTTTATTTCTTTCTGCGTGGTATTGATATAAATATTTTTGGAACTGTTTAGGTGTAAGCATAGCATACCGAGGTTAATTTAAATAAGTATAATTTTGGTAGGGATATTATTTACTAGTGTGGTTCAATTAATGCTCATAGTTTTTTGTTTATGTTTTATTTCCTTATTCTTACAATTTGATTTATATTGTGGCAAACGATAAACATTATCGTTCTGACTTATTGACTATGTGGTTATATTAATTTTACATAACGGTATTTCATAAACTGAATCGTTAAGGTTTCTTCATGTACAACTGCGACACGTATCCCATGGTACATGCGCACAAGGTTTAGTAGTAATAAATATTATCCTGATGATTTTTCTTACTAGTATGCATATTGTGTTTGTTATTAACTTGTTGAAATTGATTTTGATGTTTCGTAATCATTTGGTATATTTGTTATATTGTTACTTCCAATATTGCCAAACATGCCTAACAAGTGTTCGATCATTCTTTTATCTAATTCACTTCCATTTTAATTCAATTAAATTAGAATTAATGTCTGTATATATACACAACTGATCTAGTTCCATACTTGTGAGCATATATTAACTTACTATTATTTGTTTGCACTTTGGCCCTCTTACATTTTTTTATATTTATATCGTTCTGTTTATTGAATCAAATATGAAAACACGTTAACGTCAAACCTGACGAGCGCCCAATAAACTTACACCTCACGAACGTACCATCTTTTCTTTGCTCCTGAATACCTCAACCAAACAAGTGTAGTTAATAGTCATTTGATTTTGAATCGCCCTTAAGGATTGTCAAGACCGAGGATCTTCTAGTTTGGGCTTGCGGATTTAGTTATTTCAAACTGGTGGCGCACTGGTCAAAAGTAATAATTGACCCACTTCCACTGACGAATAGTCGGAGCACATGTTGCGCTGGCCGCATCCTTAAGGGGTTTTACTCGCAAGAATGTGAAGTTGCTACGTATAAAGGGGGGCGGGAATTTAAAGAAGTGCTGCTAACTTTACGTATGGTCCTCCGCTCGCTTCGCTCGCTCCGGGGTGCAACCAAAGAAATCTGGCCCGTACTAACCCTAATTTACAACAAGAAACAAACATAACCTTAAAGCTTTCAGCGATTCTGATTGGCTCTGTGCGTACGTAAATTAGGGTATACTCCCAAAATCAAAGGAAAATATGTATAGTATATATCACAACATTTAAGATACATAGAAAGGCAAATAGTTTTTAACTCGACTATGAGCCCTCATAGCAAATTTGCCTAGAAAACCGCAGTTCCGTATCTATCGTAATTGGTTAATTTTCAATCACGATTTTCCGAAGGTCTGAAGTCTTAAACGTTTTTCTTTCGCGATAATTTTGTCAATAACTGGAATTCATCTACGCTATGCTATCGAATTAGTACACATATTGTCATAATAGACATTTGCCGATTTTTTGAATAAATGCAGAGAAAATCCGACATAGTATCCAAGTCAGTATCATCATCATTATGAAATCATAATGTTAACCCAAACTATGTTATAGAAATGAAAAAGGCCCTCTTCAGTGACAGGTTTGTACGTTATATGAGTCGTAGCCTACGTGAATAACGGGCCTGAACGTCTTGTCGCGTAACGAATGCAGGCGCCATGAGTTGTTTGTTTCATTTGCAGCCCGTGTGTCGATCGATGCAGCGGGGCAAGTTGGCCCAAAAAACACAACTAAAATTGTTTGTTCTATTTTGGCCACATTAAGTAAAAATATTATAAAACACAGTAATACGTACCTTGTGCAATAACCCCGAAAATTTTATCAATAGACACGTCGACGGGTAACGGACAGTTGAAAATGCTGAATTGACGTTTTAGCCTGGAAGGTATATCGTTTCTTCCACCTCCCGGCTGTCCCATGGCGCCAACGAATTGGACGTCGACAATGGTGGTGAATTCGCCCGGTTTTTCGAGACTGTAGAATCCGCCCATATCCATGGTCTGGCGGACAATTTCATTGGTAATCTAAATAAACAGTTTATGCTAGACAATATTTCAACAATAATTATTATCTACATACTATAGAGGGCCATAAAGTACCGGTATAAAGCGATATACTGAAAAAATGAAACAATTATTTTAACAAACTTTAAAGAAGAAGATTATTCAATAATAAAATTTTAATGGGTTAGTCACGCGCCAAGGGACCAGGACGCGCTTTCACCTTCTTGAAGAGGCTTGTTCCTCGACTCTCTCCCAAGTAAGTCGCGATCGTTCGCTCTCTCTGTGGCACTCGGCCATGGAAGTTGTTCCCTGATTTTCTTACAAGTAACACGCTATAGTACTATAGTAAGCGTTCCCTGTGGCACTCGGTCATGTAAGTAAACTTACTCGTTTACAGTCACTCTCTCTCTCAAACGCCGAAAGGTAAACGGCGTTTTTTGCACTCGGTCAATATTCTCTCTGTTTTGTTATAATATAAAGTTTTAAGTTTCCCATAAGTAGGTAGCCTTTGCGTTCCCAGCATAGTGTGTTTTATAATCCATTTTGTTGTGTGTATTAAAACCGCATTTCTACAAAAGCATCTCTGTCATGATCTCTTCTTAAATTGAAGTTTTCTCTTACACACTCAGTGTGATGTTTTCCAGTGCAAATTACTCGGCAAGGTAAAATAAACTCTCGACGCCATTGCGCTACTAACCGAGGTTATTTGTGCATATTACTGCATATTCTTAATTCACACCAACTTGAGTCATTCTTATTTGCAAGAACTTGAGGTACATTGTATATAGAAGCTAAGGAGAGACTTAGTAAGTGTTTTAAGTGACTTTCCCTGTGTTGGAACATAAACTGCTTAACGATTGAACGTTGCTCGTCAATTGGTGAATATATTGTACATAGTAGCTTATTGTGGACATTAAGGTAATATTTATCCTTTCATTATTACTTGTATATTACTGTATTTCATCTCATCGTTATCTCAGTTAACCAAGCTCACACTGAGTGGTCCCGTAGAAACTTTAACAACAAATTAACTGTGTTTAGCTGCAAGGTTGTATTTATAACCATATACTTTGTTAGAATTATAATAATTGTTTATTTAGTTCTTTAATCTTTATAAGTATTGTTATTCGGATATTTTGTAAAGTCGATAACTAGCACTGACGGAAATTGTATTTATTCTAGCATCTATAAATTTATAGCATCATAAACTAACAATAAAAAGTAACCATTTAACATACGTACAAGTAAATAACTAGAAAAACCACGAGTTATCTTGCAAAATCAAAAGTTCTGGGCATATGAAAAGACTACGATGAAATATCCACGATCTTTGAAAGTGAGATTGGCAACTATCATACCTCAAACGGTAAACGCCCAATACCGGCAAACTGACGAGAAGACAGTTAATGTATATGTTTTAGGACTTTCAATCGGCCATCACCACCGTTTCGTTCTTGGTATAGAGGTAGCATCGCGTAGTGTAGCGGTTCTTTGGTCGCCATTGGTACAAACCATTGGGGGACTTTGTGGCGAACGTTCAGTGACCTTTGTTTCTCCGCAAGGAAGAATCGAGCGTCCGTGCCAGAAAAAAAATCCCCATTCACGCCGGCCTTCAGGGGCGCTGGGGGGAACCGGATGCTCCCGTGAGACCTTTTTTTGTCTGTGCGGTTCATGTTCATCCGCCATCTTAGCATGTGTCTATTGTAAAATATGAAAAGTTAGTGTTTGGGATATATAGCTTAGCCAGACCCACCCCAAAGACACCGGCAAATTGTCCTTGAAAGATAAGCCAATAATCCATTTAAGACAAGATATAAATCCGTCATATTTTAATTGCTCTTTATGTCTGAAAACTGAGACATCTATCCTCCTGTGGCAATTATCTCATTTTTAAGCTACTACTACTAGTACTACTTATATGGAAGAAAGTCGAATATATATACCTGATCTCCCCAGCAATTGATCTCAGGCAAATTAATATCGTCTATGAATATAATAAGTTTCTTCCCATTAGGCGCCCCGAAAGTGTTGCCCATTCTTTTCTCTACGTAACTTTCAATCGTCTTTTGGAATTGGTACGGTGTAGTGGCACTGGAAAAGTTGAACGCCCTGTGAAGGTACACTTCGGGATTTGATTTTTTCATGTACGATTTCATCATTACCTGAAAAGCATCATAAATACATTCGGTTTAATCGATCAGATACACCCTAATTCGACAAAAAGTTAATAAACAGAAGCAAAACATTCAATGTACAATATCTGTTTATTCTTTCCTAAAAATGATCATTAGTGGAAATCAAGATATAAGTAAAATATGGTAATTTATATACAAAAATCAGGAGGAAGCGCGAAATATATGACATTTTTGTCAATTACAAATAATCACCGACCTTCTTGTTCGAAAGAAAAGGCAGCCTTTCTAAATGGTAGTAGGTATATAACGATACGGCTGCTGCTATCAGTACTATCGTTCGGAAAATGCCGTCATGGTTAAGGAATGAATGAATGAATGATCTTGGGGGTATTAGTACCCTGCGACCTGTATAGATCTATTGTGTCCTTCCTTGGTGCTTCCGTTGATGTGATTCTCAATCAGAGTGCCACATCCAGCTTTAGTGCTTTCATAAATGCTAGTAGTCTGGATGGTTCTATGGATAGAAGTTGCTCCTGTTTCCTGTTCGACGATGCAGCACCCGCAGCAGGCCATTCGCCTCGCACTCCGTGAGAAGGTGTTTCGTAGTTTACTCCCCCTCCTCACAGAACCGGAAACTGTCGCCGTTTTCAATTTTTATTATCTTCGGGTGTCTTCTCAACCGGCAGAGGCTCGTAAGAAAGCCAGTGAGGATGCGGAGATTGTACTTACTCAGTGTTATAAGATTTTGTGATCTTCCTGGATTAGAGGGCCCTAGAAACCTTTTCCATTGCCTTAACCCTGGAAGGCGTTCCCATAGGCTGATCCATTTAGTTCGCTGTTCTTTTCTGAATTCTTCCTTGTAGGTGTGCATCCCTATGCCTTCTGGTTCTAAAAGCGGAATTTGTGCTCCTACTTTTGCCAATTGGTATTTTTCGTTGCCTTCTATACCAGCGTGTCCTGGTATCCATTGAAGGGATCGTTTGTTTGTCATGCCTAGTTTGTTTAGCCTATCTAGGCATTCCCATATAATTCTGGAGCTAATTGTTGGTAAGCTCAGCGCTTGCCTGTCTGAGAAGATTACAATCTCTTTCTTCCTATAGTGTCTGTCGAGCTTGAACTGCGCGCATCTTCCTATGGCGTCCATTTTCGCCTAGAATATATCCGGGTGTTTTCCCATTGCTTCGGAGAATTTGGTTCTAGCCCAAATACTCCGGCTCCGCTCTCCTGTTCAGTTCTTGACTAATCTTTATACCATTTTATGGCATTTTTCTGCAATGTGAGAATACAAATGGCGTTCTTTCTCCATTCTTCGCTACTTCTTTTCCCGACCGTGAAGTATTTTCCGAAATTGCTTCTTTTGACTATATCGTCCCTGGGGAGCCCAATTGGCAGGGATGTTAATTCACTCTTTCTAAGCTACCCTCTCTAGCCCGCTCCCTCTCTTGTGATTCTGGTCACTGCTTGTCTAGCTGCCCCCTCTACAACAATGTGTAGAGGTGCGAGCACAGAATTGCCTCGATTGCTGCTGTTGGACAAGTTTCCATCAGTGGCGGCTATTCAGCGGAAGTAGGGGAAGTGCCACTTCCTCAAGAAAATGTAATTTAAAAAAATAAAATTAAGTCATTCATCAGCAAAATAATATATTTTAGAATTCAATGATAAAATGTTCTTAGTTTAGGAATAATCTGTTTCCCGTTACCCCCCTAGTAACTAATAATTCAATTGTTTTCAAATATTAAAATCAAAGCTTCATGAAACAAGAATCTCGCCACCTGCACATTGCCCGTGAACTCCACTATCGAATAGAACAGAGGTGAACTCACATGAAAATGTCTATTTCTTTTCGCGTACGCGCCGATAGCAGGGACAGTCTCATTATCATTTGTGTAGACCTTTAAGGAAGAGGTATCGCTCGAGAGCCGTCGCGTCATCAAAAGTATGCTGCTAATACAATATGAATATATTTAATTTTTTGATGATTTACCTTAAAAAATACCGGTAATAATTATTAACTAATTTTGGCAGTTTGGGCGTGGACCCCAAAAACTTTTCGCCTGCGGCGCTGTTCCTTCTATCGATGTCGGTAGCTCTTCCCCACTTTTCAAAGCCGCGAGCCGCCACTGGTTTCCATTGCGCCTGTTATGCTTATACACGCCAGGCGTTGTACTTTGTTGAAAGGTAATTTTATGCTCTGCGTTTCTTTTCAGACAATCGACCCGTAAAGCAGGACGGCTCTTACTATCATTGCGTTCATCCATCGCATGATTTCTGGTTTAAATCCCCAGGTTTTTCCTACAAGGCTTTAGCACACCATGAGGGCCCTGGTAGTTTTAGTTACAACTCCTTCAATATGTATATTCTATTTGAGATTGCAGTCCAGTGTTATGCCTAGACATCTGACTTCCGATGCCGGTGTAATATTGGTCCCGTGTATTCGGATAACTTTCATTCTAGGGAGTTCTCTCTTCCTAGAGAAGGGCACTATAATTGTCTTCGATGGGTTTATTTCCAGCCCCACTGTTTGGCACCATTTTTCCGTTGCTTTGAGTCCAGCTTGAATGAGTTCACATAGTGTTCCCTCAAACTTTCCTCTTGCTGTGATGGCAATATCATCGAATATACCCAACACAATGTAGGCCGAGGTCTGTCAGTATTTCCAATAGTTTATCCACCACTAGACTCCACATTAGTGGTGAGCATACTCCGCCCTGTGGCGTATCTCGTGTGGTCCTCACTTCAATAGTCTGATTGCCTACTGAAGTTTCTGCTATCCTCGTGGCAAGCTTCTCGCATATCCATCGAGATATTCTGTCGTTCACTCCCCTTCTCATTAGTGTCCTCTTTACAGCCACGTGGGATGTATTGACGAAGGCTCCCGTGATGTCTAGGAAGGTGGAGAGCGCGATTTCTTTCTTATTTAGAGTTTCTTGTATCATGCCTGTCAGTTGGAACAGTGAGGTCCCTGTGGACCTGTCCGTTCTGTATGCATACTGGCTTGCAATCAAAGACCGCGTTTCTAAGGTAGTGGATCTGATGTAATCGTCTACTGCCTTCTCCATCGTTAAGGAATACATTCGCTACGATTATTCTACACTCTATAGTCTCTTCTGAAGAAGAATTCTAGATTTTATAAAATGTCGTGCCACGGGTCAATAATAAGCTAGTGGCTACTTAATGGTTGTGATGGCGCATCTGGCCAAGGCATTTATAGGCATTTAAAAACAATAATTCAGATAACTTGAGCAATTTTATGACATGTTATATGCCTCCAATATTTTAACAATGAATCAAACATAATTTGGGAGAATCCTTGGCCATCATTGACATTTTATTGCAACTCAATTATTATTTTTTTAAATTAATTATAAAGGAGGCGAAATAACTGATTAAAGATACATGACAGCCTGGTCGGTATAAGCATTTAATTCTTTAATTATTTATGACCATAAAGGAGGGGTTGGTAATTAACTTTATAATTAACCACTTTAATTAGTGGATTGTATTACCATAGGTTGGTTGGATTTTATTCATAGGGTGACAAATGAAATATGTATTTAAGGTATCACGCACTTTATTAATGTAAGAATTAATTTGCATTAAATATGATTAATATATACAAGTACTTTCAAGCATTCATCCTTTCATACCTAAAACTAAATACTGTACATGAGGTTAACTATTACTAAAATGTCTAACAAAACTTCTTGATTATTTGAATCTAAAATGAACTATATAATTCCTTTACTGAAGTTAATTAAACTTTCTTGTATTTAAACTCACTGCTTCTCCTTTCACACTAAATACCTTGTTACTTTACTTCTGTTGCTCTACTTCAACTTAACTTCACCAGAGATATAAGACTTCGAACATTTGATTCGAATCTCGAGTACAGGAATAGATTTGTCTGCTACAAATTTCCAACCGCCATTTTAGCTTCTTCTATCTTCAACAGGAGAGACGCTACGAGTTGTATTGTCTCGAGAAAATGCGTTAAAACGCCCAAAGGGCTCCTTAATTCAGTGTTGAAAAAGGGGAACACAGAGTACAGCAGATATTTTCTAAATATCTGTGCAAACAAATGAGAAAAACTACTAAATATCTTGGCGTCAAACAGGGCTACGACTGGGTAGATGTTCTTGGCCCCAAACTCAAGCAGAGCGATTACTGGACCGTTGTTTCAGGAGCGAGTGTTTGTATGGCACTTATTACTTCTATCTTCGACTAATTAAACTTAAATTTAAAGAAAACTAACTGAACATCTTGGCGTCAAACAGGGCAGCGACATGAGCTGATGTTTTTGGCGCCAAACTCAAGCAGAGCGGTGCCTGGACCGTTGCTTCACGGTTGAGTGTTGGCCAGGCACTAAAATCAAATTTTTCCTACCGGCACGGACCGGGAGAACAGAGCGGGAAATTGCGCGGACGCGCATGAATTTGAGAGGGTGGAAACATGTTCTTTCTTTATTTAACATATTGTTCACATAACACTGACGGAGACAAAGATATATTAACTTGAAAACGATAAAAACGTTTGCCTTGACGAAGAGTGACAACTTGCTTTCCAGCGACTGTTTCATGTAATGGAATCTATTCTACCGACAATCCAGGTTCGGACTAAGGAGTACCTGAAACACAATGCTTTAAATGCACAAATTGCTGTTTACCTGGGGTGAAATAAATCTAGCTGGGTTTGAATTATGACTCAATCATACTACGGACATGCAGCGTGTTATCACCAAACTATACGGTGAAAAACGATTAGTTAATACACATGTTCGGGGGTTTCCCCAACAAGATTAATCCTATAAAGTTGAGATCTCTTCACTGCACGCATGGATATAGCTTTCGACCACCAACAAGTAAAGAGAATAGTGAAATATCCGAAAGTCTCGTCGCTAATTCTATTAGAAACTAATAAACAATTAAGGAGGTGGAGAATAAAAAATGTGAGTGGGCTTTTCTTGTCTTGAAGTTTTACTGCTTTTGAAATTTATTATATAGAAGAATATAAGTTTTAGTTTCAATACAATCCTGTTTTTTAGTTTTTTTTTAAAGTATAAATGTAATATTTGAATTTACTTAAAATCTGTAGATAAAAAAGGAAAATCTTACCGTTTTAGCTGTTCCTTGTTCCCCAATCAGCATGACAGGTTTTTCTTGTTTTGAAATAGTATCGATCAAGTAATTGATTCTGACATTGTCAATTATCGGTATTAAAATGCTAGCGAATTCCGGCGTGGCCATTTCCGGATAGACATAATTGGTCACCAGAGTGCTCCACAGGACCCATTCTCCGTCGGAGTTGACCACATAATCGAAAATAGTCGCCTAAATAACAATATTATTTAAAAAATAATTGTTACTGATACGTATATGCTAAAGATTACAATTTACAATTCCATTAGATTTTTTTATTAAATTTTATTTTCGCAGAAACTAAAATTTGTAGTTTTTAAACTAAGTGCGCACAGAAAAGGAAAAATTAACAATCCTTGGAGGGAAAAAATGCACTTTATGCCTAAATTTCCTAAGATATTCCATAACCGAAATTTCACGAAAAGTAGAACAATCTTAACACCGAATTGTAGTATTATTGCTGCATTTTTAGGATCTGTGATCAGTGATAGTTATGATGAGATACATTTTCAATAAACTATTAACGTTCTGGAAATTTTTTGAATAAAGATTTTCCAAACGCCATTATTCTTCAATTTTCATCAACAGGAGAGACGCTACCGCGTTTCCTTCTTGAGACAAATGCGTAAAAAGGCCAAAAAGAGTCCCTTATTCAAGCTTGGAAAAGGGGAACAGAGTACAGCAGATATTTTGTAAATATCTGTGCAAACCAATGAGAAAATGGCCCAATGTATTGGCGCCAACAGAGCTACGACATGAGGTAGATGTGTTATGGGTGAACGATTGTACTGCACTTCTTCGAAATTAGGAACATATTTTTAATTTCACCAAACCTTTGTTGGTAGATGTGTTATGGCTAAACGATTGCACTGCACTTCTTCGACTTCGACTAAATTTAAATTATGAGAAAACTAACCCTTGGCGTGAAACAGAGTAGCGACAGAGGCTGATGTTTTTAGCGCCAAACTCAAGCAGCGCGACGACTGAGACCGATGCTTCACGGTTGAATGCTTGTAAGGCACTTCTTCGACTTCGACTAAACTTAAATTATGAGAAAACTAACTAAATATCTTAGCGTCAAACAGGGCAGCGACAGAGGCTGATGTTTTTGGCGACTTCTGCAGAAGTGGAGACAAAGCGGGAACTACGTGGAAGATTCCATTAACGCATTTGAGAGGGCAAAAAATGCTCTTTCTTCGACTAAATTTAAATTATGAGAAAACTAACTCTTGGCGTGAAACAGAGCAGCGACAGAGACTGATGTTTTTGGCGCCAACCTCAAGCAGCGCGACGACTGAGACCGATGCTTCACGGTTGAATGCTTGTAAGGCACTTCTTCGACTTCGACTAAACTTAAATTATGAGAAAACTAACTAAATATCTTAGCGTCAAACAGGGCAGCGACAGAGGCTGATGTTTTTGGCGACTTCTGCAGAAGTGGAGACAAAGCGGGAACTACGTGGAAGATTCCATTAACGCATTTGAGAGGGCAAAAAATGCTCTTTCTTTATTTGACATAATGTTGTTTACATAACATTGACGGAGATAAAGATGAAGACGCTTTCCTTGACGGAGTGACAACTAGCTATCTTTCCCGTGATTGTTTTATATAATGGAATCTACAGAGTAACTGAAGTACGATGCTTTCAATGCACAAATTGTTGTTTGCCCGGAGTCAAATAAATCTAATTGGGTTTTAATTATGGCTCAATCATACTGTCACGAATTGTTTTTTATCCGTGACGCCACGCCTTACTTAACCTTACTTAGGGAGCAGGAGAATAGCTTAGATTTGGAATCGCGGTGAGAAGAGATGATATAGGAGACACGTTGACAAAAACGATAACAAGTTTATTTACAAACAAACTTAACAACGGTTATATTGTACGCGAGCAATAATAAATGCGTGTTTTGTTTATAGGTGAATTAAGAGTTTACACTATACCCAATTAATACTAAATGCATGTCTGCTCGAGGGAGGCTTAGTTTAAAGTGTTTCTATGACCTTGGTCACTGTTTTATTAATAAAGTCGATGCGAGCTGGGTTGTCTTTTATTTATGTACTTGTTTTAATATTTATGTGGTAAGTCTTTTAGCGTCTCTTAATGACGGAGTAGTTTAATTTAACTTTGGCACAGATTACTAAGGCACTTGCACTACTTTTTAAAAATCCCCTTACTAGAAATTTTGATATTTTACTCGTAGATTCAACTCTCACTACTTTTTAACAATCCCTCGGGTGCCGTGTACCTATGTACATGTACATCTAGGTTAGGTGAGGAACTGATCACCCTCTACCTATGCACAGGTGCTCTCAGGTTTTTAGGTTGCGGGATATAACAACTAGCAGAGTACGCACCTGTGTGCATGCACTCAACTAATTGAGTAGAGTTAAGATAAACCCGAAAGTCTGATGAATTTGACGTTTGCCTGCGTATTTATATTCTAGAAAATGCTGATGGCTCAACGTTAAGAACTAAAATCGCTCCCGCGAACGCTCTACTTGTTCACAATTAACTGTGAATGTTTATATAATATTTTCAAGTTCAAACTTAGGACAGGGTAATATTTACTTAGTAGATTTGTGCATTTTAGTAGTTCACAATACTACGAACATACAGGGTGTTATCCCCAAACTATACGGTGAAAAACGATAAGCTAATGCACATGCACACACCAACGCCATTAATAAAAATGTCTGTATTTAAATTCGCGTATCAAATTTCCTAGTATTTAAAATGCAACATTACTACAAGAGTTCGATCACTATTTACCCCAACTTATCTGAATGTGCTGGTTTTGTATGGTATACGAACTAGTGATAAAATAGCCTTTGATTCTTCTGTTGAGATAGCTCCAGTCGCAACAGTGTAACTTCGCTACCTCCCGTACGCACTTGGCTAACTTATCACTCTTGGAACGCGCCCGAATTCTTGAGGTTACGCCTTATTTTCTCTTTTCGGCTCCTATGCCTTTCGCTTTTCACCCGTAGACCGAGTAGCTAAAATATAGGGGTCAGGACTAGAGAGCCTAGTTCTCGAAATCGAACTAGCCGGCGACGCGCTTTACTCGGGCCCAATGTTCAACTACGACTAGTATGAAAGACCAGAAAGGCACATACGTGAAAGGGGGGGGGGAACACAAACAAGTTGGCTGACTCAAGGTGCTTGCAACTAACCTTTTTCGCGAGGTGTTGCTGTAGGGTGTGCACTACAGTTGAAGGTCTCGGAGAATCATTGGCACTCGGCCGCTTCACAAGACCTCTTCAAGTAGTTAACTTCTGTCTTCAAATTTTTTCCTAAAATTCTTCTGTCCTGAAGTTCCAAAACTCTGAAAAACTCGATAAATTAGGTAGAAGGCTGATTCGGTACTAGTTGAGGGTGCTGGCCCTACAATACCTTTTTCTTCGCTTCGGAGCTCGTTTGGCTCATCCGTAAGCTTCTCAGAGTCGTTCCTTTCTTCAAGATTGTCGAAAATTCGGCTGTCATGAGGTTGCAAAATCACAGAAAAAGACAATAAACTCGGTAGAAGGCTGATTCGGTACCAGTTGAGAGGGCTTGTCCTACAATGCGTTTTCCTTCGCTTCGGGGCTTCTTTCGTTCGTCCGTAAGCTTCTCAGAGCTCTTTCTTTTTCAAGATGTCAAAAATTTGGTTAGTTCCTAGTGACCAAAAATCTGGGAAAATCTCATAAATTCCTTAGAGATATGAGGCTAGGGGCTAAATGGATGAGTTGGTAGTCCCGTTAGGATTCCTGAAGATCAACGATGGCACTGGCCTAAAGTGATTTCTTGCTTCTTGCCTTTCCGGGATCTGAACTGCAACTAATTTTAATTTTAATTATAGAGCCGCGTTAAAGGGCTCGATATTCCCACCGATCGTACACAACCAATCAAAGGCGATAATTTTCACGCGATTGGAAAGTCGGTTGGGATATCGGCAATTCTAGGAATCATGGACCGTTATAACTGCCACATGCAGGTGTACAGTTTTACGGAACATTTTTGGCGGCGTGCATTTTTATCCAGTGGCGTGCTTAAATGCGGTTAAGTGTAGATGATAATTTTACGACAGTAGCCACACATCTTTAATCATTTTTTTTTCACAATTAATTTTTCCTTGTAAACACACTCTAGTAACTCTACCGGCAACAACACCCAAAATAAGGCTCAAATCCCTCTATTAATTTAATATAGTTTTCATGACTATGTGACATCCCGCTGGTGATCGCTAATGGTGACCTGTTGTTTTCAGGATGCCCCTGGTACTACACCTGCTTCCGCGCGTAGTACGAAATTTAATTCCGATATTAAAATCGCTTTTATATCCTTCTCCCGTGATCTCGAGGGGTCCGTTTTATTGGAGCGCCGAGAAATGTCCTGCGTGCTGGTTTTTCATTTTTGCAGGCGCGCGAGGACGCCGGTTTTGCTCGAAAAGGGAATTTCTTTTTCCAGTGAAGCCTTTCCGTTGTTTGGTCGATTCATTTTAAATCTGTTTTAAGCCCAGGAATCTGAGGTGGATTTTGTCGACCAACAACGTAGTAATTTTTGTATCGACCATTTCGATTTGTTTTCGTTAGTTTTAGCGCTGTAGATATGGGAATAACTCGCCTAGCGAGGATTTCGGAATTTGCTTTGTCTGGCGTAGAAAGCCATTGTGTAATTAGCGTCTCGTGTTACGGCTTTTGGCCCTTTTTTAATTACAGAGGTTTTGCGTGTCTTTATTAATTGCATTTTTATACTATTTAGCTTTTCATTCATATCGGACTAGATTTAATAGCTTAATTAATCGGCGTGACGTCATCCTAATTATAAATTAATTGAGGTTGATAGTTTTTTTATTATTCGTATGGCCTAATTTGTTATTTAATAATTATTAAATTAACCGTTTTATTCATATCATACTCGATTTAATTAGCTTAATTAACCGGCGTGACGTCATCCTAATTTGAGATTAATTAAGGTTGATAGTTTTTTACTATTCGGGTGGCCTTGTTTATTATTTAACAAGTATTAAATTAACCGTTTTCATTCATATCGGACTCGATTTAGTTGGCTTATTTAATCGACGTGACGTCAAATTGATTAGAGATTAACTTCAGCTTTTGGGCTTCTATACGTGATGGGGAATTGCTGTTTTTATCTTTAATTTTAATGATTAATCTTGCAATTAACTTCTAGTGATTAGTGTGGGTAGTTGATATCAACTATTAATTAGACACTAAACTGGGAAATTCGGTTGTTAATAGTTAGGTAATGCAGTTTTGTTTATTATTAGTTATCGTTCCTAAGGGAAGCCATCAGATCGCGTTATTGAGTGCAGATTACATATCTTGGCTTATGTTCGTTCATTGCTGTTTACCTTATTGAACTTTATTCTTGATTTATTAAAATAAAGGTAGAGGCACGCTATCTTTATGGTATTAATATTGGAAGGTCGTTCGGACCATTTATTTGCCAGATTCGTTTAGTACGATATTTTATTAATGTATATTTTAGCGTTTTTGTTCATTATATGGCCCGTACTTGAACTTTTCTCTTGAGTTATTAAAATTCAGAAAGGGTTATGCTTTCTATTTGATAATAATATTGGCAGGTCATTCAGACCATTTATTTGTCAAATCTGTTCAGTATGGTTTTTCATTAAAGTTTATTTTATAGTGCTCGTTGTTCATTATATAGATCATACTTGTACTCTTTTATCAATATGGAATGAATATTATCTGTACCAGACTAGGAACAATCTCTTAATTACATTCATTTATCTTTTTTGTACTATTGCTGGCATTTACTGTATTCAATGATTACGTACGCGTTTATTTTGCTGTGCCAAACTCGGTCCAAATTCTTGGACTGCTTATTTTCTCTTTCTAAAAGGCTGTAATGTTATTTTTAACGGATGATGTCAGCTTCCCTTGGGCGAACGGAACCTCTTTAGTTTTCTGCATAACTAATATTAAGTTTTAGTTTTAATATTTCGATTGCTCTAATATATTATTACGGTGGTGCTCTTTTCCGCATTTATTCTTTGTTTTTTTTTTAACTTTTGGTTCATTATTGAACTTGATTTAAAATAAAAAGGGGATACCCCTATCTCCGGCTGGACTTGCCGGACGTTTGTTTCGCCCACCTGGTTTGGTCTGGGTGGTTCACTCTGGGTTGAACTAAGAGTCTGAGTTCACCTGAAGTTGGAACTTTAGTGAAAAAGATAAGTGATTAGTTTTAGATTTAATTTACTGTGTCTGGAATAACTGTCACTTTTAAGTTAGCACCTTTACCCCTGTAAGTACTTGCGCCCGTCTGATCTTTGTGGTTTACGTGATCACGATCCCGCGCGGTAGTCAAAACTCAAATTAAGTTTTGTTGTTTTTCTCTGGAGCACGTGACTGGTGCCGATTCATTAATTCAATTTTTCCTCTTCATCAACATAGAGTTTTGGTCAACCACTGATAAACAATTTTATTGAATAGTTATAATTTCATTGTTAGTTGATTAGTTTTTTTGAACTGCCTACGATTGTCGGTGTCGTATCTTAATTTATATATTAATATTTTTGAATCACGAATTGCAATTTATACATTTTAATATCCCTATTTTGGGCCATTCTTGTTGCCTATTTGTTCTTTTATATTAAATGTATAGTATTGTAACAGCGGTGTGTTTTATTTGGCTCAACAATTTACGTATCGTAACTTTGCAGCTTTACTAGTGATTTGGTGGTGACATTCTTTTTAGCGCTTCTTACCGGCAAGGTTTACCTTGGGGAGCGGAGGTCTTGCAGCAGGTTCAACGAATAACGCGGGGATCTCCCGTTTGGTCTGTAACGAACTCGGTGGCGCCCAATGAACCTTTCTCCGGTTAATTGAGCAGCGGGCAAATTGCGCCCTCACCTTACAGCTTGCTACAAGGCCTTGCATTCCGACCTTGCCGGGTGATTATTTTAACGGAGGATTTGGTCGAATTCGGTAAGTGTACGCTAATACTAATCTCGGTGGAACTCGTCATAGCTCCACGAGCATTCAAGATCTGTTACTCTCTTTAAAAAAAAAGTAAATTAAAAATAAAAAAAAAATAAATTAAACACAGAAAGCGCTTTGCAACTATTTCGATTGAATAATATGCATTGGACAATTTTGACTTACAAAAAAATAGAAATACCACCCTTATCTATAATAATAAAAAACACATACCCGATGAAACCGAATTGTATATTCCTCATTTACGCACCGCCCAAAATATTGAAATCCCAGGTTCGCTTTTAAAAGTTCGAAATTGCACTGTCCCTTTGGAATTTCGAAATCAAAGCAACGGAAACATTGTTTTAGAATTCCATCCCGATTCAATTAGGGAAGTAGCTCAAATTTTTGATTCCCAAAATTCCGAGATATTTAATATCGAACAAATAACGTTCAACTTTCACACATATGACAGCTCCGATCATAATCAGGACTTTTCACTTATCCGTACAGATCGTTTGAATAGCGAAGAAAAAGCCTCTCTTCAAAAAGTCATCCTTCAATTTCCAGAAGTTTTACACAGGCCAAGCGAAAAACTTTTTTGTACAAATACAGTTAAACATGAAATTCAGACCACAGACAATATTGCAGTTTATACTAAATCGTACAGGTACCCTTTTTTACATAAAAAAGAAGTACAAAACAAATTTCTGAAATGTTGGACAATGGTATTATTGGTTCCTCTTCAAGCCCTTGGTCCAGTCCCGTCTGGGTCGTTCCGAAAAAGACTGATGCTTCAATGAAACAAAAATGGAGAATCGTTATAGACTATCGTAAAACTAACGAGAAACTATAACAGATCGTTACGTCATCCCCAACATTTCCGATATTCTCAATAAACTTGGCCGCAGCCAATATTTTACCACACTGGATTTAGCCCCTGGCTTTCATCAATAGCCACACCCAAACTCCATTGAGAAAACTGCTTTCAGTGTCAAAAATGGACACTACGAGTTTCCCGAATGCCCTTTGGTCTCAAAAATGCCCCTGCAACCTTCCAAAGGTTCAGGGACAACGTCCTCAAAGATCTCTAGGGTAAAATCTGTTTAGTATATATAGACGACATAATTGTCTTTTCTACCTCCTTGAAAGAACGTTTTTTTAAATTTTAAAGCCGTCCTTCAAAAACTCAAGGAAAGCCACCTTAAAATTCAGCTTGATAAATGTGAGTTTTTTTGCAAAACTGTAGAAATGTTGGGTCATCGGGTTATCGGCCTGGTTGCATCTCATAACTCGAGTGTTTCTATTTAAGATGGCTAAAGTTAATTATAATTTAACTAGGGTCCTTCTGTGGGACAGAATTCCTTCTATAGGATGTAATTCCTTCTGTGAGATAGAATTTCACGCTGATCGAGCTAATCCCGCCGTCAGTTAGTCGTACCGAAACTTTTTTGTCAGGGTGACGTAACCACATGGTGGAGACGTACTTCCAGGGAGCGCCATTGTCTACAACTCGACCAGAATCAAGAAAAATCGATTTAATTTATTTAATTGCCTTATAGCTTACCGGTATAATACATCATTTTAATTATTGAATATGTGTAATCAAATGATCGTAGGTCACTGGCCTAAATTACCGTGTATTTCTTACCATGATATATTACTTTAATTAATGATTACATAGCTAGGCGACTGTAGGTAGTTTGCCTAAATTACCGTGTGTTTCTTAGCGTTGTTTATCATTTTAATTAATGAATATATAATCAAATGACTGTCTCTCATTTGCCTTAATTACCTTACAGCTTATAGCTTATCGTTATGATGAAAAAAATACTTACATCCGGATTTTTACTTTTGTTCTTAGGCAGATCCAATTCCGAAAGATTCTCTTTCATGAACTGATCATATTTTAATCTGTCTTCCGATTCCAGGTAAGCGCCCATTCCCCAGGTGAGAGCGAACACGTACAATTTCGCCAGATGTTCGGTTGTCAGTATTTTGTGTTCGTCAGCGTTTTCAGCTTCCTCTAACGGTTCTTCATCATCAATATCCGATTTGGCCGCCGACATATCTTCCATCGTTTCAATTTGGCTGGGGATTAAACCTAAAAATAGTTTGAAATAGTAATCAAACATCGACGTTTTCGAATTTTTCTCACCATTTATTTATTTATTTATTTATTTATTTATTTATTTATTTATATTATCATTATGCGTGACATATGTAGTCTACCAGCATTGACCGGTGAAATACCACCACATTGGTTTAGGTGGCGTGAAATTACCTCTGGTTCATGTTTCGTCACCATGCTGTGATCCGATTCTCAGGGTGGAAAAGAAGAAAAGAAGAATAATTAAATTAATCCTGACCCCTACACCGTAACTATCCAACCTCCGTTGGGCCCATCAGACTACAATCGTATCTCCGCAACCTGTGAACTTGCTATTAAAGCACATGAGCCGCAGGTATACCGAAAGGTTTGGCACTACAAATCTGCAAGGTGGCGTGATCTTCGCGAGTTTGATCTTTCTTTTCCTTGGAAAGATGTCTGCTTTATTAATCAAAACACCTCTGAATCTGCTGATGAGATTAACTTAAGTTAGCCTAGTTGATAGGTAAGCTTTCATCCCCTCTTCAATGAAACGTATCTCAAAAAGTAACCCATGGTTTGGGAAAACCTGCTTAAGAGCATTCAATGCAAAAAATGCCGTCTATCGCAAATGATGGCGCCGAGATCCGACAGCCAAAAATCTAAATATATTCATTACGACGAGAAACCAGTGTAAGCGGACCGTTGACGAAAACAAGGAGGGATATAACGAGCAGATCAAGAACAAGCTTCTCAATTGTCCTAACGGATCAAGATCCTTTTGGTTAGTTGGGAAAGCTGTCAATCAGGGTTTCTCAAAGACATCAGTTTCACCAGACCAAAGAAAAAGCGATTATTCTTGCCGAAATGTTTGCATCAAATTCTACCTTAGATCCTTAAGGAAAGACTCTCCCAACTATCTTGATAGTGAATTCCTCAATGTCAGGTCTGGTATTTCGCCAACGTGAAGTGAAACGAATAGTCAAAAGCCTAGACACTAACAAGGCCACAGGGCCAGATGGCGTTCGCGCAATAGTGCTTAAGAAATGTGCTGCTGAACTAACAGCTCCACAATGCAGGCTTTTCTCTCTATCATACCGAACTGCATGCTTTCCTTCTATCTGGAAACGCGCTCAGGTGCAACCAATCCCGATCCCGAAGAAACGTAAAAAAAACGATTCCAAATAACTGCCGTCCAACTGTCCTAGTTCCCATCATGTCCAAAGTCATGGAGAAACTGATCAACGAATAGCTCTTAAAATATCTCGAAATGGCCAGCATCATAAGCGATCGCCAGTATGGCTTCCGCAAGCACAGATTAACAGGAGATCTCCTGACTTACGTAACCTACATGTGGACCAAAGCCATCGAGAGCTACGGCGAATCTCGTGCAGTAGCTCTCGACATATCCAAAGCACTTTATAGGGTGTGGCATGAAAATTAAGCAAATTGACAGCATACGGACCAGCACTGCTTCTATCTATGGCTTTCCAATTTCTTAAGAGATCGAAACATCCGAGTTGGTATTGATCGACATCTCTTGGAGGAATTTAAAATCAATGAGCAGTTCCTCAAGGGTGTATATTATATCCCACTCTATTCCTGCTCTATATCAACGATCATTTAGACATGCCAAACAATTCTATTTACAGCTTTGCAGACGACAGCACTCTTATATCCACATTCATGCCTCCTACTTCAATGACCGCTGCTCATTCCCAACGCGAGCGAGAAAATCAGATTCCTGCCATTAATGAGGATATGAACGCCATCGTGGAATGGAGCGAGGAAAATAATGTCCAGTTTAACGCAGGAGAGACTCAAGCAGCTATCTTCTCAAAAGAACCAATCACCGCAGGACCTGACTTAACAATGACAGGACAAACTCTGACTCTGGCCTCATTCATAAGCTTGCTGGGCATAAACGTAGAAAAGAACATGCTCTGGCGTAATCACGTCACCAAAATCGCCAAGGCGGTAGCACAAAAGATAGGAGCACTCTATAGAGCCAAAAAGTTGAATACACCTCATCAGCTCTTACTGCTCTATAAGACCCAGATGAGACCATCTCTGGGTTTCATTTGCTGTGCAATTATTTGGTATCATGCAAGCCATATTACATATGGCGGAAATTTTTAATTACAAACGATGGATAACGTTATAAATTAACGGGAATAAACCATTCATTTACCTTCAAGTAAGTTTGTGATCTGCAAAATAATATTGCACTCCAACACGTACATAACCAGAGACAAATTCTGAGTGCCCCAACTCTGGAGAGTACCGAAATAATCATCGAAGAGTTTCGTGAACACTTCTTGTTCTTTAGGGCTGCGTTTCTTCAGCCACGCCTTCACTATAGGTTTCCACGTTAAGCCGGATGAACTCATATATACCTAAAGAAACAAAAAAAAATATATTGAAATTCAACTTTTTATAGACTTAAAAAGTAGGCAGTCAAGCAAATTGGTAAATATACCTTTACCCTTCTAAAAAAAGAAGTAGAGTAGACATAATACACAGCTATCAGCTCAATCCTAGTGATCCCTAGTGGTATTTTACTGTTTTTTGCTGTTTTTGAGCTGTTACTGTTTCTTGTTGTTTTTAACAATAAAATTAAAAACAGCAAAAAAAGAACAAAAAAACAGCAAAAAACAGTAAAAGATCATTAGGGGTCAATAGGATTGAGCTGATAGCTGTGTATTATACCTACTAAGTAAAACTTTTTCTTTACTTGGTCAAAATATAAACTAATTTTATTTAAATATTTTAAAAGTTTACACCTTCGTTGCATTTTTGTCAGCTATATTAAAATCAGGAAAACAAACTTTTCGATATTCATTTTATTATATTCACGACTCTGTAAGAGAAGGAGTACCTTATAATTTTATGTGTTAATATATATATTTATTTTGGTGCCTATAAACGTACTACTCAAACTGGCGAGAACTACAAGTGTTTTGAGTGAAATGCGTAAGTGGATGTATTTTTTTGCAAACAGTTTGATTAGATTGCACAACTAATTTTATTCTGAGAATGAAATTGTTTTTTGACTATATCGAAGTTAAAAATGCCTTAATATAACCACGTCCATAAAAGATAGTTTGGTTTGGCTTGGATAGGGGATTATAAAAGTATAAAAATATTACTTCTGAAAGAAAGCCTTCGCGCCTGTCATCACAGCTATGCCTTTCATATTTAAATTAACTGTAAAATAATTAGAGTACAAACTTTGACGATTATAATTTTTGCCAGTGTATAACTTTACATACAATAATACAACAAACAACTATAAACAGAAACTAACTTTTTTTATGTTCGGCACACACACAAAGGGAAAATCCTATGCCACTCAACGAGCGGTGCGTGTGCGGATAAGATGGTGGACGTTGGAGTTAAAGCGCTTGTAGGTTGTAGTTTTCGGGAAAGACCCATTCCAGAGCGAGGCAGTCCTACGAAAGGAGTCCCGCAATAGGAACGTCCTAGTTGTTCGCAACTGAATCGTATGTTGATGAGCAGCTTGTGTCTGACGAGTGTTTCTGTTTGGCACAACTCTAGACGGAATCATAAGTGCCAGCTCGTTCGAACACCTTCCGTAATAGCATCGATAGTAAAGAGATAGGTGCGCCACTTTTCTTCAATGTTCAAGTCTATCAAAGTTTTTAGGCAACTCTGGGTCATCCACAAGACGGACTGCTCTCCTCTGTATGGAGTCCAATATCTTGAGCAAGTGTTTGGGCGCCGAGCTCCACACATGGGAACAGTATTCCAGAGATGGTCTTATCTGGGCCTTATAGAGCAGTAAGAGCTAATGAGGTGTATACAACTTTTTTGCTCTATAGAGCTTATGGATGAGGCCAGAGGTAGTGTTTGTCCTGTCATAGGTAAGTCAGGTCCTGCGGTGTTTGATTTTTTTGAGAAGAGATCTGCTTGAGTCTTTATTGCGTTAAACTGTACATTATTTTCCTCACCCCGTTCCACGATGGCGTTCATATCATTGATGACAGCAATTTGATTTTCTCGCTCGCGTTGGGAACCAGCAGCGGTCATTGGAGTCCGCGACATGAATGTCTAAGAGATCGTTGATATACCTAGATCAGGAACAGTGTGGGAGATAATATACACCCTTGAGGAACTCCGGCATTGATTTTAAATTCCTCCGAGAGATGTCCATCAATACCAACTCGGATGCTTCGATCCCTTAAGAAATTGGAAAGCCATAGTGGTAGTTCGTATGCTGTAAATTTGCTTAATACAATCCGCCATGCCACACCCTACCAAATGCTTTGGATATGTCGGGAGCCACTGCTCGAGATTCGCCGTAGCTCTCGATGGCTTTGGTCCACAGGTAGGTCAAGCAAGGAGATCTCCCGTTGCTCTGGACTTGCGGAAGCCATACTGGCGATCGCTTATGATGCCTGCCGATTAGAGATATTTTAAGAGCTGTTCGTTGGTTAATTTATCCATGACTAGGAACATGATGGGATCTAAGGCCATTGGATGGTAGTTATTTGGAATATTTTTTTACCTCTTTTCTGGATTGGTTGCACTTCAGCGCATTTCCAGCTAGAAGGAAAGCATGCAGTTCTGTATGTTAGGGGAAAAGCCTGTGGAGCTGTTAGTTCAGCATATTGCTGGAATGCCATCCGGTCCTGTGGCTTTTGAGTATTCGTTTCACTTCGCGGTGGCGAAATACCAGACCTGGCGTTGAGGAATTCACCCTGACTGACAGCTTTGGCAACTGACCAAAAGGATCTTGATCCGTTAGGACAGTTGAGAAGCTTGTTCTTGATCTGCTCCTTCCTCTCGTCAATGGTCCGCTTAGACTGATTTCTAGTCGTTATGAATATATTTCGATTTTCGGCTGTCGGATCTCGGCGTAATTTACGGTAGGAGGTATTTTAAGCATTGACTGTTCTTGAGCAGTTTTTCCCAAAGCTTGGTTTACTGTTTGCGATACGTTTTATAGAAGAGGGGATAAAAGTTTCCATACCAGCTAGGATAACTTGAGTTATCTAATCAGCAGATTTAGGGGTGTTTTGATTCCTAAAGCAGATATCTTTCCAAGGAAATGAAAGATAAAAATCGCGAAGATCACGCCACTTTGTAATGCCAAACCTTTCCGGGGTACCTGTGGCTCCTGTATTTTGATAGCAAGTTCACAGGTTGATGAGATAAGATTGTGGTCTGATGAAGCCAACGGATGTTGAACAGTTGCGGTGTAGAGGTCAGAATTAGTTGTTAAGAATAGATCCACGAGGCTAGCAAACCCTTTTTGACGCTCAGGGATCCTGGTAGGTTCGTCAACCCGCTTCAAGTCGGTGAGTTATAGCAAAATACTCGGTTTCTCTTCCTTCATCGTCGTTTTTGTTGGAGTATTTCAAGAACATAGATTTCTCTTCTCTACACGTATATCTATACAAAACACATTAGTAGAATGGATCGACGAAGTCAAGGATCTTGTTTTTTGTATGGATAAAAAGCTTACATTTAATACTCACATAAATAAAATATGCCGACGATCGATTGTTAAACTAAAGCTAATTTATGATTTTAAAAATCTTCTTCCATCCAATGTTAAAAACACTCTTACAGGGAGCTTGATAGTTTCAATATAGGCCGAGTACCGAGTACATAATATACAGGTCAGTATATTCAAAACCTGTCACGTAGAAATCATGTTAGCAATCACGTTTTAGACACTTTTAAGCAAAATATGGCCCAGAAGCGCTTTTTTTACCCGAGCTGTTTAATCCACAAAGTTTTTAGTCTTAAGGAATCACTATACTCTTCGCAATTAACATCACAGAGCAGTAACGCTCAACATGCGATCTGTAACGGTCAGAAAAATTACAATATACTCAAATGTTAATTAAAGCTAAATTGCATCCATTATTCTGCAAGACTTTTACCCACCATTTTTTGTTTTTAATTTTTTCATTCACCATCCCCTCAAGAATTCAGTTTTGCTCATTTTCATGAGGGTTGTTTTAAATATTTATTAAATTTTAAAAGATAGGCACCCTTAAGCATATTGTCGTCATATATTGATCACAGTATATAGTATATTAATACTTCTCGAATTAATTCCGGATAAAATCCAGAAATTTCTAGCCATGTCTCGTTGTAATGGTTTTGACAATATCCTTATATTTATGTGTCCTCCCAAAAGGGAGCCACAAGCCACAGCCACATATGCGTTTGCCTTAAACAACAGTAAATATTTAATATTAAGTGGGTTTCAGGAGTTTAAACTCCTTGCTTTGAAAACATGCTTGCTAGCAATGTTGAGATCTGCTCTTCAATGGTCTCGTAGTTAATTCATTTTATAAAATATATACCTTGTACCAGTGTAATGGATTATAATTACAAGGTATTTTTTTACCGATTTTCTGTTACAACTGGCCTTTGTCTAGTAAATTCCTAGACGGTCTGTCATTACCCTCTTTGGCTTATTTTGGCGTTTGAAAACGCTAATCGACGTTCATTTGATAATGCAAACTTTTTGTACTGAATTGACTTGAGTTCTAATCTTTTCTAGAAGAAACGTGGTTGATCAGTTTACTGCCAAGTAATATCCCAATAAACGGTCTTAAAATTCAGTTACTATATTATTTAGTTGATGCGCAAAAATTGCAATCTTCAGCTCTTCCAAATTTTGATAACGCATATTTTTATAATTAATGCGATTCCACAGGATGAGATCGTTTGGAGAAAGATAATGAGACCCAGCTGGCCTTTTTGTGGTGGCGTTTGGAGATATTCCTTACTTCTCTGGAATTGTGTGCAGGACAAACGTCTATTTGAAACCAAATATTAACTTTCTCAGGTGCAACTTCTTCGAATACATGTGTAATTTGATTTTGTAAAAGTTCTAAAAAAAGAGCCTGTTGCCAAAATTTCATTCCTTTTCGGATCTCATCATCTCCCCTCAATTCTTGATGCTTTTGTTATTTTATACGAGGGACGAATTTCGAAGGGCGAACGCCCAAGCGCGACGAAATGACTTTTTTCTTCAAACGTCAGTAAATCCGTCATTACTCGACTGTGTAGGCGGCCGTAAAGTTTCGTTTTTCCTCCGCCGGAGCTTTACTTTTCACTTTTCCGCCGGCGGAGGTAAAAGTGTTGTCATAGCAACATAGATACAATACAAACAGACAACAAAATAAGCGTCAACAACTCAAGATTTATTAAACTACAATTTGTATTTATCACTCAATTTGTGACTGCATTTCTAAAAATCACTAATTTAGGAACAAATTTGTTATTATTTAATCGAACTTACTCAATAACTGCTTATCAATACGGAATTAAAACGCAATCGGAGACGCCATCTTAAAAAATAATTATTGTTGACAGTGTCCACTGACAGCTTTATGTTAAATTCATCGACACCGGTCTAAGCAAGGCCACCTACGACCGTGGTCTAAGCCGCCTTGCGAACCCATTTATCTTTAATAATAATTAGATATTATTACTATTAAAAAGAGATGTTTTTGCATTAATTTGTCGACATTTGAAGAAAAAACAGCATATTTTATTTGGAGGAAAAGTTACTTTTCATGGCTTGCTCTCTATTACCAGCCTCACTCCGTTCGGCTGTTAAACACGAGCGCGCCATGAAAAGTATCACTTTTCCTCCATATAAAATAATATACTATTCTTGACTACTTAGTTACTTTCCACAGGGCTCTGGTTCTCAGACACCTCTCACGAGTTTGGCATTATTGTTCAACCACTTGGACTGAATATTACATACGTGATAGGTGACGTTTTGCTAATTTTTCCAAGTTCTCAGGTTGGAATTTTTCAAGGCCCCTCTTGGGCATAGTAACGTGCTATCGGGTGTGAAGAATATTTTCTGACTAAATCTTTCCCAAAAGTTTTTAGCTTCTTGTACCATCTTTCAAGGCTTGTTTTTCTCCTCGAAAAATATGGGTTTAACATCCGCCCAGCGATTAAAATGTTTTTGCTAAGAACACTTAAAAGTTTTAAGTCGCCGAAAATATTGATATGGCAATTAGCGTTTTAACGTTATCGTAAATTCCGGTAGGAATTAGTACCGCCGGGGTGTTCCAAGTTAGCGTAATTATTATTGGCTATTCCAGTTAACATGATTTTTGCATTCCGATCTCAGGTCTTGCTTTGGATCATGAGACCTAGTTGGCTTTTTTGTGTTGGCGTTTGGACAGATTCCTTACTTTCTTGAAATGTGTGCAGGACAAACGTCTACTTGAAATCAAATATTATCTTTCTCGGGAGCAACTTCTTCTAATACAAGCGCAATTTAATTTTGTAAAAGTTCCAAAATAAAATTCTATTCCCAAATTTTATTTCCTTTTCTCTCAATTCTTGATGCTTTTGATATTTTTACCAATGAGCGTTTATACTAGTGACGAATTTCGAACAGCGTTTTATGTAGTACTTTTCCGAGCCCGACGATACGACTTTTCTTGACTACTTATTAACTTTCCACAGACCTCTGGTACTCAGAGATACTTTTCACGAGTTGGTAATCACTGTTTAACCATTTGGACTGCGTAACATTCGCGATAGATAAAGTTTTACTAGTTTTTCCAAATTCTCATATGTTTTTGGGCAGAGTAACGTGATATCGTGCGTGAAGAATACTTTCCCAAAGATTTTTAGCATTTTATACCATCTTTCAAGGCTTGTTTTTCTCCTTGAAAAATCTGGATTCAACACCTGCCCAGCTATTAAAATGTGTTTGTTAAAAACACTTAAACTTTTTAAGTCGCCGAAAATTTTAATAAGGCAATTATCGTTTTAACGTTTTCGTAAATTCCAACCTGGGTTTTAGTACCGCCGGAGTGTTCCAAATTACGAAAATTATTATTGGCTTCCAGTTTACATGATTTTTGCATTCCGATTCCAGGTCTTGCTTTGCATCATGAGACCTAGTTGGCATTTTTGTGGTTGCGTTTGGACAGATTCCTTACTTTTATTGAAATGTGTGTAGGACAAACGTCTACTTGAAACCAAATATTATCTTTCTCATGAGCAACTTCTTCTAATACAAGCGCAATTTGATTTTGTAAAAGTTCCAGAATAAGTTTCTGTGGCCATATTATCTTTCCTTTTCTCTCAATTCTTGATGCTTTTGATATTTTTACGAATGATCTTTTATACGAGTGACGAATTTCGAACAGCGTGTGATGTAGTACTTTTCCGAGCCCGACGAAACTACTTTTCTTGACTATTTATTTACTTTCCACAGGCCTCTGGTACTCAGGAGACTCTTTTCACGAGTTGGTCAATACTTTTTAACCATTTGGACTGCGTAACATTCGCGATGGGCAGAGTAACGATTTACCGATCGTGGAGACTTTTTTCAGAGTAACTTTTCAAAGCACCTCTTGGGCATAGTAACGCGATATCGCGCGTGAAGAATACTTTCTGACTAACTCTTTCCCAAAGATTTTTAGCTTTTCATACCATCTTTCAAGGCTTGCTTTTCTCCTCGAAAAATCTGGATTCAACACTTGCCCAGCTATTAAAATGTTTTTGCTAAGAACACTTAAAAAATTTTTAAGTCGCCAAAAATTTTAATGTGGCGTTTTAACGTTTTCGGAAATTCCAACCTGGGTTTTATACCGCCGTGGAGTTATTATTGGTTATTCCAGTTTTCATGATTTTTGCATTTCGATCCCAGGTCTTTGCTCGCTAAATATTCTTAATAGAAAACCCTCATGACTATCATACAAACCCATAACAATTATTCTTTCCCATCTTGTCATTAATAGTTATTACTTATAATATTTTATGGGGTGCATGTTTAATATAACTTTAATCGACTCACCATTCCGTTTCGAGATACGGTAGCCGGAGATGCATTATCGATGTTCTCGGGTTCAAAAATAATTTTACACGTGGGTGCCATGGACAGCCTATCGCCGTTGGCCAGCGTTAGAGTCTTGTTATCGTCTAATACTGAATTCAGATTTTCTATCCATATGCTGTCGACAGGGCCATCTAATACCAACCAGACATGCTCCCCTAAATTGAAACAAAACATATACTCAGTGCAGCTCCAGCGCAGTTCTATGCTGGTCTTTAATAGATTTCTACTAGGTTAGTTTAGGCTTTCTCATTTAGGCAACCTCTTTTCTGGATTTGTTTTACTTATTTATTTGTTCATTTAATTGCGCAATAAATACACTACAGAATTACACATTCCTGTTAACACCCTTTAGCATACATAATTTGTAGATTTACGGTTTGTATGATCGCTCTGTTTCCCTTGTACGATCAAAAGGCACTATGTAGTCAATTAGGTTGACACTTATTTTTAGGCCACAGAGTAGTATTAAGAATATCTGGAGGCAAGTCCTAAAGGCTAATGGGTATGGTTGAAGGTGCTGTAATTAAGGCTACGAGGGCCCTCATGGTGTGCCCAAGCCTTGCAGGAAAAACCTGGGGATATAAACCTAAAATCCTGCGATGGTTCTACGCAATGATAGTAAGACCCACTCTACTTTACGGGTCGATAGTCTGGTTCAAGGAAACGGAAAAGCAGAGCATAGAATCCGCCCTCAACAAAGTACGATGCGTGGCGTGCATACCAAGCGCAATGAAAACATATCCAATAGCAGCAATCTAGATAATTGTGGGCCTCGCATCTCTACACATTGTTGTAGAGGGAGCAGCTAGACAAGCAATGACTAGAATGACAAGAGGGGAAGCGGGCCCCGAAAGAATGAATTGACAATCCTGACAAAGCATATACCACTTCTTGGGCTAGTTTGGGTTAGTTTGGGTTAGCTTGTGACGATATAGTAGTCACAAGATACAATTTTGAAAAATTCTTCACGGTCGTGATACGAAGTAGGGAAGAATGGAAAAAGGAAGCCACTGACATTCTCGCATTGCAACAAAGTACCATTAAATGGCTTACAGATGAGTCACGAACTGAACAGAGGACCGGAGCCGGAGTATTTTGGCCAGGAACCAAATTCTCCGAAGCAGTGGGAAAACACCCGGACATATTCCAAGCGGAAACTAATGCCATAGAAAGATGTGCGCGGTTTAACATTTACAGAAACTATACGAAGAAAAAGAGTGTCATCTCAGACAGTCAAGCAGCCATCAAAGCGCTGAGATCACCAACAATAAGCTCCAGAATGGCCTATCTAGGCATCCCATGCCTAGATAGGCTAAACGAACTAGGCATGAATAACGAACTATCCCTGCAATGGCCAGGACACGCTGGGAAAGAAGGTAACGAAAAAGCAGACCAATTCGCAAAAGTAGGAGCACAAACTCCGCTTTTAGGATCGGAACCCTTTGTGGCATAGGGATGCACATCTACTAGGAAAAATTCAGGAAAAAAGAGCGACCCAAATGGATCAGCCTATGGGAATGTCTCCCAGGGTTAAGGCAATAAAAGATGTTTCTATCGCCCCCTCACCCAGGAAGATCAAAAAACCTTATAAGACTGAGTAAGAACAATCTCCACATCTTCACCGGCTTTCTTACAGGTCACTGCCAGTTTATAAGGCACCTGGAGAGCATAACAATTGAAACGAGGATAGTTGCCGGAACTTTGAGGAGGGGGAAGAAATCTTGGAACACCTTCTCACGGAGTGCGACGCGGTCGTGAACAGGCAAATGGCCTGCTTCGGCATCGCCGAACAGGAAGGACTTCCATCCATAGAACCATCTAAAGCACTGAAGTTGGATGGGGTACTCTGATTGAGAATCACATCAACGGAAGTATCACGGAAGAGACACAATAGATCTATACACATCGCAGTGTACTAATACCCCTTAAAATAATTCATTCAATGGGTATGCAGCTTGGAAGGTTATAAATATGTTGTGCATAGCTTCTTGGGAAATCGGATACTATTTTGAACTTGTATAAACAAATTCACACCAAGATTTTGATTTTAAACACAGTGAGCGGTTTCATCAAGATGTTTTGGCAACAAAGAAGCTACGCTTCTATGCTTGTTGACTACTATATAATAAATCGTAATCCTTGGTTTGAAGTAAAGCCGTTCAAAAAGAAAATCACTCTCCACCGGTCCTTACCGTTTTTAATTTTTAAGGTCTTTCTCCATAACGCTGAAAAAATCCCATCAGTCCAGTCGTTCGTAGCCACATCTAGTCTGCCAAACATTTGGGCCGCTGTTATAGCCTTTGGATTCATTCGCATTTCCCTACGTTACACAAAATATTATATTTTTAATAAATCAAAATAATAAATAAAAATAACTCTACATTCATTGAGCTTGGTTAGCTTTGTCAATTAAGTACTTACCTATGCATATCTCCCATCTGAGTTAAAGACTTCATTAATATTTGTATGCAATTAGTTTTACCAGCTCCGGAAGGACCTAAGGTCATTATACCATGACGAACTCTCTGCGTTTCATAGAGCTATAAATAACGAACAGTAAGCTTTCACTATCTTGGACGTCAATTGGAATTACTTTCCGGAGCTTCGCTTTCCATCGTTTTTAGGGAACGGATAACTTTAAACCTAGAGGCGAATATACTTAATGAGTCGAACTAGCTGCTCATTATCTTCTATTAGAACTGGCCCGTTTTCATCGATATCAGACTATCTAGACTAACCAGAGTCATTGTATCTGTCTCATGCTCAGATGTTGCCTGATGAAGCTTTGAAAAAACCGCTTCAGTGTTAGTACACGTTTCCACCTGGTGAAGATGTTTCGTATAGTCCAACACGGCAAGTCGGAAAGTAATCCCAAGATTTCTAGTGCCAATAAAGCATTTTATTATTTAGGATAAGCCAGCTTGAAACGCAACCATTACCACCTACCTGAATCAATTTCAATGCCCACGAAGGATGGTTAACTAAGCCCGCTTGTTCTACTTGAGCACCGATTGCGTCTTCCAATTCGGGATAAGCTGTCTTCTCCAAAACTTGATTCGGAAACAAATCGGCAACGAGAGAGATAAAGAGAGGCTCGTCCTCGTCGATCAATTTTGACAGATTCATATCTCTCAACACCCTCATAACTATGGTGCTTTCCGAGTCTTTGTTGTTGACACGTTTCGCCGCGCCAAGGCTTCTGAGCACCGATAGGATGTTTCTCAGACCAAAATCGTAATGTACCTTGAAAAGAACTCTATTAGAAGAAAAGTTTAGCCTTTATAATTTAAGAAAATATGGAATAAAGTTGGGCATTAGTAATATATGTTCCTCACATAGACACCAGCAATATTGTAGGCCTGTAATGAATATATTTTTTGACTGCGATATCGGTCTTCGGTCAGATATTTAAAGTATTTTTCATTACTATTTTTGCAGTGAAACATGTTCTCCTCACCTTTCCTAGTCAAACCTGAAGATAGGAGAACAGTGCTTGAAAGGCAAAGGGAAAAAGACCATACTCTCCTATTTGTTATGTTTATAATGGTCCTTCCAAATTTTACTTGTTTAAATACACCGTTAAATCTATAATAAATATGTTTTTCAAGTTACCTGCTTTGTTAGTTGTTCCTCGCATAGCTTATACAAGGTATAAAACTTTCTAGCCAAAGTGATATTTTCGAGGAAGCCGCAGCTAGCGAGCTTCACGCGAATGATTATCTGGCGATCTGGGACCATCATCGCTACGGTGCGAAACTGAATTTTTAGATTTTCTGGTAGTTCTTTCCTTCCGGCGTATCCAGGATTCTGTAAAGGGGAATAAATATCGTGAAACAAGCGAGTGCTGGCACCACATACATAACTATAAAACTTCTCTGGTATTTATTTTATACCGCGAGATTAAAGAACGAGGGTTTTCTTGTAACGTTGTAGATGTTATTATTTACAGTAGTGCAATTTACTCCTTTTATCGGTCGAATCGTGTCATCGATTCTCTCGCTACCTTACTTCTCGCGACCTTACTTCTCGTGTTCCAACCTTTCTATAGGTTCATCCGTTTAGAGCGCCACTTGACAGATATGGTATACATTCGTTTCTGAGAGAATTGGTGGCTCTTCTCGCTTAAACACTCAAGGCGTGCAGGCCGTTTTCCGTATCGGAATTTATCATTGCTATTTTTGACCCTAACCTAAACTAACCCCTGATTGTGTCGTTGCAGTATTTAGCAAATTAAGTAGAATATATATTTTCTAAAATTATATGCTTCTATTTAAGATGGCTAAAGTAATTTATCATTTACCTAGGGTCCTTCTGTGTGACAAAATACCATCTGTCAGGTAGATTTTCTCGCTGACCTAGTTAATCCCGCCGTCAGTTAGCTGTACCGAGGATTTTTTTTTGTCATGGTAACGCAACCACATCTCCACCAGAATCAAGTAAAATCAATTTTAATTTATTTAAATGCCTTAATTACCATATATAGCGGTATATATCATTTTAATTAATGGATATATAATGAAATGATTGTAGGTCATTTGCCTAAATTCTCGTGTATTTCTTACCCTTATATATCATTTTAATTAATGAATATATAATCAAATGACTAACACCGGAGAGTCGTGTTTGCAATATCCGGCTCCAGGAGTGGAGTTCATGAGCGCCACCAGTTCTACCAGCTAAACTGGAAAAGATCCGCTGGTGTTGTAGGGGTGTTAAACAAGAAAACACAATCTTAATTTAAGGTTCGATAAATTGGCTTCTAGTTTTTTTTTTTATTTAAAACAGCAACAATCTCTCAGTGAAATGGTACAATATGATGATTGTACTGAGACCAATTCTGTTGTTAACTCGGTACTGTATGCCTTACACCTAAAAACTCTAGCACTACTATCCGAATTGATCACTTTGGTTTACTTAAGATTAATACATATAGGTAAATTGAAATGCATGAACTAGTAGCTGTAGCTCAATTAATAGCAAAGCCACTATAATTACATCAATCGGCCGGAAAATAAATGAATTAATAAAATTATGTAACGAAATGTAAGTTATCATATATCAATCTATTCCGCTCCGCGGTTTTCATTGTTCAGTATATTGATCGGCTGTGACACCTATCTGTGAATGGATATAGTTCGCACAGTTAACTACTTAAGGAGAACATGTACGCTTATTTGTATCCATAATTCGCGAATTCGTGTAATTACAGATTTCTTTGTCAAGTGATGCCATCTGTTCGGAAACGGGCTTATCTCATATAGTTGGTATAGAAGGGCGTAGTGCGTTGTTCAATAACTGTAAGATTAGCCCGTAATCTACAATAGCGTATGTTGAATGTTTCCTTAGTTTGACGCCGGGTTTCCGATAGCGGTTGTCACATGGTAAAGCAATGAGAGCATTGAAAATCGAAATAGGTAGAACGTACAAAATTTTGAAACGAAGTGTGTCATCTTGGTGAGAGCGTCTGACGCGGTAAGTGATTAATTTTCTGATCTCAAAATATTTTATTCATCCTGCATATTTTTCAATAACCTTTTAACTTTTCAAATATATAAGTAATTATTGTTACCAATTCGCTTAATTATATTTGGCTAAAGCAAGAATTTAGCATTTTTATATTGCACTTTCGAGTGATTGACGATTTCAACAATCTTAAATTTTTATGGTGACCTTTAGGTTTGAATACCGTTTTTTTGGTGGATAATTGCGTATCTTATAGGTCAAATTCGTGTAATTTGATAATGGTTTAATCCAAATATATAGAGAACGTAATTATTTCATCGTTTAGTGGTCATACATATGATTTTACATATTTTCATTTAAATTGAACAGTATTACCTGGGAGATTCTCAGAGCGAAGTTTATATGTTCCTGTAAAAGGTAGTTAATTGAATTTGAGTAGAATTTCGCTGGATTTTCCTTTGTAGTATTGTTGATCATAGGTTTTTTTTCAGGCTTATTTCATTAATATTTCAGTTTATTAGTAACATCAAGCGAAGCATATAATTATTATCACTTACCGTGTCACGCTTTATCAATGATGTACCGATATTAATTTACATATATGAGGGGTTTATGTACATGTGTGTAAATTTACCTGTTTTTTTTCTTTACCGTTTATCTAGGTTACTATCTCAAGGCGAGATAGTGATTATCTTATCTTTATCTTTGATTAATTGAGACGTAATTTACGTTTAATTATTGTTTATGTGCCAAGGGGCCATATTTATAAATTCATTTCATAAGTAATAGAAATTACTTATCTGGAGTCATAAGACTGGTTTAAAGAGAGGTTGTACCTCGTTTTTTCTATTTTTTGAATTATCGTTTATGTGCCAAGGGCCATATAAAAAAAATAATAGAAATTACTTATTTTGAGTTATAATAAGGCTCATTTATAGAGAGGTTATACCTCGATTTTCTTATTGATCATAAAAATCTAGTTATCTTCTATTGGAAGTTGCCGAGAGCCACGGTTTGGACAAGTTTCATAATTTTCTTTTGAATCTTAAATGTTAATCATAATTTTCTTTTGGACCTTAAATTTTAATTATAAATTCTTTTGGATTTCATATCTTAAAGTAAAGAAAGCAAGTATCTTGAGTAACAGTAATTATTTACGGTTGCTTAACCATAGTTATCTATAATTTCTGCTCAACTTAAAATTGTAATTTAAGTTCTGTTTATACCTGCTGTAACCAGTACATTTCCAAATTGTCATTCTTAATACCTCCTGTAACTGAGTTCCACAGGATACTTCCCTGAATAATTAGTTAATAAGCAGTATTAGTTGGTCTAAGATCTTTATATCTTTTTTTCTATGTAAATTCGAGACGAAGACACCATCTGCAGCTTTGCCGTGCAAACAAGTAGGAGTCCCCACTAGGATTATCTGTAAGACCTGGATACGCCTATAGCGGGTGAGCTTAGGTACAGGCAGAAGAGGTTTCCAGTGGAGATCGTAACCGATCGCATGGTTACAAATTGCTGAACGAAGTTATCGCATGGTTACAGATAACTGAATGAAGATAGGGTATAATCGTTTGCTAACCCAAACTATTTGTTATAATTAAATTTTTTGATCGTTTACATTGATTCTCATTTACATTGCTAGTTAATGTATTCCAAGCCAAAACTTCATAAGTTGTATTTACATCTGGTTATATAGATTTTAATATATTTTTTTAAACCTCATCATCTTGTAAATTAGTTGTTAAATTAACATATATTGTTTTTAGAAATATTTTGTTTGATTTATTGTAGGATCGATCGAGTTCTTTAAGACGCGAATTAATTTTTAATGTTCTTATCTTTATAATTCTTGATATCTTAATATTTATTTTTTTATTTACATTGTCTCAAGGAGCTCTAGCGCCCACAATATCATAAAAATATAGTTAGTGAAAGAGACAACCCACACCCTCAGTGACAAAGAATCTCATATTTAAATAAACTTAATAAATTTACTTTCGCTTTATCCTTACAAATTAGCAAATGAGCTAGAAATTCATTACAAGTGGTGCTCAACTAATTTAAATTACAAATAATTAAATACTTATCATTGCAAAGTGGCGCCCAATACATTTCGTTATAATTAATGAAATCTACCTTCGAGCTGGGTCAACAATGCTAGACTTCTATTAAAATAATTCTAACGATTATATCAATCGCCCGAAAAACAAATGATTTAATAAAATTATTAAAGCTATTTTAAACCTCGATCAACTATTATCATCAACATCTATTAAAAATAAAATAATCGGAACGATACCCCGTTAGATCGGAAGGTCTGCTGCTGAAAAGGCTGCAGGCTCAGCAGTTGAGATAAAAGTCACCTGCTCGAGAGTGAGAGTCCTCCGCCCAAAAAGGTGAACGTGAGCCAAAGGTAGTGGAACCCGGTCGTGAAACCTTGTAATAACCCAATACTAATTAGACCAAGCCCCTTACTTCAATGAAGAAATTAGAGCCCCCCTTGCATATATATTTTTATATATAAAACAAATCACCCCAAAAATTATCCAATTATTTTTAGTAACCATCAGCAAATGAAAGAAAAATAAAAGGTACAAATAACTTAAATATAAAAAGAAATACGTATGAACCACCCCTAAATAATATACACCTCCCCATGTGATCAAAACTAAAGTAACATTAAGAAAAATTTCAGATATGATAAAATAAAAAGGTTAAAATCCTATGAAATGCAACTGGCAGTCGATGTAAAAAAAAATTAACACAGATAAAAGTAATTAAATCATAAAATTAGACAAAAAAAACTAGCAATTTTTACCTCACTTGAGTCGGAGGGTTGCCTGGAGAATTAACTGCCTCGGTTTTATGAGATGAGCTTGGAAAGCCTCTAGAAATAATGGAAACTATCCCAATATCCCCTAGAAGGATAGTATAAAACGCAATACTATAAGCTGAGTCACCTAACTACACTGCAGCAAAATACTTCCTCTATTCCCGGTAGGTATTTCTAGAAGAACGAGATCATCGGTTTCAGTCAATTTGCCCTTACGACTTCCATGGAATCAGAAGGAAAAAAATGGTAGGGCCGAGAAATGCAGAAATAGTCGATACCATGAATACTTCTAAGATAATAAACGACTTAGTTCTCGTTTATTATTGTTGTAAAACGATTGCGGAAGCCCCAATTAATGAACTAAAATTAAACTTTTCAATAAATAAGAGGAAATATTCCTAAACGAAATAACAAACGTTAAAATTCCAAATCGACAGCAACAATTATGGGAAAATAGCCAATTAATAATATTCAGGGCTACCAATCGAATATTACAAAAGTTACAACATACCAGGTGAAAAGATAAATATGACGTAGAAATCCCAAATATCAAAATGCCCAACTGGCGGAACCAGAGACAATGTTCAAACAATTAGTGATTTTATAGAGTGTGGACTATGATGTTTGTCAGAATCCTTTTATTAGGGGGTGAATGCATAGCAGCGAAGCCCACAGTCCAAACGAACGAACGAATAACCTCTAAATCCACTAAAGCATAAGAAAACAAACATTGACGATTGAATGAAAATGAAAGTAAGATATGGGAAAAACCACGAGGAAAATATTTGAGGGATACTCCCTAAATCCCTAAAGCACTATGAGAAGAATCAACAATGAGTAATCTATGCAGAGATCAACAAGTCTTAGAAGAAACTAGGCGTTTTTGAAGTGAAGAGAAAGAAAAATTTGATAACTAACAATTATTCTCGAATTAACAGGTAAACAAGAAAGCAGCAGCGGTATCTCAAAGCAAATCAGTGACCCCCCACAAATTAAAGCCATATCAGCCCGTGAAATATTCAAACCGAAAGAAGCCCATGAATTTGATCGATCCAACGAGGTAGGTTATTAACTCAGTTCTTACAAATACACAACTACCAGTAAACATAATTATTATAAATAAGCAAAGTTAAACTAATAACACAATATCATATTTTAGTTGTCGGATAAATCTAAGCGCGCCAACAGACCTAAGTTGGAGGACATCATAAGAATAGGGATGATCAGAACAGTGTTATAAAAGCTAGTACATATTATGTAATTCTAGCCGTATGTATTTATAATTAATTAACCGGATAGGATAATACTCAATAATTCTTACCACAAAATATAGAATCTTTTGTTGCTAAATGCAGCA
Organism: Pissodes strobi; assembly: GCA_016904865.1. NCBI lineage: Eukaryota > Metazoa > Arthropoda > Insecta > Coleoptera > Curculionidae > Pissodes > Pissodes strobi. Next base: position 467,864 of record MU182659.1, on the reverse strand, counting down.
TATAAAATAAAATTTCATATCTTTTATAGTGGCAAAATCAGACTATTATAACCGTATATAGCTTATCGTTATATATCATTTTAATTAATAAATGTATAATTAAACAGCCGTAGGCTGTTTGACTTTTATTGTTTATATTCTCGTTTTATTCATTGATCTAGCTATTTTGTTTATAGAGCTTACCTTTAAAGGAGATTCTTAATTTTATCTGTAGTTAGTTAGAGAATTCTTTTGGTTAGTGTCCGAATAGGTGATTTAGTTAATGTTTTCTGTATTTGGCTGTAAAGCTCATGGCAGTAATTTATTTCACATAACTGAAATTTAGAAATTTGATTTGTCGCCTTGATATCGGAACCGACTTGAGCTCGATTCGTTTACTTATAGGTATTTAACGGCTGTATGTGTACATATTTACCTCAGAGGTTATTTTATTGATTTGGTATTATTGAGTGACTGTTTATTGGTCTACTGATTTTTTGCCGCTCCCACGGGATTGACTTGGGTAAGTTTAGTTAATAATCATTTCATTTATACCTGCATATATTTACTAGCTATAGCTATACAATAAGTTTGGATTAGTTTGGGTTATAAAGCAGAGTCTAACAATTAGTATCTTATGATGCTCTGATTTATTATTCTTGTAAATATTGATGAGATCCCTTTCAAGAGCATCTTCTTATTAATTTAAGAGCGTAACCATAACCTCAAATTAATTTGAGATTGGATTAATTGTCCTGAAATAGTTGGTGTAAGTTTACATTTTTAAATAAATAAGTTATTTGTAATCTTGATGTTTATTTTGGCACATTACAGTCACAATAATAACTAATCTGTGTATTCAATTTTTTCCAACGTTCTTTTACAAGGCATTTTTCCAAATTTTATTACCCTATTTTCAAAACAAAAATTAGTGGCACCCTACCCTAACTGCCAAGACATAATGAGCAATTAGCAAATAAGGTTACATATTTGGCACCCAAAACTTAAGGCTGGTTACATTCTTTGATTAGTTAGTTAGTTTCACTCAAAATGTAACATATTGCGCGAAACTAATCAACGTGAAATTTAGCCAGTAAATCTCCATCAGTCAAGTCAAGATTATTAAATATGTAAGGATGTATTAGCATAAATTGCAAGAATATATGAGCAAAAAATGCATGCATATTACTGAGTATTATTTGTATGTTTAAGAAATCATAAAAATTAATATAAAATAATTTTGCGAAAATAATATTCATAACAACCATTAACGCCGATAGTACAAGGACTCGGCACTCTCGCGTGACGTCATCACGAGAGGACGGTCGAACTTGCAGCCCATACCGACGGCATATTTTACAATGAGTTTTGCGCCGTTTTGACATAAAAAGGGGGTATTTAAAAAATATTTAAAGGGCTTTTGGGTAAATAGGGTGTCAGTCGTCAACTGAACCCTTTTTGATTTTAAATGAAGAGTGAAGGCTGTGTGCATGTACGAAATGTACTAAATGTTTTTTTTGTATTTCATGCATAAATTTAATCCAAAAGGACGTCTAATCAGCGTAACAGAACGCTTTCGGCCCTAGCCTTGTCAGTTGGAACAAAAGAACATATCCACAAGAGACACAAACTACATCAAAACGACAACGGTCACATCAAAATTTAAAAAACACTTTACATTATAAGAAAGGTTCACTTAATTAAAACGATTAACAAATTAAAATACAGACGTGGGAGCCACGTTTTGATGGAACGACAAACATGTTTGTCCGGACACATTACAAAATTTATTATCAATTTAAGATAAAAAAAAATTAGTTAAGTCTTTGCAACCATCTGACATATTTGACACTAAAGAATCTAATAAGTTCGGAATGTGGTTTAAAACACTTTTATTTTCATCGTGTTTTTCAGGCTAAAAGGTGTCTTTGAATCAGGTTTAATATCATTTTGGAGTATTTGTATTTTGCAGCCATACAAAAATGTGTCTACCTGTAAATCAGTATTTATCAATACAGAAAATATATGGCCCGGGAGAAGATTTTAATTGAAACAATGAAACCTTTTGCAGATCACAGATACGTCGTATATTCAAATATGATCAACACGTTGAAATGAAAACGAAATGAGTGATAAAACTTACCATAGTTATAAAAATTCCAAACTCGGGACACATCTCTATAATGTCACCGTCCGTAAACTGGAATGATTTCTTCTTCTCTTTTTTGCTAGCCAAGACCACGGCAACTTGTTGCGCAGCTACGGATAAGACTGGGAGTTCGATTCTGTTGAATTCGTCGAAGCAACCCCACGCACCCGATTGGGCTAAACCTATAAACAGTCCACAAAAAGTATTATTTTGCGGACTTATTACTTTTAAAACTAACTTTGTCTGATCCCTATTGCTCTTAGTATAAGCAAGTACATTCCGCTACTGGAAGATGAGTTTCCTCGATATCGCAAATTCTAGCTTAAACGGATGTTATGTTAAATTAAGATTTTTTTAATTATATAATAAATATATTTGGTTTAAATATTGTAACTTTCGATTCAAATCAATCATATTTTAAATTATGACTCTTTTAATTATACCTGCATTTGCTAGTGGAAGGCGTATTTTTTAACGATTTTTGAGTAAAAATTGTGCGTGACACCCCCAAAATTTTGCGGGTTAGCCTCTGGCTGCGCTGTTTTATCCCAGGACAAGAATTATATTTTGGCACCATCTTACCCAAAGGTCACGAGCCGCCACTGCTTTTTAATATAAATTTAAAGCATATTAAACCTATAAACTGCAAAATACAAACAAACGCGGAAACGTGTCTAAAAATATTTCTATAAAAATATCAAGTTTTCAGAAAATTTTATAAGCCTTCTAATTAATTAGCCTAACAATTACCTTTATAAATTCTTCCAAGACCTCTGTAATCCATTTGATCTGAACAATTAAAAACCACGACGTATTTGGCGAGGGTTTTGCCCATATCCTTCACCGTTTCGGTCTTACCAGTACCTGCAGGTCCACATGGAGCCCCACCCATACTCATCGCCAGCGCTTGTGCCAGAGTAATGTAACATCTTAAAATATAATAAGATACTATTACAAGATATCTGGCAAACACTTAGAAAAAACATAAACTAATACCATGATCAAGGTTGGAAATAATAACTTCCGGCTAGATTCAAATTACGGCACGTTTTTTAGTGTTAAATTGTATCGAATTGTATTCGATCATTTTAGCTAAATGGTGTCAGATATGATAGTATTTAACGCTATGCAATATTGCATTAAAATGTTATTTATATACATTTTCATAAGTTTTGTGGCTAATTTGATATACACGAAGTATTTATATATATATGCCTTTCTTCTGGAAGCTAGTTGTCTTTCTGTTTCAAGCTCAACCTCAACTGATTATTTCGTTCGAAAACTTCATCATCATCATCACATTTATTTACACAATTTACAGATATTTATACACTTATAAAACTGCTATACATGACCTAAAGCTAGCTATGTATATATGTACATGAGAGGGCGACGTGCACTTAACTAAATGCTACTGAAGCCTCCCAGCACACATTACCAAACTCTGTGGACCGATATTATATCCAGATCATGTTTTAAGCAGTTTATAGTGGAACTTCGCTAATCAGTTCATCTTACTTGGGCGCGCTTGGTGCCCTTCAAAAGTATTTAAGTTATTCATTATCAACGACTGGCAATGGAAACTGGTGACTTGTTTTCAAGGGAGAAAGAAGAATGGTGAGGGAAGGTTGACATGGGGAAAAGCAGTTTGAAAAACCCCATTGCTCGTTTCTTTGGCTTGAACATGCAACACACAAGACATACAAGACACACACACAGTATATAGGTGGAAGACTAAATGAATAGTCTTAATGCGGTGAGAACTGCAACTGCATATTAGAATGCACTCGGTTATATCTAACCGCACTTTGCCTGCCGGAACATGGAGGCAGGAAGCAGCATGAACGTAGCGATATAAGTGTTTTCGCGACGTTGGATCAAGCCCTATATAAGCGTTGTAGGTACCTTAGCAAGCCCCACCCACCTCGCTTCTCGGAGGAGTGGAGGGGCCCGCTTTGGGATATACTCGATGGATGGGACGGTGGAAACTTCTGTGCTCCCAATACTTTCGTTTTATCGAAATGCATTTAGGGCACAGAAAGGGGTGACTGACAGGATATTTTAGGGATGCAGGATGGGAATAGATCCATCACTATGGCGGTCTAGGTTCAAGATAGAAAATTGTTGTTCTTTTGTGTATCGGGCCGTGTTTGGGTCCACCCTGCAGATTATATCTCAAGTCTGCGATGTTGGCGGTTCTTGGTGAGCCGCGTATGCTATAACCGAAAAACTTGCACGCCATTTTGTCGACGTATTCTCTGGCATATTCAATTTGAGCCATTGCATGCAAGTCCTGGATCCTAGCATACGGACCCGCCGAGAAGGCCGCTCTTAAGTAGCTATTTTGCATAACTTGCACTTTTTTAAGTTTGTAATCCGCGATAGAGCTCCAAACCGGCGCTCCATATAGCAGGATTGGCCTAGTGATGGATCTATACAGCATGATCTTGTTTCGGGGACTCAAAAAGGAGCCACTCCTGACAAGCGGCTTCAACTTGTCAAGAATCATATGGTTTTTATTTTGAATATGAGCGATGTGCCTGTGAAAGTTGAGCCGCTTGTCAAGGTGGATTCCTAGATATTTTATATCGGATTTAGGAAGGATGGAGGTGTTATTTATTGTCATTGGCACTACTTCTGTGTTGCGATATTTTCTGGTAAACACGGCCAATTCAGTTTTTGAGGCGTTTAGCCGTATTTTCCATGTATTGAAATATGTTAGTATGCGCTCCATATGGGCGCTAAGGTTATCAGCTGCTTCCTGCGCTATAGGGGATTGGGAATAGAGGGCAGTGTCGTCGGCATATAGTGCCAAGGAGGTATCAGCATGAGACGGCAGATCTGCTATGAAGTAACTAAAAAGTTGAGGAGATAGCACTGTTCCTTGGGGAACCCCTGCCCTGATTTGCTTCATAACTGAGAAGGTCCCATTTATGCGCACTGAGAAGGTGCGTCCGGTCAGGTATGACGCAATCAGTGCTGCAATATGGAGCGGGAATTGATGCTCTATAAAGAGCTTATGCAGCAGGCCGTTGTGCCACACCCGGTCAAAAGCTCTCTCGATGTCCAGTAAGAGTAGAGCGGTGCAATGCCCCATATTGAACCCCTCATATATATCTTGCACGATTTTCGCAGCAAGCATATTAGTACTATGCCCGCTGCGAAAGCCGAACTGCTCCTGTGGCAGTATATGAAGGTCCGAGGCCACTCCACTGATCCTGGACAGCAAGAGCTTCTCAGTGAGCTTGCTCAGTGTGTTTTATAATGAAATGGGTCTATACGAAGTTGTCAGTTTCGGATCTTTTCCGGGTTTCGGGAACAGTACTACATGCGCAACCTTCCAGGGACTAGGGAAGTGTTGCAAGCGAAGGACGGCGTTCACAATATGCATGTAGTGTATAAGGGATTTTTTACGAAGGTTCTTAAGGATGAGGTAAGGGATTTGATCTGGTCCCGGAGCCTTATTCTTTGGCAGATGGCAGATAGCCCTACGTATCTCTGACGGGCTCACAAGAAGCTTATCCATCACAGAGGGCGGTATAGGGAATGCCTTACCTAAAAAAGGCGAAATTTGTTCGGTAATAAGCTCGTGCAATGGCACGGAGTCAGGGATATCACCGTGTACGCCGGCAAGAAAATCCGCGAATGCCCCGGCTTTCCCCGGATCATCCAGGATGTCTATATCGTTGTGCCTTATTGCAGGCATTGGAGCCTAGGCACTGCGGATCTGTCTTGCCAGTTTCCACAGTGAGCCGTCTTCCGTACCGAGCTCATTGACAAACTTTGTCCATACCGCGTCTCTGTGATTGCGGATATTCTTCTTTATTTGCTCCGTCAGAGCGTTGACTCTTCGCCTGTCGTTTGCGGCGCGATTTCTCTGCCATCTGCGCCGAATACAGTTCCGGAAGTTTATCAGGTTTAGGATTTCGTCAGGAAGGGTCTCTACGAAGGACTTCTTCCTGACTACTTGACATAAGGCGTCCCTGACGTGCTGGATGTTATGAGTTAGCGTGTTCACTTCAGTCTCAAGTTCCTGGGCGCTCTCGATCTGTTTGGGAATGACTGTTATCTCGGTTAGTCTGTCCCGAAACATCCTCCAATCAAGATTTTTATATGAAATGCGAGTTCCATAGGCTTCCGGCCGCCTAACTCCTGTTAGGCTCATCTTGATTGGAAGGTGATCCGAGTTCAAGTCACTTATGACTTTAGGCGCCGAGACGCCAGTGATTCCCCGAGTGATCGCCACGTGCAGAAACGAGGGCCTGGAGCGTTCACTGTAAAAAGTTGGGTCACGTGTTCTGAAGTATTGGATATCAAAATTGTTTTCAAGCAGACTTCGCAGAATAACGCCCTTCTGCTTGTTTCGAACGTCGCCGTAGCCAACGTGTTTGATGTTAAAATCACCGATTAATAGTGACTTTTTACCAGGCTCTAGGAAATCGGCCTGTATTACGCGCAGGTTTGGAGGCGCGTACCCGCCGCTGATACATCGGCCACCTTCTAGCTCAACACTAACGTGTTCAATGCGCGTTTGCAGGCGCGTTTTCCTTTTGTATTTCAGTGGCCGGTGTATCAGGCAGATCACGCCTCCCCCAATACCTGGCCTATCGAAACGTTCCACGCTATACTGCCGGAATTTTAGCTTGAAATCATGGTTAATTTTTGTCTCGAGCAAAAAACCATCTGATAGTTGGAATTATACAAAAAATGCTTGAATTCACCGAGTTTATTTCTAATGCCGTTGCAATTCCAGGAAAAAATATTAAGCGAAGACATTGAAAACAAATCATTATATGTTATATTTGAATATTTCTATTGTAAAAAATTGAATAGTGCCCTGCATGATTTTGACCTTGTCATTGTTACATGACTTAAGCATAGAGCAAAATTCGTCAAGTGCGAAGAATAATTCATTTACGTTTACTATTGAGTTTATTTCGGTAATTACGTTAGAGAGGTTTGAAAATTGATTTGTGATTAGCGAAGTGCCGCTACTTACTGCGTTATTTCCTGTATTATTTTTGGCATTATTTGTATACTGGGAGGCTCTCAGCGTGTCTGGGAATTCGCTATTATAGTTTTCCTCATCTGAAGGTGGCCGTCGGTTGCTAGCTGGCTGCCTCTGGGGTTGGGGTTGCGTTTGAGGTCTTGGATTTATACCCCGGCCTTGATCTCGTCGCCCTTGCTCTTGCCAGGCCGGCGTGGCGGGCAAGGGTGCTGGAACAAACTTCTTTTGTGTCGGTGGTTGTTTTGTGTTGGCTGCAAGTTGATTTATTTTTCTAATGTTCATTAGGGTTCTCACCTCCTGCTGCAGTCTCTTGAGTGTGATAGATGCGTCTAGAACTACCAAATACAGGGGCACTCTCGTCTTCTTCATTTTGAAGATGTTCTTTGCTGTCAGGTCATGTTCATCCGCTAGCTGACGCTTTATGTCAGCTAGTGGAATGTCGCCATCAAGGCCCCTTAAGACAAAGGCCTTTGTTTTTTGATGTCATTCGGCGTAGGAGTGATATTTCATATCTTCGTTATCACAGTTTCTCTTGAAAACGGCCCAGTCCTTTTCATTTTCTATGTAAACGATTGTGCTATTTTTAGCGTATTTGACAGTAAATTTAGTGATACGCAGTTTACTCATGTCTTCTTGCAGGCGCTTATGGTTTTGTATTTTCCCCTGCAGAACTATCGGGGGTGGCGGTCCGGGCTTTGTTTTAAGGGGTGTTTCTCCCTTTTTCTTAATGCGTGCACTCGTTCGGTTTTTACTGCTTTTTTTGTTACTCTCACTGATTGCTGACGAGGAGATGATACTGCTCTCATCCTCTAGATCAGAAAGAGCCTCGTATCTGTTACTAGTGGGGATGTTTGATTCACCCCCAAAGTCCAACTTAACATCTTTAACGTTCTTTTTGAATCCTAACGTTTTGTAAGGAGTTTTGAAAGCTTCCTTGCTAGTTTCATGAATCAGGGTTGCAGAAGTTTGTGTATTGCCTTCTTGCCCATGTTGTAAACTAGGCCCGGGTTGATTTTCGGATGATTTCCGAGTTTTTTCGTCTCCGGAAGTAAGTGCGTGCTCGGATGTATCCATGTCCATGTCTTTGTCGTTTTTTAACAGTAAAACATCCCGTATCTATTTTTGGCTTCGCCGTTCTTTTGATGGAAGACGTCCTTACTTGATGCTTTATTTTTAAATGATCAATGCCGTTGTTTAGCAGTTTTTTGATAGATTTTGTCGCCTTCCCCGTTACTGACTGTAGCGGTTCAGAGTGCTTTTTACAATCCATACATGAATCCCGGTGAATGCACAGTTTGTTGTAGATGCATCTGCATTTTGTAAGTACTGCTTCGTTTGGTGGTTCTGTGCGAGTGTCTTCCGACTGTATTGACACACAGTCGTCTTCTAGGTCAGTCATTTTCTTCGCTGTAAGCCGGGGCTCCGTCCCCGGATTGCCGTTTTTTTTTCACGATTAAGTGATTATTTTAGCTTTCTGTTGAAAGCTAGGTACCGAAAAACTTACGAACACGAGTGTTCGAAAGCCAAATTAAAGTATTCGCTCTGATTCTTCCTTCCGCGCGTAAGAATCGACCGCCGCGTCGCGACAGTTGGCTTGTACTCCCGTTCGAAAACTTGCTGAATTCTATTTTTGGACATATTAAAGTTGTTGGGGTAAACAAAAATTCAAAGTTGGACTACTGAGCTGTTTAAACTATCTCAAGTAACAAATCACAAATCCTACAACATATATATTAGAAGATTGTCAAGGTGATCCTATAAATGGATATTTTTATAAAGAAATTACAGAAAATTAAACAACCTGATGTTTTTTTGATAAGTTTTACGAAATAATGGGAATACAGTTCTGGTAAAATGGCTGGGTTTTGATAAATCTTATAATTGTTGAATTGATGAGTCCAAGCATGTTGTCTAATAAATTATTGAGTTAACCCGCCTATTTAAAATATTATTTCGTTAGAACTCATACCTTTAGTTTTGAGACACCCTATATACATATAAAGAAAGAAAAATAGAAAAACAAGTCATACATTGAAGTCGAGATATACGAGGTTTTTTCGAGGAGCAGATCCTAAAGCGTATCGTTCGAGAGCAGAGACAGAAAGTCTGAAACCGGCGGCGGCGCAGTGAACAGTTTATTTTGTGAATGGTTTTTCTTTTATCGTCATTACAGGTCGGTAAAATGAAATTTATAATATTGTTATTACCATAATTTGCACAAGTATTTCTTTTATTCTCATGGATAATTCATATTTGATGGCATAACATGTGTACATATTTAATGAAATCGTTTTATGCTGTGAATACCACTGCTTTAAATAAAAACAAAAATGGATTGTTTGCTGTCTTTTCGTGTTGGAATTTTAGTTTTAGTATGACTGTGATTGCAAGTAAGAACTTTTGTGAAATTACTAACATTTTCCTACCCTGACGGGTGAATATCCTAGTTATAAATGAAATGATCATTCTAGAGATATTGGCCCTAATTTCAACTTTAGCTGAGTAGCCTCCGTAATCCAGGACCTCAGTACCTTCCAGCGGCGTCTGGCTAACTAACATCACTCTGCGAACACGGTTATCATGGAATCGCCAGTAGTGGTTATCACATCCGCGAATCTGACACGCGGGAGACTCGGGTTTGATTCCCGGCCGGAGAGCTATCTCTTCAGTTTTAAATGTATTATTACAAGTGTGGAATTACGAATTGCGGCGCGGGAGACAGTAATTTAAATATTTATTATACTATTAAAAGTTGTACAGCATAATTCGGTATAGGAATTTAGATCGAGGGTTCCCTGCCGTTCTCTTTCCCCTAGTGAATTCCAGGCTGAGTCCGGCACGGTTTCTCTAATAAATTAGGTGTATTAGGAATCTAATTCTAGTTTAATTTACAATAATCACCTTTCCCTCCAATTTCCCTAATTTTGTTACCGTCCGACACATATAAGTTGTGCAAGATATAATAATAACACAATGTAGGGATTGGTTATCTTTTAATCTATTTTGACGGTCATTGGCAAAATAAAGACTGTACTTTATTTATCTCATTCAACTATATTGAACTGACCCGGGTAGGTTATAGTACATTACATTAATATTCTAGAACCTTGTATTAGTTTTGATAATGACTTTGTTCTGTGAAGTATGGTGAAAATGTTTCTTTCCATTCGCGTAGGTTTAATAATGAACATAAAGATAAATGCTGTAGCGAAACAGAAGCAGGAGTTGAAATTGTACAAAAGATACAATTTTTTGCGCATTTACATCAGTTAAGTTAAAGTCGGCCTACTAATAATTAATAGACAAGTTATCGTTTTTCAATATAAATACTGGATGGCGTTCAACAGATCAAACTTTTACTGCTATTATGATGTTTAGTTTTTGTGATACGCAAATTTTGTGTTGTACTTGTTTAAAACAGTAAATGGACATTCGGATGATGTGAAATTTCTCTCCATATTATAGGTAAATGCACCATGCCATGTAACTTTCTATTTGCCGCATGTGATTCATAATAATCAACACTTGGTTTCACCATTGCATAAGTGTAAAGTCTATACGAAGTCAGTGTAAATGGCTAGGAAATTGGGGTACGATTAATTTCTTATAGATTTCCAGTGAAATCTACATGAAATCAAAATCATAATCCTTATTGGCGGCTCCTCGTAGATAGTCTGCGTTGACTTGAGAAGTCTGTCCGCACCAAATGTGGGCGGTATTAGAAAACTAGCGCATTTGATTGGTCCCTGCGAACTTCCTTAATTGTTTTTAGAGTTATAGCATTTAAATTGTATGATTTTAACGACAGTTAGTGCTGTACCGCGTGATTCCAGTTTACGTGTTTTGACAAGTTTGTTTTGTTCGTTTTGTCAGTATTTGCTTTGTACTTTGTTGTTTTTGTGATTGTTGTTGGTCTGTGTATTTTACCTCTGTTTTTATTACATAACTTTGTTGTTCTTGGAAACCAATATTTAGCTAATCAAAATGGCGTTCTGGGGACCTTTCGATATTTCTGATGGTGAATCGGAATCTGAAAATCTCAAATCCAATACCGTTGCAGAGCTTTTAGAGTTTCGTAATGAAGACTTACATATCCAAACACAAAGAATTATTTTAAATATGTATACATGTTTGAAAAGTGAAAATCATGAGGCCTCAGAAAATTAAATAGTAAAAAGATTTTGTGAGCTTACTAAACTTTCACGCTCTACAGTTTATAAAGTGATTAAGATAGGATGATATTGACCATTCTTTAAAGCGAAAAAGATGCGACCAAAAGCTAAAAAAATTGCTAATGCTTCCAAAGAAGTTATACGCCGAGTAGTATATCAATTTTACAAAGGCAGCCAAGTCCCGACATTGGAAATGATTCCTGATAAATTATAGGATTACCAGAATTATGAATACAAATCTCTCGACCCTTTGCGTTACTCAATTACTCAATTGCGGTTTTAGATATAAAAAATTGGATTAAAGAATGGTTATCATGGAATCGCATCGCGTAGTTGCTCACCAGCAAGATACTTACGCAAAATTCAGGAATACCGCCAAGCAAAAAAGGAAATAGCGTATTTAGATGAAACAGGGTTTGATACACATGACGTAGTTGAGTATGGTTGGGTAGATGATAGCAGTAATTGCAAATTAAACGGGCCTTGTTGCATGTTATTTTCACAAAGTGCATTTTGTTTATTAAAAGGGGCATATATTAATTTTTGTGAAGATGTAAATATTCTAAAATGAGCTAATGCGTACCGAAGAAATCGTGATACCAATGAGCAAGCGCAGGGAAACAGATAAAACAATTGAATTCCTGATAAATAATAATTGTGAATAGGATTACTAGTTTACACATGCCCTCCTCCTTCTTGCATTGGTCCCCAATGCAAAAACATCTTTAACGGTCAAAAAGTTAAAAAATAAACGAATTTCCCTAAAGAATATTTGTTAGCGGCTGTCAAATAAAAACTCTGTTATAGTAGAGACGATAATAAATCTCATTTTCGCTGAGTATGTCTAAAAGAAGGGAACTTCCCTAAATATTAACGAGTGGTCCTCAATATTCGAATAGTCATATCGCTCCTTACATAATTAGATATACGTTATATTTCAGAGCACTTAGTATTGGTCCTGCCCATAGCTTAGTTCGGTCCTGGAATCTAGCCAATGGTCCCCTCTTAACCCCTACTCAGTTCAGAATTTTTGTCGTGGGTCTCCATTTGGCTGCTATATGTATAAGGGCTTCACCTGACCGAATTGTACACCGCCATTAGGTAGTGCTACATGTAAAAAATATAAGTAATCTGTAGTGTAACATACCCGGGTCCGTCCAATAAGGTTGAATGAGATAAGTTGTGCTTTGTCTTTCTTTTGCCAAGGAACGTCAAAACAATTTTTTTTAACAATAAATACCTACGTTGTGTTTTAACTGCATCTTGCGCAATTTTACTTATCCAGAATGCGCCCGACTCGAACGATACGGTTGAGGATCTCATAATTTCTTTTCGTTTTCTTTCAATATATATAGGGTGTCCCAAAACTGAATATATAAAGTTTAAGGAAATAATATTTTAAATAAGCGGTTTCCCGCAAATCAATATTGACATTACTTGATTGTTTTCTTTAGACTCGGTTTTTAAATAATTTCCAGTATATTATTCGTTAATATAAATATGCGTATATATATGTTATCTCTATTTTCTTTAGGTTAGTAATTAAAGATTTAAGAGAAAAATATATATACGCATAGTTATATTAACGAATAATATCTTGGAAATTATTAAAAAACAGAGTCTAAAGAAAACAATCAAGTAATGTCAATATTGATTACTTATATTTTGTTTATATTTTCTACATGGCGGTCTGCAATTCGGTCAGATGAAGCCCTCATACAAACAGCAGCCAAATGGAGACCCACGACAAAATTTCTGAACTGAGTAGGGGTTAAGAGGGGACCGTTGGCTGGAATCCAGGACCGAAATAAGCCATAGGCAGGACCAAGAATAAGTGCTCTGAAATATAACGTATATCTGATTATGTAAGGAGCGATATGATTATTCGATTATTGAGTACCATTGATTAATATTTAGGGAAGTTCCCATCTTTTAGACATACTCACCGAAAATGAGTTTTTTATCGTCTCTACTATAAGAGAATTTTTTGATAGTCGCTAACAAATCTCTATTCATTAGGGAGATTCGTTTCTTTTTGAACTTTTTGACCGTAAAAGATGTTTTTGCATTGGGGACCAATGCAAGAAGGAGGAGGGCATGTGTAAACTAGTAATCCTATTCATAAAAAAGGACACTCAGTTCAAAGCTTGAACTTGATACTTGATATTGAAAGGTAATTATTATACTTATTATCTAAATAAGTTTCAAAGACAATCAGTAAACTTTCAACAAATTTTAGTATAAAAGAGCGAGCAAACCGAGTAAATGACAACTTTGGTCCAATTCGTAGTACCCCAAAGGCAAACGCTTACTGGTAAAAAGTTTAAACCCTTTAATCTGGGTCCAGTTCGTAGTACCTCAAAAGCAAACGCTTACTGGCATCAAGTTCACACCTCCTTAAAATACGACAGTGAAAAAGCAAACAAAGTTAGTCAAAGTAAAGTAAACCTTAATTAAAGTGAATCCGATTAAGCATACCAATATAAAGTAAATGAATTAATTCTCTTAAATTCAACATAAACTAAAAGTACTTTTAAGGGAACCTCAGATTGCCTGAAGGGAACCAAATAGGTCGCGTCCAATCAGTCCTCAACGAATGGTCATGGGCTTCATACTCTTCTGGTAAATTATATTTGAACATGGTTATCAACATAGGTGCATACGTCAATTTATATTAAATATGTGCATCAATATACGTACATTTGTTTCGAAGTCAGCGAGTTATTATTCTATTCATCACCATTTGAGTTACGTAACCTGAAATGACAAAGAGGATCACCACACGCAAATATACTCTGCGACACGTGATGGGAAGTGTCCCAATAATCCTCTTTGACAATAAGACGCTTGGTACTCAACAAATAGTCGATCAGAAACTCATAAACGGAGACAAAATATCACCTTTAAGGTACAATTAAGGCTATATGTAGGATTGATTTTAAAGTGTGACATTGAAAGGGAAAATGAGTAAGCAATACGTTGTAAATGAGCTACAAGATGCCAGCAAGATGATATTTAAAAGAAGACAAGTAATAATTGTAAAACAGCTTTAGCATATCCTTCAAGCAGATTTAGTTTAAATGCAGCCACATGCGAAGTTTAATAAGGATTATAGATATATTTTGGTTGTAATAAAATGTATTATCAAAATATGTGTGGCTGAACCAGTAAACCAAAAACTGGTAAATCAAAAATGGTCGAATGAAATATTTATAAAAAAGTATATACGACTAATCCAAAGACATACATATTACAAGATCATAGAAAATATTAATTTCAAGGTGCATTCTACCAAGAAGAATTACATAAAGTTAAACATCCAGACGTGTATCTAATTGAAAAGATTCTAAAACGAAAAGGAAACTTGGCTTGGAATGGATAAAGCTTGGATGGATGAACGCTTGAAACAATTTGTTAACGGTTTGTTCATTTCTTTTTAAAGCTATTTAATTCTAACTCGTAATAAACTGGATTATTTTGTATTGAGCTTTCCTTTATAAGTAGCATAATAATAACTTCCTACATCGTGCATCCGAATTCCCTTTACAATCCAAACAACTAATCTTGTTTTAATATTATTTTAATGTAAGTACCTGTCTGTCAATGGAGTAATTACCAGCCGATCGGTACATCCCAAGTACTCGTTTTGATAGGAAAACGTGACATCTGTGATAACGATAAGCGTTTTGTCCTGCTCTTCTTTGAAATAGAACCGGCATTGTTTCAACCATTCGAAGTCGTTTACGTGCCTGACATTCAGACGACACTGAAAAAATATTCAAAAGGTATAATTCATAAAAAAACTGGAATTGCCTACTTTATAATAATTATGGTTCTACATATACCGAAACTGCTAATCAAGGACTACAACAGAGTTTTATCCACAATATGGCACTCCATGCCGTATCATCTCCTGATGATTTTGCTGAAGGTTCCAAAGCCCAAATTAGTTAGCCTAATTGAAAAAAATCTACTGGATAGGGTCCTTTTACGGCGTCTTATATTTGCTATTATAGCAACAATGCAACAACTTAAAACGACCACATCTGATAACTATGAGGCGCCACGCTATGTTGCCGCAATATCATTTCAAACACAAGCGTGTCCTAAAATGGCATTGCCCCAATTTTTTGGCAGTGGTCAGTAGCAGCTGGTGAGGGAGGACTCAGGGAACCGCTGGCGCTAACCCAGGGAATTCTTGAAAGAATCGTATTTTTTTAAATTTTTATACTAAACTATGAGTATATATTCATCATCTCTACTTTGAATTAGCTACCATAAAACTTAGACAATATTTTAAATTAAATCGTTCAACCTAAACAAATCGATTCAATATTACCTCCACTGCAGTTTACGATATTGCAAAACATGGGAAATTTCAACAGATGTAGGGAATTTTGTGCGAATCATTGTGAGGATTTTGTGACACGTTAAATATGTCGACAGAAAAACCAACATATGTTATATTTTCATGTGATTTTTCATTCATAAATCTGAATAAACCATTTTTTAATTATTTGTTTGCGATTTTAATGAATAGACCCAGAACCATGTTGCCATTATTTTCTTTACCCCACAATTCCCCACATCCATGAGGGATGTGGAGAATTGTGGGTAATTGCGCAGGTTTTTGAAGGAAAAACGGTTTAGAGTCGTTGGCAAGGCTGATTGCTTGTTTATATTTTTTGCACGTCATCGAACAGTGGTGTGTAGCATGTGTTAAATAAAACTAATCAATTTTCAATTGAATACAAGAAGGTGATTTATCTGATTTAAAACATTTAGTAATGACTAATTTAAGTTTGGGGGAGAAAGAGAATTTTAAAGTTAACGGTCGTCCCACTCCTGTATTGAATTTGGGTCAAATTCAAAAACATCGTAAATATACGGTAAGTTTTACTGGAAAAGATAGTGTACATTTTATAAAAAGCGAAAATTAAATGATTTGAACGTCTCCGATAGAGAAGTTTGGGTTATAATAACTTTTCAAATTAATGAGCGTTTCAAATTCCTGAACCATATTTCAGGGACAAGACTTTTCTTATTTGATATTTATCCAGAATACCGAAACACACTTCCAAATAATGACATACAAAAATTTTCTGAGAGTTTTCCGACGATAGAAAAAGAAGGTCTGAAAACCGAACAGGAAATAATTTTTATTCAAGCTTAAATGGAAACTTAAGTTAAGAAACATCGTTCAAACCGCGTTTAAAGTTAAACTAATTTTCAACTCCTGCATAAAGGAGAAGTCAGGAAAATGCACAACAACAGGATCTGTCAGATTCCACATTAAAATAAAATAACTAATTATTGGAATATATTCCAAATAATCGGCATTGTGTTTAACTTCACCAGAACCGAAATAAGACTTGAAGTGCAGCCGACTTTTATTTTAGTTTCAACTGCATTATAATGCCATATTACAAGAACTATCATCCATCAGATGCGCGCTTTACAAACAGATCCCCCCAACACATTGCTATAAAAAGAAAGCTCTGGCCAGGGGGCGTTTGTATTAAGAATATTTAGAGACCTGGGATCGGAATGCAAAAATCATGTTAACTGAAATAATCAATTTTAATTATCCTAATTTGGAACACGCGGTGGTACTAAAACAGAGGTTGGAGTTTACGTGTTCTTAGTAAAAACATTTTAATAGCTGGTCACCTGCTAATTCCAGATTTTTCGAGGAGAAAAACAAGGCTTGAAAGATGGTATAAAAAGCTAAAAATTTTTAAGAAAGAGTTAGTCAGAAAATATTCTTCACGCGCGATGGCACGCTACATGCCCAAGAGGAGCCTCGAAAAATTAGTCTGAAAAAGTCTCCATGCTTCGTAAATCGTTCATCTGCCCAAAAATATATGGGAACTCGGAAAAAATATCTTTCACGAATGTTACGCAGCCCAAATGGTTAAACAGTATTGGCCAACTCGTGAAAAGTGTCTCCGAGTACCAGAGGCCCGTGGCAAGGAAATAGGTAGTTAAGAAAAATGTTTTCGGAGGGTTCGGAAAAGTACAACATGAAACGCTGTTCGTCGTGTGAGAAGGTGTGTGTACTAAAATCTATTAAGGCTTGGATTATAGGTTACGGATTAGCATTAAGACCTACCTAGATAGTAAGTTTAATTGTAATTCATAATGATTATGAACCCCTTATTAAAACTCTGTGCTAATGCCAATCTCTATTTCATTTATAAGGGCATGTAGAATTTATCTCACCGTTTTACTAGATTGAATTTAAGCTTAGGGGAGTGTCAGATGAACAGTAAATCACAGCGAGGATAAGTGTTAATAATGCTAATTAGTTTCTTCTTCATATTTTATTTGTCTGGTGGATGTTTAGATAGCAAGGTCATAACAGAAATTACCTGAACATATTTGTGTCAACCACTGATTTAATATAAAAATACTCTATTTAAACTGTGTGCTCCCTTAAATTCGAAATTTCAATTAGTATTTTAAAACGGAAATTGGTTTGGCCTACGCTCATTTTATTATAACTAAGGTTACATTTGAGTATTGAAAAGGTGGAATGAAGCTACTTACTCGAAGGAGGAAAAGGGGTCGTTACCCATGGTGTGTAGGTAAATGATACTGCGAATCCGGTTAACAGAAAATGAATATGAATTGAAGAAAAGGCCACTAATACAGTAGGTAAGCAAAAATATGTAATAGGCGTTCATTCAACTTTTTTGCCATCAAACTTTGATATTTTTTTGAACGTTTTCGAACTTCTCATGAACTTTTATCGAACTTTATTGATTTGTAGTTACAATAAGTTCTTTTAATGGTTTACTCTTCTGGAATCTATCTCTAAGTATCTGCTTATTCATTTCTTTAAGTGCCATTCAAGGACTTTTGGGTAAACAATGGGCTTGGCACCCTCAGAATTTTCCGCCTTCGGCTGGTCAGCTTCCGGGGGCGCCTGCGCGAGCTTTATGGTGTAAATACCTTCTCCCCTCTCGATTAGCTACCGCCCTACGCCCTCCCGCTTTATAAACCACGAGCCGCCACTGGCAGGCACGGTTGTTACTGTACATGATAATCTGAATAAACAATGAAATTTAAATTGGGTTTTGTAAGTATTGATTGATATTTTCAAGCATCAATACTGTACATTCGTTACTTATGATACTCAATCAGTTTCAGTATAGCATATATGAATAAATATATCATTTATTACACACATGCAAAGCGGTCGTCTTATTGTGCAGAATTCGCTCCACTTAAATACCAACATGCTAGTATAATTTTTCAATATATTATTTACTATACACCTACTCACCAAAATATCAAAAATATCTCTTTGATGGACGTGGATAGTAATAAGCGTTTCAAACTTAGTGCGCTCTATTTTGGTCAGATCCCTTGTAGTTTGATCGATTAGGGTGTTCAATAATTCCAAAAATTTGTTGTTGGTGTCTGGCATAACTTTCTTGTCGTGTCTCGCTTGGAGTAGGGCCAGTTCGGCGTCTCTAGTCCATATCATTTGCAGGCCCAGGAGACCAATCTTTATTGACAAAAAGAGTTATAAAATAATCAATGATAAATAATTAACAATAATAATACATTTTGTTGTCATAATACATTCTATAAGAAGAACATTGACATCATTATTACCATATATGTTTAAAAAGTAACAAATAATAATAAAATAATAATATAGGTATTCATGCGTGCACGCACTGTTTGTCCCATATTGAACAAATAATCGCGTATTTAGATCGTTTTTTTTTTTGGGTACTTGCTCTAAACCTTGGAAGATGGGCGGTTCACGAAAACACGGCCAGTAAGAAGCCAAAGATTGGAATGGAAACACACGTCCATTTGACCAAACAACTTTAATTACCTTATTTAGGCAAGTGCGGTAGCAATAAAAACCGAATCGAAATGTAAATTCCATGTTAACTATATTAACCCAATTTAGTTACCTAAATATCAAAGAGCGGCATAATAGAATCGAGATTGGAATTTACAAAACATGTAAAAACGTTAATTGCCCCATTAAAATTGGCGGCAACTTAAGTGTTCTTAGTAAACACATTTGAATAGCTGGACACCTGCAACTTCCAGATTTTCGAGGTAAAAAACAATCCTTGAAAGAGGGTATAAAAGGAAAATATCTCGGTAAAAAGAGTTAGTTAGAAAATAATCTTCACGGGGTTAGTCTGAAAATATTCTGCATATAAGATTCGGCTGTCGAGTTAGTTAAAGACTGAGTTGGTTGCTATGTCTATACGGGGCAGAAAAAATTGTTACATCTAATCTTCACAAGTGTAATCAGTCACTATATTCAAAAGGGGCCAGGAAAATAAACCGTATCGTGGTAGAAAAGTTAAGTTAAACAATTCGTGTTTTCAGTGGTGTGCGAATTTATAGTCAGTTCTAGTAGGGATTGAAGCACATGTTACGGTTTATACGATAAGAACTAGAAAGTAAGTTGTAGTTTTAAGTATCTGTAACTAATGTAAGAAAATGTGAACGAAAGATAGAGATGTGCTCTCAGAAGGAATTGTAATTGAAATATGGAAATATTATCGCTTATTTTGGGTTGCCACTAAACAAAATTAAGTGTTATTGAAATTTGAATTTTATTTTCTTGTAGATTTAATGCCTTAATACCGAATGATATATTAAAGTTTTAGAGAACGAAGATAGATAACAGCGTGTTAAATTTTATGTAATTATGCGACTTAATTCTTATTATTATGTCCCATCTTATTGTTTGGCGAACTTTTGAAAGTGTCTAGATAATAACATAAATTACCTGTACATATTTGGGTCAACCACAGGTTTAATTTAAAAATGCTCCCTTAAAATCGTTTGCTCCCTGAGAATCTGGAAATAGTAAGTGAAAGCGGAAAATAGTTTGGCCGACGTTATCTTTTTATTAAATTGTTATAACTAAATTGGAGTACAGAATAGTGGTATTCAGTTGGAGGAAAAGGGGTTATTGCCCATGGTGTGTGGATTGATTATTTTCATCGAAATAGGGCGTCAACACACTGGTACTGCTAACGTGGTGATACAAAATAAACCGGAGTTGAAGAAAAGACCGAAAATATAGTAAGTGTCTACATAAAATGGTGAAATCGGAGTTCATTACAGCTTATAGAAAAAGAGTTTCAATTCAACCCTAGACCGTTTACTCAAGAATTAAAAATCATTTTATTCAACTAATTAGCCAAGACCCCGTTTTGTGTGTTTTTAAAATTTTAATTTTTCCTCCAAAGTAATACCCAGTAACTTAACCTGAGATATGTTTAAACAAAAGGGTTAAGACGCAAAAATGGCATATTCTAAACAAGTTGCTATTTTTAAACTTTTTTTTGAAAAATCATATTTTTCTACGTTCTTCAATACAATTTTTTATTTTTCCCAATTTTTTAATATTAATTGAAATCAAAGTCGTAGAAATCGTGAAAAGAACTCCAAGTGTAACAACAGTTGTTCAGGTTCACCGATCCCACCGCCACATCTTGCAAGAATCATTCAGGCACTCCCGAGACCGGTTTCTACCCTGTTAGGCGTCATCAGTCGGGTTTAGCCTGAATGACTCCCGCAAAATGGGCAACTTAAATCAGTGAACCCGTCGTCCAGCGGGTTTTCTGCAACACTGGCGCCATCTGCAGATTGCAGTTTGAACGCCAGATAGCAAAGCTGCCTAGGACATAGCGGCGTTCGCCAAAAAGTCAAGCAAAGTGGTAGAAATCGTGAAAAGAACTCCAAGTGTAACAGCAGTTCTTCAGGTTCACCGATTCCACCGCCACATCTTGCAAGAATCATTCAGGCACTCCCGAGACCAGTTTCTACCCTGTTAGGCGTCATCAGTCGGGTTTAGCCTGAATGACTCCCGCAAAATGGGCAACTTAAATCAGTGAGCCCGTCGTCCAGCGGCTTTTCTGCAACACTGGCGCGGGAGTGCCTGAATGATTCTTGCAAGATGTGGCGGTGGAATCGGTGAACCTGAACAAATTAATTGAAATATTTGAAACTCAAACTCAAAATGCTTTATTGTACAACTATTGAATTCGTATTGAATATGTCAATTTAGTATGACATATAACAGATAGAGGTCAAATAAAGCCAGGTATTTCACCTTAAAAGCTACATCTATTATGCTAGTCAAGTAAGTCATGCTAAATATAATCCTACTAATTCATTTAGATACCTGCATGGTTGTCGTATGACCTTAGCCTTTTATACGGCTGTTCCATGGAAAATTGAGAATTCTGTAGTCTTATATGTAACTTGATTTTCTCAGACCGTCTGGTAGTATCGAACATTTTCACTGGCTTAACATCAATCAATTAATAAATCGCACTATATACTGGCCACCGTTATCGAGGATATCTTCAAATTACAGGCATTTATAGCAGTGCATTTGAAAACATTCAATAAATCTCTTACCTTCCCGAATAATCACCTTCTGGATGATAATATTTTAGCCTCATGGTTGTATGTCAGAAATATTGGTTTCGGAGTTGGTCAGTTATTTTCCTGGATTTGTTTCAATATTTAATAGGAAAAGTTAAAAATTCAGTCAATGTTTATTTCTGATATGAGACAGCTGACTATGACAATAATTGTTGGTTTCCTAACTTAAGGGGTACCCTTGGAATGCTGCCAAGTGTACATGTTTCTCTAGCGCTCCTCATGCAATTTTAATGTTTTTGCGGACTAAGCCAACAAGAAACAACATAATTTATTGATTTGTTACCATCAGTTTGATGTTAAACGACTGTCGGAGCTTTCGGTTGATGTAAGCAGGCAAGATTATTTAGTGCATGAGCTGTGTTCCCTAAATTTGGCAGCACCCGGTTGTTTCGCAGCTGGTTCCAACAGAGACGTAGGCTCTTGGTTAAAGGTACGTTTAGGCGTGAATTATTGTGCCGCGTATTCATGCAGGGTTTTTGATTTCAGGAGGTTAAAATGGCCGCGGGCCGGAATGCGGTAGTTTCTGTTTGATTATTTATTGTGGATAATGGTTTTGTCGTCGGTTTTATTTATCCTGCCAGCAATATATAAGATTATACAACCTTAGGTACATTTTATTGCATATTGAAGATGTTACTAAATTTGGTGGCAACCATCTTCTTGTATATTAGGTGTTGTCGTAGGACAATGTAACAATTTTTCGGACCCTTAAACATTGAACTTGGCATTCGACGTGGACGATCTTGACTTGACCTCGTTCTGTTTCTTGGTAATCCCTCCTAAGAGGAGGTAGTGCGGAAACCTGATAAAAAGTTTAAGAATTTCTCTTACTGGGTAATCTTATTTCGGGCTAGAGAAGTTGGCATAGTTACCAGTTTCGTGGAGTAAATTAACACAGCGTCACCAACACCAATGGCACTCGTACCCACACCCCTTTAAAAAAAGAGGTGTGTGGTCGTACCACTTTTGAGCTTAATGTCTTCTTTACATCCAACTTAATTCCAAATTAGGCATCTTAAAAATTGTTGTTTGGTACTCTTTTACATTTAATTTGACCAACGTAATCTTTTATTATGTCTGTACTAATGGAGCTTTTATTTTTAAATATTTGAACCCTATTTCACATTCGTCAATACAGCAATGGTTTTAACTTTAAATCAGCAAAAAATTACCCGTTTTATTAAAATAAATGTTTAATATGGTTGATAATGATTGATATACCAGTATGTTAATAAATAGTCAAACGATTTCTACACTTACCTGAGCAGGCATTTTATCCAAGAACACCAGCAGCTGAAAATTGGCGTCGTTAATCATAGAATAAGATGAGCGAATGATCGAGTGCAACGAAGCCTGAGACGTTTGAAGTAACTGCGTCAGCCAAGTTTCCACACTGCCCTCGGCTCGCACCGCTTTCTCCAACAGGATCATCTCACCTTCCGAGGAGACAACTGCCGTGATCTTGTTGTATTCGATATCGTGGAACTTTACGTATCTGGTGTTATCGAAAATTGAGAGTAAGTGATTTTGGATGGTGTGAGAGTCAGAGGCCTGTCCGAGGATTTCTAGAAGAGCCGGATCGGAGACGAAGAAGAATCTGGGGAACATCATTCTCTTGCGTTCTAGGTATCCGCTGAGGGATTTCTGGCAAAGCTCCAGTTGTTCTTGTAGATGAGGGAGTAGCTGCTTCAACATATCGTCCCCTGAAACGAAATTGTTATTTACTTTTTGGCCTATTTGATAAATGGCGATGTTTGCAGGAGTTGACATTTGAGTTCTTTTTGAATGATCAGCAATCTTTTATTATTATACTTACCAACACAACACGACACTACACCAGGTGTCTCATGGGCTCTCTGCATAATCTTTTGCCAAGATTTATCAATTTTTGAAAACCTCTTTGCTTCTTTGGGTAGTTGCTTCGCAATATCCCCACCTACGAACACTGCCTCCAGATATACCCACATATTTTGAACAAGAAGCCACCGTTCTAAAATTTCATTGGTATTCGACAAATCATGCACCCATTGTTGTATTTGCTTTTTGAACGGAGCATTGTATCTGTTGGATAGCAATGATCCCAGGACCATTAAACTATCTTCTAACTGTCCTATTGTCTCGGCTGTGGTATCTCCCCTCAATAACAGCTCTCCTCTGTTGTTGAAGGTCATGAACGTAAGCTCGTGGATGCTCCATTCATTGGTGACCTGTCTCAATTTGGCTTCGATATCCTTTTCTTTCATGGCCGATATACATATGTCTTCGATGTCTTCCTTGTGTTGAAGCAGCGGAGCTTCGAGGATATTCTTCAGGCAGAAACCATCGCTCTCAAACTCGAAAATGTGTTTTAGAGAGTCCATGATACGTTGCCAATGCCGCGGTTTCATTGCTTTGTTCGCCATCAGTTCGAGGAGAGGACACATATCGTTAAAGTCGTCGATTGTCTTCTTGAGAGCGAAGAAAGCCGGCCATTCTTTGAGACCCTAGGAAACGTATGAATAATAATTTTGAAATCAATTTCTTTTATAGATACATTTAATTGTGACATATAATAGTCATTGGCATTTTTGAGGAGTTCGGATAGTAACGGAACGTTGTGGAAGGGACTAACAGGGGAGGACCACCGGGGGATTGTCTCTAGAAACTAAAATGATCTCCTCTTAGATTTTTACCTTGGGAAGTTTTCTACATCTGTTCTGAAATTCCATGAGCTCGTTGTTGATTTCTTCGATGTTGACTTCGCCCCAAGGAATATCGTAATAACTGTTAACTCTGTCAATGACGTCGTTGTAAAGTTTATACAGCTTCTGCAGCAGATTGAGTTCTTTTCGGATCTGAGCCAGATCTGGATAGTCCGTGGTTGGGAGACCGAATAGTTCCTCGCCGCTTTGGTAGGTTTGCAATTTTCTCCACATTCCATCAAATCGATTCTAAAATTTACAGTATTGCCATTTATGTTATGGTCATGATAAACCAACTTACAGCAAGTTGGTAAATAATTCAGATTTCTTAAAATACATAACGAGAAGGAATACAATCAAATTTCAAAAATAATATAACATTGAATTATTAGAAATAGTGTTAGCCCATGGTTCAGTCCAATGTGGATATTAGGATATTATTAAAAGAGCAAGATGCTAGCGACTTTTTAATATTGTGGAAAATTGTCGTTGATTACAGGAACTTAAATATGGTGACCGGTCCCAAATATAGTTTGATAGCTGATCATGGACCCATGGCAAAGCCATATGCATGCTGCTAATAACAAACGTATTAAATAAGGTTCTTTTAAGATACTTTGCGATATTTTATAAATAACCAAAATATAAATAATAATAAAATATAAGTGGATGCGGGAAGATTTTGTTAGTTTTACTAAGCTTTAGGCGAATGACTATAGTGGGAATGCACACTATCTCAATTTTAAAATGTTGAGATACTTTGGAGATAAAAGTCGCGCGATAATAAGTTCTATGCGCATACAAGATATTCGAACCGGTCTATTCGTTTTCAACCATGTTCTTATTTCCCAGCTGACAGGAGCCCTGTATACGGAAAAACGTCGTGGGGGGGGGGGGGGGGGCATCTTTTGAGAACACCAGATATATGTGAGGCGGAACAAAACTGTAATAACTTCATAACAACAATGTTCACACGGTCTGCGGGAAGCTCCCTCATTCTGGAGCACATTTTTGCTCTTACGAGAGGCGCAGAAAATCAGATCTTTATGGAGATGTCTATTGTTCCTCAGCAGCTTTCAATCTGTCAAAATGGTAGTATTTCATAATACTCCTTGCATAAATTTCTTGATGAATGATAAATTAATCGCAATGCATCATTAGGATACTATAAAAATTTTAATTGGTAGTAAAAAAATCTTCGTATACGGTTCAGAAATTTATTTCGTAGAAACAAGTTGTTACTTACTTGAAACAAAATCAGCCTGTCCGACGCTTCTCTAGGAGTCAGACCTGGCTGCATAGGACCCGCCGTCCGATATTCGTTACAATAGTCGATTTTATCCTGTCTAAACCGCTCCAAGTTGTTCTTGAGATCGCTTTGAAACTGTGGTTGCATGTCCAAAAGGTTCACTTGAACTTTTAGTGCGTTATCTAGCAGTTGCTTCCACGTATATCTCAGATTGTCTACTTGGTCAATAATTTCTTGTTCCACGGCCACATCGTATCGATTTAGAACATTGAATGCCTCCTAAAAATTAACAATATTGTATTGTTCGCCGGCAGCGGTGTCTTGATTCGCAGCCGGTAGTTGTTCGACCCACAACAGCAACAGACACATAGACTCGATTCCCATTGTTATAGTGGCGATTTCTCTCTAAAAAGAAGGCGCCACGCAACCAAACTGAGTTTGGATAATAATAATTAAACCATTGATAAAATCGATCATATTTCAAGATACTTGTCTGTAACTGGTTTAATGAACGACACAACTTGGAAGACTATCTATAGTTCCATTAAGTAACCAAGACCGATACGATAATAAACACTTACCATTACTGCCACTTCGACGCTAACGACTACCAATTTACCTCGAAATACTGCTATGGAAGATACTAAATGTTGTGCTTGTACACCTCTTATCACAAGAAACTGTGACACCTCTTAAAACTAAAATAAATCACTAGGAGATGTCACAGTTTCTCGTGAGATGATGGTGGTCTTCTTTATTTCATTCTCCGGAAATTGTCATCTAGATTTCGAGGGATTTACCAAATATATATAATTGACGTTACATTTTTGCTCCTAGTTTAATTAAACAGACTATATAAACCATTTTTCAAATTCAGTTGTTAAGTCTTTAACGACTTTGATGAGGGGATATGGAGTTCACAACCGCAGATATTAACTGTCAGCTATGGCATGCTCTGTTACATAACAATTTAGCTATAGACGCCAAATAAAATCAGTTATTTCACCTTTAATCCTACATCTAGTATGCTAGTCCGTCAAGCTAACGATAATACTACTTAAGGATGATTCACATTATCAGACATCCAACGACACGACAAGGACCGACAAAGACCCAACAGTTGCAGCGGTGATGCACATTAGACGACAGGCATCCGACATCGACGGATTGTTTGTAATTAAAGTTATATTTGTCTATAACAAAACTAGAAGCCATATTGTGCTGTAAAGTAACAAATGCTTTGGTGTCATGTTTAGAAATTTTGTGACATATCGTTCAGTTCGGGATAATCACGAACAAGCAATCTATTTTTCATTATCCATTTTGATATTTAAATACAAATCCTCAAACTTCGCCGAAACTCTGGCAAAACTGAAATAAACTCTTCTTTCTTATTCTTCTACTTTCTAATATGGGTACATATTATACCCTCCCCTGAATATAAAGTCCAGCATTCTCTCCAACGTTTTGGTGGTCTTCCCTGCGATTTCTTTCCTACTGGATCATTCATTTTTGCGTTTTGATGAGTCTGCTGTCCTCCATTATTTTTATATGTTTGTTCCAGAATCTTCATCTTTGTCTCACCCACCTTCCTATGTCCTGTATCCCGCATTGTAGCCTGATGTCTTCATTTCGTATTCTGTTGTATAGTGTTTTGCCTTGTATACTTTTCAGAGTTTTCATTTCAACTGTTCTCATCATTTGTAGAATTCTGTTTGTATCTGGTCTTGTTTCTGCTGCGTATGTTATGATAGGTCTTACTGCCGTTTTATATATCTTGACTTTGCTTTCCGTATTGAGGTATTTATTCTTCCCAACAATTTATCTCAAACATCCCGAAATTCAAGCCGCTTTCATTGTTTGCTCTCTTACTTTGAGAAGTAGATTTCCATGACTCGTTATATCTGCTCCCAAATATTTGAAGTGGTTTACCTGTTCGACGATTTTGGAGTCGATTTCCAACTTACATTTTATTGGTTCCTTTGATGTTACTAAGCATTTAGTCTTCTCGGATGAGTATATTTAGTTCTTTTGCTTTGGTGTTAAGAGAATGGAGTAACCTTTGGAGATTATCTTCGGAATCTGCAATAAGAACCGCGTCATCAGCATAGCATACAGCAGGGGCGGCCCCCCCCTTAACTAAAATGTTTCATATAATAATTGAGTTGCTTGATTTTGTTATTTTTTTCTTAGTGCGTTTTGTCCCTTTACTCTAAATCGCCCCCCCCCCCCCTCAGATAAATCCTGGATCCGCGCCTGGCATACAGCATGGAAGAAAGTATTTTCCCATTTTGTATCCAACTACTCTGGGCAGATTTTCTATTATTTCATCCTGTATCAAATTAAATATGAAGGGTGAGTGAATCTCCTTGTCTAATTCCTGTGTTTACATGTATATCTTCCGTTGTGATATGTTCTACTCTGATGTTTGTTCTGCATTGGGTGTTAATAGCGTATATTATATTTACTAGCCTATGGTTTAGCCCTTTTGTTCTCATTATTTCCAGGACATCTTTTAAGCGCATTCTGTCAAAAGCTTTGGTCACATCGACGAAGCACATGTACGCAGGTTTATTGAATTCTAGGGATTTTTCGGATATTTGTTTGACAATGAATAGTGTATCCATAGTGGATCTGTTTTTTGGAAGCCTTATTGTTCTTATGGTTTTGGTGATTTCCCCGAGAATAGCCTTTGTGAACGCTATCAAGTAGAGTTATTCCAAGATAGTTTTCTGGAAGTGTTTACTGTTCTTTTTTAAAAATGGGTATTGTTATACTATTCTTCCATTCATTTGGTATTTTCCGTTCTTCTATGATAATTTTAAATAAGGTTAATATTTCATTTTGTAATTTTTCTCTCCGTATTTAAGCATCTCGGTAGTGATCTCGTCTGGACCGGGGCTTTTTTTTATTTTTAAGAGATTTAAGGTGTTTTTTTATCGTGTCATTTGTTAATTCTATGTCGTTGTCTTCTTCATATTTGATCTGTATCTGTTCCTTGTCTTCCTCTTCCTTGTATAGATTCCTAAAGTGGGTTTTCCCACTGTTCTGTCGTGATTTTATTGGTTCGTATGGTATCTTTGACTTTTAGCTTATTTCTTCTTAGCATTCCTATGTTCTTCTCTGGCTTCCATACAAGTCTCTTCCATTTCTTTTGTAAACTTTTCCCAATGGTTTTCTTTTAGTTCCCTTATTTTTGCATTTGCCTCGTTTCGTTCTCTTCGATAGTTGTTCCAGTTTTCAGGCGTTTGATTTCGTGTATATTTGATGTATGCATTTTTCTTTAGTTTAGCTAGTTCTTTCACTTCCGGCGTAAACCATGGCGTTCTGTTGATTGTATTGACATTGAACTGTGACTTTCCTATTGCTTCCATGGCAGCATCTAGTATGTTATTTTTTATTGTTTTCCATTGGTGGTTTATGCTATTTTCAGTATTCACTGGTATTTGAAATATTTTCTGATTTAATCGATCTTCATGCAGATGTTTTGTGCTGTCATCTTCTAATGATTCGACATTAAATTTGCTAATTATTTGCGACTTAAGTTTTGCGGATTTGGGTATGCAATCTCATTTTGCAAAGTACCATCTTATGATCACTTCCAGAGTTGGCGCCATTTAGAGCTCTCACGTCCAATATTGTTTGAGGCACGGCCTCTCTGTTTGTGATAATATAGCCTAATACCGACTGTTGTCCTTTTGTATTTTGCCATGTGTATTTGTACGTCATGTTCGAAGAAAGTATTGCTAATTCTCATGTTGTTTGCGCAGAATATTTTCGGTAGATCTCCATTTTCGTTTGTGGTATCTTCGTTAAATCTCTGCATTATGCCATCCAGTGGCTCATTTCCTATTCTTGCATTTATGTCCCCCATAATAAACGATTTTATCTCGTGTTCTTATTTTGTCCACCACTGCTCGCAATTCTTCATAAAATCTCTCTCTTTCCTCTCTCTCTTTACTTATGTCTGGTGCATAAACGCTTATGAAGTGCATTTTCCCATGGTTGCTACTTATTGTTACCTGTGGTATTCTGTCGTTGACGTAGGCTTCGCTCTCTATTTGTTGTGTGTACTTTCGGTCTATCAGTATCCCCACTCTCCTGAGCGTGCGTGCTCTCTGTTCTTGTGGTACTCCACTATATATCAAGATATATTTGTCAATTTCGCATTTTTCTTTTCCTTTCTTCTTCGTTTCGCTGATAGCGCATATTTATATGTTATTGTCTTTTAGTTCTTCTATGATCTCCTGATCCTTTGCAGTTCAGGACATGATGTTCCAGGTGGCGACTCTGAGTTTATTTCGTTTCCAAATCTTTGTCCGTTTTCTCATCTTTGTCGTCATTTTTTCATCAATCGAGTTCCGAGGCTGGCTTGCGGTTCTGTGAGCTGTATTGGTTTTTTAACCACAGGTAGGGTGCTAGCCTGACCTGTGAACCCTCCTCCTTTATCCGGCAAGTACTCGTCACCGGTCACCGACAGGTACAGGCCGCTCCGTCGTTGCGTGTATGTGTCGTTGTCGCGTCGTTGTCAGTTAATGTGTACATCAATATTTGTTTATGTAAAAGGAATGATTTGTCGAGTCTTTGCCGGTCGTTGGATGTCTGATAATGTGAATCATCCTTTACTCGTTTAGATACCTGCATGGTTGTCGTATGATCCTAGCCTTTTATTGAGCTATTCCAGGGAAAATTGAGAGTTTTGTAGTCGTATACCTAACTTGATTTTTTCGGGATGTTTGATGGGATCGATCGGGCTTTATGAACATTTTCACTGGCTTAGCACACAAGCAATCAATAAAGCGTACTGTAATCAGGCCATCGCTATCGAGAAAACTTTCAAAGTTATAGCAGTGCATTTCAATGGGACTTTGACAATAATTTTTGGTTTGCTATTGAAGGGTATCTTTGTAATGTTGCCAAGTGTACATGTTTCTCTAGCGATCCTCGTGCGGTTTTGATATGCTTGCGGACCAAGTCAACAAGAAACAACATAATGTATTGATGTGCGACCAGCAGTTTGACGTTTCGCTTGATAAGAGCAGGCAAGATGATTTAGTGGTTGCGTTGTGTCCCCTAAATTTGGCAACACCTCCCGTTTTCACAGCTGGGTCCAACAGGGACGCAGGCTCTTGGCTAAAGGTGCATCTAGGCCTGAATTATTGTGCCGCGTGTTCATACTTTTTAGGAGTTTAAAATGGCCGCGGGCCGGAATGAAGTAGTTTCTGTTTGATTGATCATTCCCGATAATGGTTTTATCGTCGGTTTTCTTTATGCTTCAATACATAATATCATACAGCCTTAAGTACGTTTATTGCGTTATTAAATTTGGTGGCAATCATCTTGTTGTATTTTACATGTTATCGTAGGACAAGGTCCATTGGTCGAATTGTTTCTGGTCCTTAAACATTGAACGTTGGCCTAATAAAAAGTTTAAGAATTTGAAATTCGCCTTTACGGGGATAATCTTATTTCGAGCTAGAGAAGTTGGCATAGTTACCAGTTTGGTGGAATGAACTAATTGACTGTGGATTTGTTGAATTTTGTCTGGACAAGGCTTTTTTTTGGTAACTGGCCACGTGCGAAAGATTCCGAAACAAAATACGCCGTTTCCTTCCTCAAGGGGTGTCTATAGGAGAGAGTCTTGCTTCCATTCGTCATCACCACCAAAACTGTGCGTAGTTAGGTAAATATATATATTTTACATTTTGTACATATCCCTTTATTTTCTGTACAAGGGATTTTTATGGTGTAAATCATTAAAATACAGTTTTCTAACGGTTCTCAGAGGGGTATTGAATGTACTACACAATACTGCTAGATATAGAGAGTTATTCTTGAATCTTGTTCAAAATGTTTTAATTCATGTACTTATTATATCATGCAATATCATCGAACATAAGATAACTTGGACCTGGAGCAGGCATAGCCTAACTTTATTATATTCATTACTTTTACATAAAGTAATATTCAGGGGAAATGAAGCGTATTGAATAGTAATTCATGATACCGTCCTCGGTATCATGTTGCAGTCGATCATTCATAGCTGATTCATTTGTCTCTATAGGAACTCGTATTGTATAATTGGATATAAGTTGTATAATGGTTGTATATAATTTTTAATAAATATCTTTTCTAATTTAAATTTTTGATTACAGTATCTTTACATAAGTTCAGTGACTGACTTAATAGTAATTGCATAAATGAACAGGCCTTGATCTTGTCTAGGGTTTTAATTTTTAGAAGGGCAAATTAAAGTAAACCAGCTGATAGATTGTTTAGTTTTCCTTGGGGCTTTATTATGTCAATTACCTAGAGGATGATATGATAATAGTTATATAGCCTACGCAATTTTGTAAAGGATGGCTAATTTCTATGGGGCCTTATTATTATTTTTAAATACTCTTTGTGTAGAGAGTGTTCTAAAAGAGGAGGCTGTCTAAAATTGCAGTAGGAGAGTGCTTACTTAGAGCTTGTTCTCCTTCAAGTTTTTTGGAGCGAGTTAAGTAGCTAGCCAGGTAGCTACTCGTCGTCGGTTGATTATTTTTTTTGGTACCGACTGCAGCCACACAGGTAGGGGTGCTACCTTAAATGCCACTGATAGTTTATGGGTCCCAAGGCGCCTAGCAGCAGCCTACGTGCAGAAGGCCAGAAGTGGCCAGATAAGATAAGTTTAGGTTAAATCGGATTGGGTGTATTACTAGGTACACAAAACCCTTGTGCTTTTTCTACATAATGTTATTGGCGTGTTAATATTTTCAGTATGGTATTAGATTGCGTGTTATATTTCTTTGTGCGTTGTATTGATGTAAATATTTTTGGAACTGTTTAGGTGTAGGCTTAGCTTACCGATGCTAATTTAAATCAGTATATCTCTGGTAGAGATACTATTTACTAGTGTAGCTCGATTAATGCTTATTATTTTTCTCATATTAGATATTTTTTTCTTTCTATTTGGTATAGATCGTGGTAAATTATGAACATTGTCGGTCCGACTGATAATAATTTTACATAATGGTATTTCATAAATTGACTCGTTAAGGTTTATTTATGTACAACTGCGGACACGTATACCATGGTAGACGCGCACAAGGTTGAATAGTCATAGGTATTATCCTGATGACTCTTATTGCTAATATGATAAGACGATAGATATCTTATGAATATTGCGTGTCTTATTAATTTGTTGAAATGGATTTTGATATCATTTGGTATATTGTGTTATTACTTCCGATATAGGTAAACGTGCCTAACCATTGTTCGATCATTCTTTTACCTATTTCACTTTCATTATGATTCAGATTAATTAAAATTGCAATCTCTATGTATACACAACTGAATTTTTCCATGTACGGCTTTGGTTCGGTAGGTAGCTAGTTAAATTTCCTTCTCCACTTAATTCAAAGACCGTGAGCTATTGATACCTTGCCCTATATGGTCTAGTTCTATAATTGTTCTATAATTTCACTTAGGCTCTTCCACATTTTTTTCTTTTATATTTATCTCATTTTGTTTATTGAAAGAAACACGACAACACTTGAACGTCAAGCCTAACGAGCACCCAATAAACTTAAACTGTCTTTTATTTGCTCTGAAATACCTTAACCAAACAAGTGTAGTTGATAGTCGTTTGATTTTGAATCACCCTTAAGGATTCTCAAAACCGAGGATCTTCTAGTTTGGGTCTGCGGATTTAGTTATTTCAAATTAGTGGCGCCCTGGTCAAAAGTGAATAATTCAGCACTTCTACGCTGACGAGCATTCGGAGCACATGTTGCGCTGGCCGCATCCTTAAGGTTTCTTATTTATTTTATATTGCTAAGTCATTTAAAAGGGTTTCACGGGGAACAGCTCTTCATGCGAATGTAATTGATCTTGGTTCCGAACCGAAAGCAAACGAAAATTATTTAATAATCAACCATGCTACGAATGATAAAAATGTTGTGAGGGAAAGCGGACAAAATTGGGCAAGTGTGACAAAGTCAAAATCAAGTCTTTGCTCATTTCATAAATAAAACACTAATCTATGAAAACATGTTTACCAGTGCTATAAGTTGATGTTTATAACAATTGAGTTTAAAAAAGTAGCATCATATATCTTGAATATTAGCCTTTAATCTATGAGTACTAGGATCCTCGCATAAACTTTTAACACTATACTAAGACTAAGACATCATCTTTTCAAATAATCATGCTGCACATATTATTTCAGATTTATCACCTCAATGGGATCGATTTTAAGTTCCATGTCCACCTCTTGTTCCCTTATTTTCTTCAAGGTGTCCATTATCATTCTAACGTCATCCAGGTCTCTTATAGTTCTCTCTAGTTTCCTCTCCATCTCACTTATAACTGCGTAAACATAGTCCATTTCTCGTCTGTATTTCTTCTTCATCGCTTGACCAATTCTAAAAATGAAATTAGCAACATTTTTAAATCGATATCTAATGTGTACCCTCCTAAAAAATACCATCCAGCCTGAAGTAAGTAAACATAGATGCTATTTGGTACTCCTAGTCAATCATAAGACTCACTCACCCAGCGAGCAACGGCTATAAACCATAATGGGCGGGAATTGGTTTGTTTACTATTTAGTGGGTTTATTTACTATTTTAGAATATCTAATATTTCACGCATCACCCTCCGCTGGCTTCCCTCGCTCCGGGGGCGCAAGCAAACCAAACTAACCCAAAGCATGTTCAAAACAAAGAAAAAAAAATACACACATAACCTTAAAACAAAGTCTTGCGACTGACACGAATTGTACCCGGAGCATCGTACCACAAGCACAGCATCTCACCCGACCACTAAACCTGTTGGAAGCAACTCGTTGGACCGACACTCAAACGAACAAACCCTCTAAATATCTAGGGGCTGAGCATCCTACCAGACGCGTCCCCGGGTGGTGGATAGGGGAGGGCCATAGTGCCTCGGTGCTATGGCCTGGAGGATCATAAGCTGGCTCACCGGGAATAAAACCCTGGCTTGGGCTATGGCAAAAGCGCTATCGCGGACCGGCTCCCACGTGTTTGTGCCGTGCGTGGCGACCCGTGTCGTCGAATGAAGGGTTCCTGAAAGTTGAGCAGGCCGCAACACACCTCTTTGATCCGGATTTCGGCTAGACGGGAGGTCGGAATCTAACCCACTCCCGATCAATCGACTGTGTTGTCCCGTCAGAGGGTCGACAGGGTGAGTCTTTGGAGGCATAGGTGGCGCGTAAGGGCTGTGGACCCGTGGCGCTATTGGTCTGGCGCCGGCGTCCCAGTGCTGCACAACCCTCTCACTGCGTTACCTCGCCTTGGAGACTATATCCTCCTGACAGCCCTGGTGTTTGCATGGGTTACTGCCATGCAGCTCCCCCGACTAGGACTCCGTGGTGGGTGGGGAGTCAAGAGGACGAAACTTTTACAATTCTTTATGGTCAACACCAAAGCCAACCAAACCAAAACAGTGACAGAGCGGCAACGTTCGCCACAACCTCAAGGGCTGCAATCGCTGGCCCAAAACTCACACTCATTCGAGGGCTGGGTCAAACCAAATCCCAGTAGAGGGAAAAGAATATGCGGGGCCGAAGTCAAGAGAAGGAGGAGGCAAAAAGAAGAGAAGGCTGCGAACACTGCGGGTGCCACCTTCTAAAAGAGGCCAAAATCCCTCTAAGAAGGCTGAGCACCCCAAAAGTCTTCCAGCCCAAAAAGCTGGGCCTTCTAGGAGCCTGTCACCCTTAAAGGAGGCCGGACACCTTACCCTAAGGTTAAAGGACAACCGCGGAAGGATGTGCGCCTGCAAGGTGTGCCACCCTCCTAAAAACGTAACCGGTCGGGAACCTCCTCGGAATCTACGCCGAAACACTTTAAGCTGGGTGCTGGACCTGGTGGGGCGATCCCAACAGGATACAAAGAGGCAGCCGTGAGTCACCTCAGAGTTACGTAGAGGACAACTTCTACGAAAGAATTCCGTCATCGAGGGAGGCCCTAATTAAAAACTTTTTGACTGAGGAGCCGGACAAAATTTTACTGTCACCCTCTGCCAGCAGTTCGAAGCCGCCAGCGTTTCGCTCGTGGATACACTCCGGTTAAATCATCAGAGTGTCCGCGAAGAAGATGACGAACTGTCCCCATGTATGTGGCTTCCATAAAATTAAATAAGGTTTTTCATACTTTGAAAAGATGTTTTGATATACCCATGAATTGGGGATGACATAACTCTATAAGTAGGTTGAACCTGCAGCCAAGAGATGGAGAATTTCGTTCATGAAGATGCTAAAACTTTTAGGATTCGGGTTGGTTGAGAATGCTGAGCGTGAACGTCTTTGTTTTTCTTACTTGGGATATTTAGTCTACGCGAAAATTAAAGCAAATTAATTGCTCATATTGATGTTCAGATAAATCAGACGGATCATGGGAGTTCCAAGGTTCCACAGAATCACAAATCGAAGTATGCTTGTGATCTGGGTTGAAATACCCCGTCAGATAGACTAGGATTGTCGTTTACATAAAAATCCGCCGTCACAAAATTATATATTATTTGTAAAAGAATAGACAGCTAGAATCTGAGGAGATTTAAAACTTTTGGAAGATATTTAGACATCGACTATACGCGTGTACAATATAGAAAATAACAGTCTCGCTATTGCAGCATATTTGAAGAACGTTTCAATGAAAATTTTACAACTTTTGAGACTCAGAATAAATGATAGATGCTAACACTAAATATAACTGAATACCGAACAACCAAACATCCATAGCAAATGGAGTAACACTCGACGTCACTAATTTTCATACCTTAAAGGAGGACGACTTTTTTGTTCATCATAAACAACTCAACAATAAATTGCCCAAAAAGGTTTGAAATTTGCTCTCATGCATATATAACAAAAGATTTACAATCAAATTTAAAAAAAAAATATAATATTGAATTATTAGAAATAGTGTCCAATATGGATATTAGAATATTATTAAAAGAGTTAGCAGCTAGCGGCTTTTTGGTATTGTTTAAAATTGTCGTAGATTACAGGAAGTTAAATAGATCATCAAAGTTAAATTTCAAATAAGAATATACATGAGAATTGGATTGAAGAGCAGGAATTAACGCATTTTTGTCTTGGATGCGAACGGATTTGGTAATTTGTATCTATGTATGAGGAGAACACAGCCTCTATTCATATAAGTTGAGCTATTGAAAACAGAAGAGCATCAAAAACATCTTAATTAGAGAAAGCCGCTTTGTTACATTTGCAACAAAGTCTAGTACTAGAGGAATTGCGAAAAATTCGAAAGAATTGAAAGCTATGTTATGTCTTACAAGGACACTTACTCCATTCACATTTACTAAAAACTATATATATCGTTGGTATATTATACCAAAGATTTATGTAAGCAATACATTATTTTTCTTTCAAAAAATTAAAGCAATGGACCATGATCACACTACTTCTACTACAAAAACCAAAATACCTGTGAGTACACGATTTGATTTCCGTCATAATGCCATACTTCAGTTTCTCGGTCGAAATGGCCAAACAATTGGCGATGGTGAAAACGTCAGGTTCGGTCGTCAGTCGTTCGCTCAGTTCTTCGTGTTTTCGTAGCGACGTCTCGAACTCAGACAATTGACAGTTGAGCAGTTCCCGTTGTGTTTTCTCGTTTCTCCACAAGATGCTGTACGGGCGCCATCTCGAGAGAAACTGTGACATCTCCTGAGGACAGAAAAAAAAACGCCAGGAGATGTCACAATTTTAATTAAGAGGCACTTTCGAATTTGCAGCTGGCGACTGAATAAGCATTCTTGACTGAGACTCCAGCGTTGAAAATTTTGAAGATATCCGTTGAGATTTTATATACTATGTAAATCGAACCGTTGAACTTTGCTTTTCAATATAATATACATCTAAATCCAAACTAGAGTGCACTAATAAAATCACATATATAGTTGCGTTTAACTAAAATTGAAATGACAAGAAAAATAGTGCAAATAAAATATATCATATGAAGTGATATTTACATTTAGGTACACTGAAGCACCGTAAATATATTATGTGTCTCCATCTAAACCTAATGTCACGCATGTTACATATCAGGTACCATTGTGGCCAAAAAATATCGGAACAAAGAAATTTGCTATGATCTTCTGGACTATTACGTAACATAGTGTCACGGCTCGCGACCATCTCTATGTTTTTGGGCTACCCTATATTGACTTGCCGCGTCCACGTTATTTCCGCGTGAATCATCATCTACCGAGAAGATTCCGGAAGGTCTGTTCTTTTCCCGACGTATAGACAAGGATCTGCGTACACCCCTTCAATATGGTGCCGCAAGCTTCGCGCTTGCGAAATAATGATGAAATCATGAAAATCTTCACGTATAGCATATAGTATATTGCATATAGTATATGTATATGGGAAAAACTGCTTAAAACAGTTAATGCTAAAAATGCCGCCTACCACAAATGGCGCCGAGATCCGACAGCCGAAAATCGAAATATATTCATCACGACTAGAAGCCAGTGTAAGCGGACCATTGACGATAGCAAGGAGGGATATAACGAGCAGATCAAGAACAAGCTCTCAACTGTCCTAAAGGATCAAGATCCTTTTGGTCAGTTACCAAAGCTGTCAATCAGGGTTTCTCAAAGACGTCAATCCCACCACTGACCAAAGATGATGGCTCAATAGCGGAAACGGTGAAAGAAAAAGCGAACATTCTCGCCGAAATATCTGCATCAAATTCTCTTTAGATCATCAAGGAAAGACTCCCCCAACTATTCCGAGAGTGAATTCCTCAATGCCAAGTCTGGTATTTTGTCAACGCGAAGTAAAGCGAGTACACAAAAGCCCAGACACTAACAAGGCCACCGGACCGGATGGCGTTCCAGCAATAGTACCGTAAGAAATATGCTGCTGAACTAACAGCTCCACTATGCAGGCTTTTTTCCCACACAGAATTGCATGCTTTCCTTCTAGCTGGAACCAATCCCGAAGAAAGGTAAAATAAACGATTCCAAATATCTACGGTCCAATTGCCTTAGTTCCCATCATGTCCACTGATCAACCAACAGCACTTAAAATATCTCGAATCGACAGGCATCATAAGCGATCGCCAGTATGGCTTCCGCAAGTACAGATCAACGAGAGATCTCCTGACTTACGTGATCTACCTGTGGACCAAAGCCTTCGAGAGCTACGGTAAATCTCGTGCAGTGGCTCTCGACATATCTAAAGCATTTGATAGTGTAAGGCATGATGGATTGTTAAGCAAATTAACAGCATACGGACTACCACCAGCACTGCTTCTATGGCTTTGCAATTCCTTAAGGGATCGAAACATCCGAGTTGGTATTGATGGACATCTCTCGGAGGAATTTAAAATTAAGTTCCTTAAGGGTGCATATTATCTCCCACACTGTTCCTGCTCTATATCAACGATGGCTTAGACAGAACAAACAATTTTATTTACAGCTTTGCAGACGACAACACTCTTATATCCTCATTCATGTCGCGAACTCCAATAACCGCTGCTCTTTCCCAACGCAAGCGAGAAAATTAGATTGCTGCCATCAATGAGGATATGAACGACATCGTGAAATGGGGTGGGAATAATATTGTCCAGTTTAACGCAGGAAAGACTCAAGCAGCTGTCTTTTTTTAAAAAAAGCAAACACCACAGGACCTGACTTATCAATGCAGTACGACAATCGAAACTTACATCTTTTCTAACGATTTAAGCTTTTCTAGAAACGATTCACATGTACTTAGTATTTGTACCTAAATCCCACCGGGGAGCAGCAGTAAGATATTTAGTTCAATTGGCTAGTTTCTTTAGAGCGCCATTGTAGTCGCTGTAATCGCAAGGAACAACACACTACGCAAGTGCAATCAGTGGCGTAGCTACCGGGTGGGCATGGGGGGCAAGGCCCCACGGCGCCAAGAGAAATTAGGCGCCGATCCGAATTTATAAATGTGCTAATGCTAACAATGTTCATGAGCTTAACTGACTTTTTTAATTCATTAAATTATAATCTGGAATCTGGAAATAGTGAGAGGGTGGCATTGAAAGGCCACGGCACTTAGGCCCAATTGGACCCCCTGTGTGTCCTCCCTAGGTCAACCAATACATAATCTAGGCCATCGCCTAGGCTAGTGTTGTAAAAAGGCGGCGATGTTGCTCGAGATGTTCTGAGAAAAGCCACCGTTGACCATCCAAATCCGAAACAGCATCGCAATCGCAGACCAGATGCTCTACTGTTTTGTCCTCAAGTTCACAGCCTCTACATAGAGGTGTCTCGTATAATCTCATTGTGTAGAGATGTTTCCTTAGCTGGCAGTATCCAGTCACGGAAGGATGTGCACCCGCAAGGCGTGACACCTTCCAAAAAACGCAACCGGTCGGGAACCGCCTCGGAATCCACGCCCAAGCCCCTCAAGCGGGTTAAACATGGTGCTGAACCTGGTGAAGCGATCCCAGCAGAATACAAAGAGGCAGCCGTGAGTCACCTCAGAGTTATCATAATTAACAAGGACAACCCCTACGGAAGAATTCCGTCAGAAAGGGAGGCCCTAATTAAAAACCTGCTGACAGAGAAGCTGGACAAAATTTTACTCTCACCATCTGCCAGGAGTTCGAAGCCGCCAGCGTTTTGCTCGTGGATACACTCCGGTGAAATCATCAGATTGGTCTGCGAAGACGACGATACGCTGCCATGGTTAACGGAAGCTACCAGCAAATTGAAGCCCTGGGAGAACACGACCCTTGCTGTCGTTCGCGTGGATCGACTGCTAAGGCTGACGAATGCATCTCTCTGGAGGCCCCTAGAGGCAGGCGCTGACCACGGGGAGAAAGAGATTATCCTTCGTAGCCTGGCAGGATAGAAATCGGCGCTAAACATCAGCAAGTGGTGTCCCACCATGAGGCCAAAAATGAGCCGAAAGGCCAGCTCCACGTCTCCGACACCGAAGCCACTCTAAGTTCGAAATCGATGAGGTTGAACTACATCTTCACCTCCCTCGTACTTAGAGTACGGCCTGAAAAGTCAAAAGACGGGGTACCCTCTGTTGAGGACCCCAATATCAGGAAACTAACTCAGGAGCCTATGGACACTGAAGCTGGAGCGGCTGAGCCGTCGGGAACGACTTATGCCGCTGTCCCAGTGGACGAGGATGCCCTTCTAAAAGAGGACATCAAAATCGATAGCCCTGAGCTGGCAAAGGAAAGAGTTCATCAGCTGAACCAATCCTAAAAACAACCCAATGGCGGGTTCAGTCAGCATAGTCCAGAGTAATCTGCATCATAGCCGGGCTGCGACCTGCGACGGAAGTTCTCTGTCGTCACCTAGACTAAACGCAGATTACACTGGCCTTGATCCAGGAACCCTGGGTGGTGGGTGAAATCCAGGGTAACAGGACTAACCAGACTAAGTGGGCGCATTTTTAGCTTACTTACAACAGAAAGACCGAGAACTGCAATAATTAAATTATAATACAATCAAAGACCAAAATATATATTTTCACCGCTAGCAACCATCCAAATGTTTTTGTGCTACCCTATAGGCCTTGCCGCGTCGAGGTATGAGTCATTGCCGGCCGTGAAGATTCAGGAACTGTGGAATTCTCTAGATGCCCCGATCGAGAATCATATAGAGTGGCCTCGCTTCTTCCCGAGTATTCGTGATAGACTTTAGGTTGTATATAAATAGGGGATAGCGGCGAGTTTTAGTTAGTTAATCATTAAGTGTTGAATTGTAAACCAACCAAAGAATTAATTTGGATCAAATAATCGATCAATTTGCGTCGCTAAAATCCGAAGAAAGACTCTCTAAGTTTACAGATTTTTAGTTTACGTTTATATTTAAATATGTATGTACCTGTTCGGTGGTTGCCGTTTATATATTTTATATTCCTGTTAATGAAAAACATACGTTTAATATTATGATGCATTATTTTTTGATTAATTTGCGTATTACACAAAATATAGGTTATTTTAGGCGCCAGCGGATAGGTTTGCCCCCCGGCGCCGACATTTCTAGCTACGCCACTGAGTGCAATGCTTCTGGCACGTTATTGAAAGGATGCACACAGCTCTTTGTGACGTATAGTGCGGCAAGGCCGATAATAATAGAGCAGCGGCGCGGTCGCTTCCGGAATAGTCCCAATATATATTCGACTGGATATAAATAGCACGCACAACGCATGTTGGTAATCATTGAGTGCTGAATTGTAAAGATCTATTAGTTGTAAAGTTATAAGTGTAGTTTAATGTGTTCAATTGTACACAGTAATAAGGAATTAAGAGAGAATTAGTTGAAAATAGTAAAAGTTGTGCTTTTGTGAGAAGCCACGGGAAAAACGTGTCAAGTTCTGGTAGTTTGTCAAGGACTTTTCATTTGTTGCTTGGCAAGATTTGCTATAAATATCAAATAATATCAGCATTAACACTAAAAAAAAACTGTAATTCACCAGCCGATTGAGGAGCGAGCGTATGCAAGCTAAAAATTGGGAAAATAGGCAAACGCAGAGAAAATTAAGTTCCGGTAGGAGGAAGACAATCAATGCGCTGCTAAGAAAACTGACTGAAAACAGGTGGCGATGATATGACTAACTAGTAGTATTATTTTCAAAATAAGAGCAATGCTGCTTTGAAGAAAATGAAATTGGAATGCTTTTTTAAATATATCATTTAATTCTAAACAAAGGACGCGGCTTGATCTTTTTTCAGCATTTGCCACCGTTTAACTGCAAATTTCCATTTTTATATTTGGTACATACATCTTACAAAATTGTGACAAAGAGTACACAAAAAACAAGATACCTGCATCAACTCTTCTTGGCAAATATTTCGTATGGTGTGGCATTGAGCAATTATGTGATTTATTCGATCGTCCTGGTTGTCTAAAGGGATAGTGCAGACGAGGGATATCAAATGCCCCCACAAGAAGAAAGCTACTGGCTTTAAATCTTGAGATCCCGGAGGTCATATTTGATCTGGTAGCTGAGCGTCTCGACCAATCCATCTATTTGGATATCGCACGTCTAATCTTTCACTCACTTGACGGCTAAAGTAGGCCAAATCTCATTATGAGTTAAATACATCAAATTTCTTACTGTATACGAATTACGACTCAGCAATTGCGTGGGTTTTTTTCCACACCATAAGTGATTATTATGTAAATTCATATAAGAGCATTGCATGGTGGCACG
Organism: Pissodes strobi; assembly: GCA_016904865.1. Classification (NCBI taxonomy): domain Eukaryota; kingdom Metazoa; phylum Arthropoda; class Insecta; order Coleoptera; family Curculionidae; genus Pissodes; species Pissodes strobi. The sequence continues at coordinate 424,998 of MU182659.1, read as the reverse complement.
AAACTCAGGTTGTGCTGCAATTTATTCAAGTATCCAATTACACAAAGATATACGTAACGGAAAATCTCGCGACAGCAATGGTTGAATGCGTTAAGTGATAGAGATATAACTGTTGCTCTCTTAATACTACCCACATTAGCTTATGACTAACTTGAAAACTTGCAGCTGTTTTTCTGGTGTTAGAACACCAGTTTAGCTTCCTCTAATTCAAGAGTTCTAGTTGTTGTAGCTCTTCCTGCATCATTACCTACTCTTGCGAATGATCCTGTTGCACAAAGGCGTTCGTGAAAATATCAAGATTTCTTATAACATTCTTCAATAAACGTGATTTGAGGAAATGTGCATGAATTGTAAAAACTACTTGTTGTCATCGTTTTAAAAATGATATTACTAGTTAGTCATATTTTCCCCACTGACTTTATTTTTGCATTTTATGGCATTTAATTAGGATAAGTGGTATACTAAATTTGGTTGCAAATCGTTTGGAAGGTAACAAATAAAATCCATTCTGTAAACTTTAACACACTCTTTATCGGAAACACATGTTCATATATATTTTTATAAAATTAGATCAGGAATACGTGTCTAAATTTTCCCCAGCAATTTATGGAAAAGTAATTCATTAACTTAGTTAATTTGTGGATGGCAAAAAATTAAGTCTAACACTTTACAAGTACAAACATTCATCACTTTCACTCTCATCAGATGCATCTAAAATGGTTTAGATGGAGCAATGAGCTGTTCAAAGTACCAAATTTACATTCACTTTAAGGCCAAGCTGAAAGTGGCAATTAAAAGACTCAACGTAACAACTTTGTAGGTTAGATGTTCACAAACAATTTCCTGTTTTCAAGCAAAATATACAATTTTAATGGCCAATCACTACTTGGCATAAATACGTAAATTATATATATTACTTGCAAACAATTTCAAGAAAGGCAACCAAACCACAAAGAATGTTCTTTAATTTAAAATAGCTCCAAACCATATTGGAATTAAACTTTGAAGTTCAAATTGAATTAATTTTAATATAAATGTGACTATGCACTATGATACCGAGCTGGTCAATTTTAAAATAAATTGGACTTGTGAATGAAAATGAACTTTTATACCAACATGGTTTATATGTTGTATAATACATTAATCAGAATACTCATTAATTGCTGATGCAATATTATTTTGTTGCAAGCTAGTAAAATGAAGTTTAGAATTATGGTCAAAATTGGCTCGATTTACATTGGCTATTAAAAACTTGTTTCTTTCTTAAAAAATTCAGTTTTATATTAAACTAGTTTCATATCATCAATACAAAATATATATTTTTAAAATAAGGTGTAGTTGAAATTTGCAGTCGAATAATGTTTCTTGAGAGAGAACATGATACTAAAATTTTCATTTCAAAGAGCAAAGTCAAAATCTTATAACTAGTGACAGCTACCTTTATTAAGGTTTAACGAATACGTTAGAAATTACAGCAACTTCACTCATAATAAGTATATCCCTTTCAATAAAACCAACGACAATAAATCAATACTATACAATCCAAACTAACCCAAACCCTATGTACCAAATATCTAGCCATTATTTCGATTTTCGTATAATCAAGCAGACATTCTATATTCGAGCGGGTGCAGTCAAATAATGATGAAGATCCAAGTATCCATCATAAAACAATTTATTGAAGATTGCAAATATGTCTAAACTATAATAAATTTATACAAAATTGAAAAGAAATATATATTTTTACAGTATGTAGGTACAAGTTTCTAATTTAATACATAATTTAGTTCACTGCAATGCTTATTCATTCCCCAAAGGAAATATCACTGTGCGCTTAATATAATTAGTGAAAGTAAAATTTACTTTAACTTACAGATTTTCTAGGAACTAAAGCAATCTCACTCACAGTAAGTAATTTTAAATGAACTATTGTCAATAAATTGTTTAAAATTTAATCTTAACAATTCTCTTATTTTTGCTCTATTTAAATAGCTGTTTCATGTATATCCAGCAGTCTAATAATGGTAAAGATCCAATTACTTATCATAAAGGAGGATTTAGTTTTCCGTACGAGATCGGGAAATACGAGAAAATCCAGGTTAAATTGATTGAAACATGCAAAAAATCGTATGAAATATTAAAATTTTTTAATATTTCAGCAGCTTTACGGGTATGAATAGAGAGTTTTGCTTTTGATGCATTATGAGAAATTTGAGAGAATAGGTCTGCCAATATTTTGACATGCCGTTAGATTTATACATTTAATTGCCTGAAATCTCATTGAAAACGGTTTGAAACTAGAAAATGAGTGAGGATCGGAAAATGTGGAATTTTTCTGGTGATTAGAGGCAAATTCTGGCGGTTTTATGGCAAATCTTGGGGTAAAATATTACTTTTAGAATATCAATGCGAATAGTGTTTGCGGTAAATAATTGTACATTTTGAATATGGAAAATGAGCGACGACAGAGAAATTTGAAGCAGCACCTAACGGTTTCTGCCGATGGTATAGGGGATTTTGAAGTAAAATTTTACTTTAAATATCGAAGTTCTTGCAAACAATTTCAAAATATAGAATACAAAAATGATTTGTATTTCATTATATTAATCGCGCATTGTTGAAGTCTTTGGCAGACATCTTATTTTTGGAATAAACCTTGGTTTAGTAATGGAAACTTAGTAAGAATTATATTATGGATGTGAAGCCAGCACGCCCTTTATCCAAAACACAGGAATCACAGTAGATACAAAAGACACCAGAGGTTTGGAGACGGCAGTCTGCCGGAAGCAGTTTTGCTACAGCATACCATAAAAACTGCCCAGAAAAGGCTTGGAAACAAGGGGGGTAACACAGTCTGGTGGAACGATAGGCTTAATAAGCTTCGGGAGACCGTAAGAAGACTGTTCACAAAGGCCAAGAAGACAAATGAATGGAACCTATATAAGGTAGTCCTTATGAAAGACAACAAAGAAATCCGCAAGGCAAAAAGAGTTTCATGGGGGATAATTTGCGAAAGGGTGAACGAGACCTCCACCTATGCAAATATACACAAGGTGCTAGCAAAAGGAAACTCTACAAACCGAGTCGAACTCCTGCAAAGAGAAGACAACGAATACACAAAAACATGCGAGGAAAGTCTGAAACTTCTCATTAAAGCCCACTTTCCAGCGTCAATTCAGATGACGGAAACCACAGTGCTCGAGGAGCCTCCTAAAAGAAGGCCAACGAAGCAAGATTGGAGGCTAACTGCGGACATCATAACGCCGTCTAACGTCAGATGGTCAGTAAGCCAATTTCAACCGTACAAATCGCAGGGGTTAGATGAGCTATACCCAGTACTTCTACAGAGAGGGCAGGATAGCCCATCTCTCTGTAAGATCTTCAGAGGCTGTATAGCTTGGGGATTCATACCTACAAAATGGCAACAGGTTAAGGTTATATAGCTGCCGAAGGTAGGCAGGATACCGGATCAAACACCAAAGTCATTCAGACCCATCAGCCTATCGACGTTTATGCTGAAAACCCTTGAAAGGTTAATCGAAAGGTACGTAAGAGATAGTGCTCTAAAGGCCAAACCGCTAATCAACTGTCAATATGCATACCAAGCAGGAAAATTTACGGACTTAGCCCTAGACGATTTGAGTAGGCTGCTCTCGAAATCCATAGAAAATAAAGAAATAGCACTAGCCACTTTTCTCGATATAGAAGGCACCTCGCCAGATTCGATCGGAACAGCCCTGAAGGAAGACAAGTCCCAGGAACCATCCGTCAATGGATCGAGACCAGCCTTAAAAATAGGACTATCGTATCCACCTATGGCCAGGCAATACTTAAAACAGCAGTCGGGAGAGGATGTCCGCAAGGACGAATATTATCCCTACCACTGTGGGCCATTCTAGCGGATGGTCTAATCTAAAAACTTCGGGCGGAAGGCTTTCACTGCCTGGACTACGCAGATGACTTGACAATCGTGGCGCGAGGAAAGTTCACGGGCACCATATCGGAAAGAAGCCAAAGAGCCCTTAACATCGTAGATTCCTGGTACATAGAAGAACCAAATGTCTCACATTCAAAAAGTGGGCTAAAAGCCACAATGACTCTAGGTATATGTAGAAGAATGTGTGGAAAATACTGGGGAATGAACCCGAAAATTACTCTATGGTTATATATAAGGGTGGTTAGACCCACGATAACATAGGGAGCAATCGCCTGGTGGGTGAAAACCAGACAGGTAGAGGCGATGAGAATACTAAAGGGGGTACAGAGACTAGCTTGCCTCTGTGTTACCGGAGCCATGAGCACAACGTCAACAGCAGCGATGGAGGCATTATTAAATCTACCCCCACTCCATGTTCTCATACAAGCGAAGCCAAATCGGTCTGTTACAGACTAACACAAGGCCAAACACCACTAATAAGAGGACACGGCACCGAAAACAATAAACTATACTGCGAGATAAAGGAGGATAAAATACTAGGCATGCCCTTGAACCGCTCCACTCCGCAGTATAGCTTTGGAAAGACATTTTAACACAAATACCACCAAGAGACCTATGGATAAAATGCCCACCCATAAGAGCAGACATAGCTCGAAAACCGACTAAGGAATAGGAGCCGGAATCTCCGAACCAAGGACAGATACCAAAATCTCGATACCTATAGGCACACTCGCCACAGTATTTCAGGCGGAAATTACAGCTATCATCCTCTGTATAGAGGACATGATCAGGAGAAAGGTGAGCAACAAGACAGTCGTTATCTACTCCGATAGCCAAGCAGCAATCAAAGCAGTATCTTCGAATATAGTAACATCAAAGTTAGTATTGGACTGTATAAATTTGTTGAACGAAATGGAAAGACTTAATAGAAAAGTGACCTTGGCGTAGGTGCCAGAACACGAAGGCCATAGAGGCAACGAGATAGCAGACGAATTAGCCCGAGAAGTATCGTCCCAGCCACTAACAGGACCAGAACCATTTTGCGGAGTCGCAAGGCCCATAGCCAAGACATCCATTCACAAAGGGATAGAAGAAGCGTCCAAGAGGGGGTGGTTTAATCTACCGCAAGCATGCCAAAGATTTCATCAGCAAATCTTCGGCACAATTAGCAGACTTTTTAAGTTATAATCGGAAGTCAATAAGAATCATAGTGGGACTACTAACGGGACACTGCCGACGAAAGAGACATATGACTCTGATAGGCTTGGCGGATGAAACCCTGTGTAGGTTCTGCCAGGAAGGACTTTCGAGGTTGTGCTTCAAAACTGCGGAGACAACCAATCCAGAAGCGTTAAGCTACAACATGGAGCCACTGTCGAGACTTTGGAGTCTGATCAAGAAGACAAGGTTGGCCACAATATCCTAAGTATAAGGAGGGTTGCAATATATTTTACAGGTCGCGGTGACACAAAAGCCATGACGCCTCCTCCACACGTATATCTATTATACTTAAACAAAAGATAAAGAAAAGTACGACGAAGAAATACAGCAAAAAATATTACGTAATTAAGGTGTAAACTAGTTTAAAATGTAAGACCATATCTTAATAAAACATTAAATATTTCCTTTAACAAATTAAAAAAATATTGTAATTTTCAAAATTTTCGTTTCATTAAAGGAAAATGCAAAATTATGAGGACATACCAAACGCCTAAAATTACAACTTTACTAGGCCACCTTCCTTATATCCTATGTTGGAAAAGTGACAATCACTTATTTTATCTTTCATAAAGTCAAACAAGTTATTTAATTTTTATCCAAATTGAAAACTGCCTTCGGCGTGCTGGAGTTAAGACAGCGCATTAAACTTTCGGACAGACCCTTAATATAAGACATTTTAACATATTTTATATCGTTATCTGCAACCATTTAATAACAGACGTATAATACTTATGATGGTAAGAGCATTATGCTATTCATGATACAACCAGTGTAATTATAGTTCTCATAAAACAACCAGTATAATTATGAATTCGTAATAATCAATCAGACAAACGCAACTACGAAAACAATAATGACGTCTCAGTTGACGTAAATGTTAAATTTCACTTTTTAGTTAAGTAGTTTATGTGTTGTAACAGTTCGATTTTGCCAATTTTAAAATTTCATTTATATGCCGCATTTAGGGAAAAACCCATGCTGTATTTTGCACTTATCGGTTTATTAATTCTGAATTTAATAAGTCGCTTGAAATTGCCTCTTTTCTCAATGTAAAATTAACTATATTTTAAGTATAGGTTAGCTATATATTTGTATTCTTAATCGATGTATGTACCTTATTATTAAGTTAACTTGGCTTATATTATCGTAACAGCCAGCTAGTCGATTTATATTTCTAAACAATTCTGTTAGCCTGCAAATACGCTGCATTTGACTTATTGAACCATAATTTAATTTCAGTTTGAATATTCTATTACCTTTTGAGAACCCTACGTTGATGTTCCGGAGATCGTTTTTGGACCTCTGCTTCAAATATATTTCTCGTTCGGTACAGCTGACCAGTTTTTTGTGAGGTTTTTGCCAAATAATAGGAATGGGCTACGTATCGCGCGTTTTCAGTCTCGATTTAGATTTTTGAAGGTTTATTATTGCTGTTGGAGCATTTCCTAGCCTTTCCGGAAGAATGTAATTTCGGCTCACTATTCGTGGTTTCCGCCGTCGTTTATCATCATAATAGGCGAGAATTGGGGCGTTTATTTTCTTAGAGTTATTCCTTGTATCGAGTCACTCGCCGAGTTTTCAGCCCATCACTACTTGTGTCGCAGTCAGTATTTAATTTAGGGCAAATTGACAGGAGACGGAAGGTGGGAGAGGTCTCTTTGCTAAGTTATCTGCCTGGTGAACGCTTGCGAGTATAGCAAGAAACGGCACGTGTTGCGTATTGTGGTATAATACAACCCTTTGATAGGGGATTTCTGTGCGTTTCTGTTTGTGTTTTGACACGACCGATTATTCGGGTTCTACAAGCTATACGAGGTAAGCATTTCCTCTGGATTCCTTTTTCTGTGGCCTATGGAGCACTTGACCGCCATGTTGCTAAATTTTTTTTGTTTCCATTATTTCTAGCGGCTCCCACGTTCGTCCCATAAGACCGAGACCGTCGATTCTCCTCTAAACCCTCAAGTCCGAGTGAGGTAAATATCGCTACCATTTTTGCCTAAATTAATGAAATTGATTGCTTATCTACCTTTTATTTTTTTTTTGTGCACATAACGCCATTTGCTTTTCCCATGTGTTATCTTATCTACTCCATTTTACTTGATCCGAATTTTTATTTTAATGCAACTTTAATTTTGATCATGTGGGGAAGTTATATATTCTTTTAGGGGTGATTCATACCTATCTTTTTATATTCAAGTTACCTGAACCTTAATGTCTCTTTTATTTGCTTTATTGCACTGCAAGTCCATGGTTTTTTTTTGTCTGGGAAAATTTGTTTTATAAAGAAGATGTATTTATGCAAAGAGGGAGGGGGTCTATGATTTTTTATTAAAGTAAGGGGGGTCTATGATTTTTATTAAAGTAAGGGGGCTTCTTTTAATGCGTACTGGATTATTTCAGGGTCCTTCGGCTGGGTCAGAATTTCTCCTGCTGACCCAATTCCTTCTGCTGGGCCAGTAGTTTACCTGGTGAACCAACTTCTTCGGCCGGGCCAGAACCTCTTCGGCTGGGCCCGAACTTCTTGTGCTTCTAGAGCTGTGCTGGGCCAGAACTTCTGTTAGAGAACGGCGGTGGTTCCCACACTAGAGGCCATCGACAGAGTTCGACGACGGGATTTGGGTATACGTTTTATGTTTCATTGTGTCTGATGTTTAATCTTTGTTTACTTTTATCGATATAAATCCCACCTTGAATTGAGGTAGCTCATTGATTTCAATTAATTAAATTTATATTTATTCACTGGTTTATCGGACCAGTTAATCAAATTGCTTTGATTGGTTTTCTCATTTTAAAAGATAAGTGCTGGCTGGATAACTTCATTCTTTTCATTAATTTTTCATTTCATTAATTAGTCGGCAGATATAACTGCTCTGAACTTTTATCTTTTTATCATATGAATCAAGCTAACCATATTTTAATCTGATCTGGTGTTTTTATTAACTTCTCAAGTTTTTTTTTTGATCTAATCATTGTGTCCGCTCATTGCGGCATACTATCACCATCAGTGCAGCTATTAGCGCCCATAAGGATGGTTGTAGATAAAGTATAATATTTGACTCACGCATAATGAACCATAATTAACTCTGATCATAAAACTTGCGGCCAACGGCTCGTGTTATAAGCATCCTCGTTTAATATAACCTATATTATAGGCCCGTTAAATAATATATAAATATGATTATTTTATTTTCCATTTATCGTAAAATGTTCATCTGTTTCATAGGTTGTTGCGAATGAAAATTTAAAATTCGCTCCGAGCTCATCGATTTTTCCTAGTAATTTGTGATAAAAGCTTGATCAAATATTCTAATACGTAGTATGTGTTTCTAAAAAGGGTACTTGGTTATTATCTTTTTAAAGAAAATTGAACTTTATTTAATGCTTTATTAAATTGTTGTAGAACGCTGTTCAACTAGTAAAGAAATCCTTTTATTTTGTTCAATCAAGACAACTATTTTACAAAGAATTGAATTAAGGACCCAATCATCCAAATAAATAATTATCTAAATTTCATTTAGCAGTTTCTCTTTCCCTTATTGTTTTTGAGATCTTCACATGTGGGCCCAATTTTGGCCACATCGTCTATCCACTAATTCATTTATGATGTATTTAAGGGCGTATCCTATATGAAGCCAGGAGCAGTATAATAATGGTATAGATCCAAGTATTTACTATAATTTTCATTTATATGTTTTTGTTTGCATGAACAGTACTATATTGTGTATCAAGTACGTGAAGTCAAAGTTCATATGCAAGTGAGGAAATTGTAAAAGGTTGTATAAAAGGGCTTCCCGCGTATATTAAACACTGTACTTTTTTGCGACTTTCTAGTTGAAATGAAAATAAACTGCCCATATACTGATGTACAAATTGATCCTAATAAGGTTTTTAATGCCTTGTTTCTCCCTCTCTCGCTTGGTTGAAGTCGACTTGATCCGACTTTATCCGAATGAGTGTTAAAGAGCTCAATTTGTTTTCAATACTAAAGAAAATTTTGCTAAACGAAACGAAGTGGGTTTGAGTGTTTTTATCTGATTTTGAGATTTACGAGGTGAGATTTGAGTGGAGTAGTGTGAAGCCTAAAATCTCACAGGTAATTATTTTTCCTCAGAAAAAAATATCCCCAAAAAATCACCCAATTTTTGCGGAACATCCCCTAATCTGGCAACCCTGGCTCGAAGCGACCCTTACTAGGTATACCTTTTTCGAACAAAAGATGCCAAGCAAATAGAATTTTTAGCTAGAAATTTATTATACTGAAGCACAAAGAGTTATGAAACTTTAGATGTATCCGAAGTGCTGCTGGTGGCACCAATTTCAAAAAAGTTTAAAACATAATAACCTAGAAATCTAGGATTTCGGATTTTATCAACTTTTGGACTAAGGTAAATTGTGCTAGATCCTCATCTTATAGCATCGGGAATTTGTGCTAGAATTTTGTACAAACTTTTTAGAGACACAATGTATTTAAACAGTGAAATTTACTTAAAAATATTAAAAATCAGCTCAGCTGTACTTAGAATAGGAGTGCCTCCAAATGAATTATGATTCGATAAACTAACATGCATATAATCTATAATCTAAAAATATATATCTAGCCATTAATTCATGTTCGTTGTATTCAAAGGTGCATCACATGTATATCCGGGTTAGGGTAATAATGGTGAAGATCCAAGTACTTACCAAGATATTAATATGTAGTATATTGTTCGTGCTTATTTTATATATAAGTAATAATTTGTTATACTATAGAATACTCACGCCACGCATATCTTGTGTGCAAGATGTCAACAGGGACAACGTTTTAATTACTTCTTTGTTCTCCATAACATGATTATAGAAATTGCGCTGTTGTAAGGGAAACATGGGCTTTTCCTCGGTCATAAGTCTATACAGCTTCCTACGGCGCACTCGGAAGTCCTCCTCTTTCGTTTTGGTCGTACATTTAGATGATTTTTTCTAAAAGTGTGCATTAATTTTTTTAAAACAAATAACATGCAATGACATCGTGTATTTTTTCGTTGAGTAATAAACTGCCGACCAAACCATGGGAGCTATTGAACAGTTTGAAAACATTGAAATATGTAGTAACGTATTTAATTGATTCATAATTAGTATTTATTGACATTAAGAGACTTGGATTCACGCGTTCATTACGATACTCGCCTGTGGCTTGGGTCACAAGTTGCATACACTATATCTTTACAGCCAGTTATAATAATGAAAAATAAGTAGGTAGTTCAGCTTTCAAAATTTTATAAGCAAATAGTAACACAAATTATCAAAATTGATAAATTATAAATTTATAAATATAAATTCATCGAATATTGCTGTGATGTTGCATTTTGATCGTTTATAAACTTGTATCTTAATGAAAAATCTGCAACTTAATGAATCTCATTAAATTACAGATAGTAAATGTTTAGTAAACCAAGTATAGGGTAGACACATAAATAATACATATGTAGTGGAGGAGGGGGCATAATGGGGTAGCGAGGCAAAATGTGGTCTTGCTCGCCGACATATCACCTACGATTGGTCCGTGCGTACTGATTTTAATCAGAACCTCTTGCGTGCTCTAAATAGAACCTCTTGCGTGCTCTAAATGCTGGCAAACAGTTGCACTTCAGCGATACAAAATCTTTAGTTTCTTATTTATTTTGTATACATTTGTGATGAATTTACTTAGCAAAGACTTGTGGTATAGTTCGCACACTGCTTTCAGGGTATCTCACGTAATTTAAGCCCTGTTGTTCCTTTTTTATATGGCAGTGAAAGGGAGATCCTACGGTGTGTGTTCGAAGATGTTGATTGACATGTTCTCGAACAGCTGTAGTTTGTAATGTGTGGGAAACAGAGGTCATGGAAGTGAGATACACAATGATGTACTGCGCAAGACATAAGAGTCCTTGCAAAGCGATGTTCTAGGTGTTTCCAGTTGTACGACGAACGGGTGAGCTCTTGCCGTCTGTCGTGACTGTCTGACTGACAAACGATCTTCTTTTGTGACGTCGCGGAGGAAATTATACCGCACTCAAGGAAGCGCATTCCACAACCTGGATGCTCATGCATAAATGAAAGGCAAGCAAAACGACCTTCTTTTGTGACGTCACGGGAGGAAACTATGCCTTTACTCAAGGAAGTGCATTCAACAATCTGGATGGTTATGGATGAATGAAGGTCAAGCAAAACGTTCTTCTTTTGTGACGTCGCGGGAGTAAATCATACCTTTACTCAAGGAAGCATGACCAAAACAACGAATTAACAAGCGAAGGGGAAAAGCAGCAATAATTAGAGAATCACCAAAAACGAGCTAATTACTTATTACAAAAGAAGGCAAAGAAAAAGCGCAAGTTGAAGAAAGATGACAAAGAAACTTGTAATTTAATCACAAGAAAATTAAGAAAAAAGTGATTAAAAACAACTTGAGGCTGAAGAATAATCGGACGACGAAGGTGCTGAATGCATTATTGTAGCTTCTTATAATATCAGTGTAATGGGGAGTGGGCAAAGACAAAGAATATACTTTGCTATCGTTGGGCACATTGAAGAAGAGGACGATGAAATCTTTGTGTAATGTGCGGGTCTTGAGATATGCCAACATTTCGTTTAATATTTAGGTTCTTTAATAGTTAAAATTAGTAGTAATTAATAATCTTGTAATTTATAATAAAAATTTCCATAGTTATTGCTCTGTGTCTCTTCGTAATTGAATAGGAAATTAATATTTTTAAAATTTTATTAGATATACCCCACATTGCCTTAATAGGTACCACGTTTTGCCTCACTAAAGCGAGGCAAACCTCTTTCAGTATTTTTTCCTACTCACTGATCTGATAGTAGGATAATTATTATTATCATTTGGATGATGGCTAACATATTGGCCAACCAATCTAAGCCGAGAAATTAGTAATAAGTATAAACTTTAATAAAAATTAGGCGCCCCACAATGTCCTTCTTTCCCCTATCCCTAAATGTATGCTATTATTTTAACTCTAGTTTTGTTGGTAATATATCATTTAGCAGTTTTTGGTTACCAACAGTGAAATTGATTTACTTTGTGGGCCTGAATTTTCCTATTTGCTCGTCGAAAAAACGAAAAACACATTCCATTATAGGTTTTGCGAGCAAGCCAATTGTCACATCTGAAATTTTGACAGCTGCCAAATACGATGTCATCTGGTTTGTTCTTTTATTCACTCCAATAATGTGGAGAACTAAACCATTTTATTGTCGCAGATTTGTCCGATTTACGACAAATATCGTTCTTTTATTCTGACGTTGGGTCGACGGATTTGATCCATTTGCTCCGACGGTTGTCATTTTTTAGATCTTGATTAAATTCCAAATTAAAAACCAAAAAAATACAAATAATTGCTGATGTTTCTTCAGAAAGAAGATTGAATGTAAAGAATCAGAAACTTGAACAAAGGAAACATGCCCCACACCGCACCGGCGCGAAAATTTTGAGACGCGAACCTTCTGCGACGGAAAAAATGTGTCCATCAACTGCAACGTGCAGGGATCGGTTCTTAAGGAAACTGGCAAGCCAGCTGCAGAGTGACGCTGGCGATCCGAAGTTTGGCATGATGGATTGACGGCAGCAATCTATCATGCCAAACTCTGTCAAATGCCTTCGAAATATCCCACGCAATCGTTCGAGATTCTCCGTAGTTCTCAATTGCTCTACTCCATATGAGTGACATAGGCCAATATATCTCCTGCCGATCTCTGTTTGCGAAATCTGTATTGGTCATCGCTAATTATTCTGTTAGTCTCGAGATACTTGAGAAGTTGCTGATTTACTACATATTCCATGACTCTGGAAATTATTGGAAACAAGGCAATTGGGAGATAGTCGAGGGCTTGGTTTTCTCGCCTTTTTTTGGAACAGGTTTTATTCGCGTGGCTTTCCAAGAAAATGAGCAAATCCCTTTTCGGTAATACAGAGTAAAAAGTCTGGAAAAATGGATGTTAGTTCCTTGGCGGAATTCTCTAACACGATGGCAGGTATTCCATCCGGCCCTGGATGCCTTTTGCGTATCTAGCGTTGATGTTGGATATGGTGGGGAGAGCCTTGCCATGGGAGACGTTTAAAGTAGAGTCCGATGAAAATATTTCAGCGAGCATGTTTGCTTTTTCCTTAGCTGTTTGTCCGTCAAAGGTGGAAAAGACGTTTTTGTAAAGTTATTACTTACTGCCTACCGACCAGAAATTCCTGGAGCCACTGGGGCATTGCAAAAGGTCACCAAAATCGCTAAGGCAGCAGCACAAAAGTTAGGAGCGTTCTATATACTTAGCAAAAAAGTTGTATGCACCTCATCAGCTCTTACTGCTCTAAAAGGCTCAGGTAAGACCATTTCTGGAATACTGTTCCCATGTGTGGAGCTCGGCAGCTAAACACTTGCTCAAGATATTAGATTCCATACAGAGGGCAGCAGTCCGTCTTGTGGATAACCCAGAGTTGACTAAAGACCTTGATAATCTTGAACATCGAAGAAAAGTGGCGGACCTCTCTCTTTACTATCGATACTACTACAGAAGGTGTTCGAACGAGCTGGTACTTATGATTCTGCCTATAGTTGTGCCAAACAGAAACACCCGTCAGACACAAGCTGCTCATCAAAATACCATTCAGTTGCACACACCTAAGACGTTGCTGTTGCGGGACTCCTTTGTCTGCAGGACTGTCTCGCTCTGGAACCTATACAGCGCTTCAAGTTCAACGTCCACCGTCTTTTCGGAACACGCACCGCTCCATGAGTGTGTATAGAATTTTCCTCTTGTGTGTGAGCCGAACATAAAAAAGAAAAAAAATAAACATTTCCTCCGAAAAAATACAAAAAATTAAACATACACAAATTTACCATTTTCTTTTAATTTTGATCCCAAGTTTCATCCTTTTTTCTTATATATTCATAATTTTCGTGATTTAAATCATATATTATAGGATTCTGTTTAACAGCCCCAATTAATTTTCCCTATGACGTCATTTTCTAATCGTGCATGCAGCGTCACACAAAAACAACTCATCACTGCCGCGATTGTTGCGGAATGCGCGCATGGTGGTCTAAATAGGTACATAAGCCGCTGGGTATATCAGTCCACTGCGAATCCGCATCTGCCGCGGTAACCGAAGTTTCGCGCCAGTGTGGGGGATCCTTTAAACGTGACTTTTTTGGTTTCCGATGCCATGATGCCAATAACCAACATTTTCTTGTTTTTGATTTACTGTGATGAGTGTTAGGTTCGCCAGTATCGTTGCATACTGAAGGAGACAATTCGCATAGTTTTATGGTTTTATTAGTAAAATATAAGTACTTGATAATACACTAATAGGAATCTAATGGGAAAAAGTTTACTGTTCACACATAAATGTACATCTACACATAATCACTTTCAGGGTTTGTCTATATTGTACTTAGCTCTAAACAATTACTATTATCTAAATATAATGAATGCTTATTTATTACACCAACGAATTCATGGTGGTCCTAGATTCTGTCACCCTCAGTTTATTATGCAATAATAATACCTATAAATTGTCTAAATTATGGAATCCAGTACATTACAGACTCATTTAGGTAAAAAGCAGTTCTTTCGATCATTGAAAACGGTTCACCCAAAGTGCCTATAACCCTACATTGTTGAAATCAGCTCATAAATATCTAGAACGATGTGAAAATATATATGGCTTGATGGAAAAGCTGACAAAATGTTGAATGTTATATTTGCTTTCATTGTAAACATCTGCATAGGAATGTCTTTTTCGTATTTAGGGTTAGCAAATAGGAAGACTGCTAATCGAATGTGACACTTAAAATGATATCCCTGTACATAGATAATTAAAATATCTGTACTATTCTTGAAATATGTATTTTCAAAATCATTTCAAATGCAAAAAAATTACGTATATAGATAGCATTAAAAAACTAAATTACTTTACCTGATACTGAACGTTACGCGATCTATTGACCACATCCATTAGATTTGCAGAGGGCCCAGCAATTTTTTTCCACACCGATTTCTTGCTTCCAGAAGATCCCTTTAGTCATGCAGAGTATTGAGGAAAAGTGGCAACAATTTGTGAGTATACAGGGTGTAGAATGTGATGTTTGTATGTAACAACGTCATGGTGATTAAGTACAATTGTTTACGAGTGCAATGGTACAGTATACGGTGTGAACAACATGTACATATGCAAGTGATGGTATAGTAAAATAATGTGTATTAGTGGTGAGGTTCCATAGTCGGGTGGAAAGGAAGGAAATACGTTATAATTAGACACAGTAGTAACGTACACACAAATAGGCAGGCAGTTGTAAAAGCTTACTTACATTCAAACCATTACAACTGTCATCCATTGACGGAGCTTTTATCTAAACATATTGAATAAGCCTTTTCAAAACTATATTTTGCAAATGTTCTTTCGTATATGCAAGAAAATCAGTTTTTCTGCAAATTGTTTTTTTTTCGATTTATGGTTTAGTATTATTTACATCAGAAAGACTGCTAATAAATAATAAGTATTAAGTTTCAACTTGTAGTTATTTACCTACCTCTTGGCTTGCAGCCCATTGGCCGACACCTTTCGATACTGACGTGATATTCTTTCCGGCCAAATTCAGCACTTCTTGCACCTCATCCAGATTGGGCTGAATCCCCACCTTGGGGATCAGAAGTAGCGCGTTCAACATAAACACAGGCTCCCTTTCGTCTTTATCTAAGAAATCAAGTTGTACATTACCTATCCCTTCAACTCAAAATGTTCAGTTTTATTCTTTTGTAAATGTAATTTTTTTCACATGCACAGAGAATCAGAGCAATTACAGCGTTATCCACAAGGCTCAAATATAGATAAATTTTATAAAATTACATAAATTTACAGACTGAAGATTAAAGTTATGTAAGAAAATTGTAAAATGTGATGAAGCACAAGAAAGTATTTTCAACATATTAATGTAATGGGTAGAAGAATTTCCCGCACTTGTCTTCTAATCATATCCATAAAAGGAACTAAAAGATCATTTAATATGTGTTCAAAAACCATTTGGACACGTTCGTAAATCTATCGATTTAGTTCGTATTATATTAATATTCGATGCCATTGTGTTATATCCCATTAAATTCTCACATTAAGCCACAATCAGAACTGTAACTATCGCACACGAAGAAACCGTCTACATTTAATTTAGAAGCAGAATGACTTCCAGCAATCACACACAGAGCATCTTATAACGCCAGACGATTTAAATACTTAATCTGTAACTAGAACCGATCCGACCTATCAAAATTGCAAACAGCACTGTTAATAGCAACCATCGGAAACTTTCCAGATACGCCCAGCTTCATAGTTACGAAATAGTTGGATACGATCCATAAAAAACGATTTATTCAAAACTAAAAAGCATATTCTAGCAAGGTTGATCTCACATTTTTATGTTCGACACACACATCAAAGGAAAATCCTGTACCACTCAACGAGCGGTGCGTGTGCCAAGAAGATGGATGGCGTTGGACTTGACTGTAGGTTTAAAATTTTCGGGAAAGACGTTTCTCGGAAGTCCATTCCAGAGCGATGCAGTACTCCAGACAAAGGAGTCCCACAAGAGGTGATCGCAACTGAATCGTATGTTGATGAGCAGCGTGTGCCTGACGGGTGTTTCTGTTTGGCACAACTCTAGGCGGAATCATAAGTGCCAGCTCGTTCGAACACCTTCCGTAGTAGTATCGATAGTAAAGAGAGAGAGATCCGCCACTTGTCGTCGATGTTCAAGGCTATCAAGATCTTTAGTTAACACTGGGTCATCCACGAAACGGACTGGTCTCCTCTGTAGGGAATCTTGGACAAGTGTTTGGGTGCTGAGCCCCAAACATGGGAACAGTATTCCAGAGATGGTCTTATCTCTGCCTTATAGAGCAGTAAGAGCTGATGAGGAGCATACAATTTTTGGCTCTATAGAGAGGAGCACTGCCTTGGCGATTTTGGTGCCGTGATTACGACAAGATATGTTATGGGGTAACCCACCTATTTAAAATATTATTTCATTCTACCACATACATTCAGTTTTGGGAACACCCTATACATATGTAAAGAAAGAAAAAGAGAAAAACAAGTCAATAATTGAAGTCGGGTTTTGCGAGTTTTTTTCGAGGAGATGCGAGAGCGTATCGCTCGAGAACTGGGAGAGATAGTAAAAAGCTGGTGGAGTGTACGGTTTATTTTGGGTGAATTGTTCTGCTTCTGTATTGTAACATGTCATTACAGATCAGTAAAATGAAATTTATAATACTGGTATTAACATAATTTGCACAAGTATTTATTTTATTCTCATGGATAGTTCATATTTGATGGCATAACATGTGTACATATTTAATGAAATCGTTTTATGCTGTGAATAACACTGCTTTAAATGAAAACAAAAATGTATTGTTTGCTGTCTTTTCGTGCTGGAATTTTAGTTTTAGTATGACTGTGATTGCAAATAAGAGCTTTTGTGAAATTACTAACATTTTCCTA
Organism: Pissodes strobi; assembly: GCA_016904865.1. NCBI lineage: Eukaryota > Metazoa > Arthropoda > Insecta > Coleoptera > Curculionidae > Pissodes > Pissodes strobi. The sequence continues at coordinate 407,320 of MU182659.1, read as the reverse complement.
CCCTGACGGGTGAATATCCTAGTTGTAAATGAAATGATCATTCTAGAGATATTGGTCCAAATTGCAACTAAATAGCTGGGTAGCTTTCATAATCCAGGACCTCAGTACCCGCCAGCGGCGTCTCGCTAACTAACATCAATCTTCGGTAGTGTGGTGGTAATCACATCCGTCTGACACGCGGGAGACTCGGGTCCGATTCTCGGTCGGAGAGCTATCTCTTCAGTTTTAAATGTACTACTACGAGTGTGGAACTACGAATTGTGGCTCGGGAGTAATTTAATTAATTATTATACTAATAAAGGTTATACAGCATAATTCGGTTTAGGAATTTAGATCGAGGGTTTCTCTGCCGTACTCTTTCCCCTCGTGAATTCCAGGCTGAGTCCGGCACGTTTTTCTCTAATAATTTGGCACGTTTTCTCTAATAAATTAGGCGTATTAGGAATCTGTGGTTTAATTTACATGACGCACCATTCCCTCAAATTTCCCTAATTTGTTATAGTTGAAAGCATTCTGAGTAAGTACAATTGTGCGAGATATAATAATAACACAACATAGTATTGGTTTTCTTTTTAATCTAGTTTGACGGTCATTAGCAAAATATAGACAAAGCACAACTTATCTCATTCAACTAGGTTGAACGGACCCGCTTATGTTATACTACAGTTGTTTTCTACGTTGATGCCAGTCAGTATTTGTCCTGTTATTGATAAGTCAGGTCCTGCGGTGTTTACTTTTTTTTGAGAAGACAGCTTCTTGAGTACTTCCGGTGTTAAACTGGACATTGTTTTCCTCACCCCATTCCACGATGGCGCTCATGAGAATATCTCATTGATGGCAGCAATCTGATTTTTTCGCTCGCGTTGGAAACGAGCAGCGGTCATTGGAGTCCTCGACATGAATGGGAATATATGTCGTCTGCAAAGATGTAAATAGAATTGTTTGTCCTGTTTAAGAGATCGTTGATATAGAGCAGAAGCAGTGTGGGCCATAATATACACCCTTGAGGAACTCCGGCATTGATTTTAAATTTCTCCGAGAGATGTCCGTCAATACCCACTCGGATGCTTCGATCCCTTAAGACATTGGGAAGCCATAGAAACAGTGCTGGTGGTAGACCATATGCTGTCAATTTGCTTAACAATCCATCATGCCACACCCTATCAAATTATTGGATATGTCGAGAGCCACTCTACACGAGATTCGCCGTAGCTCTGGATGGCTTTGGTCCACAGATGGGTCACGTAAGTCAGGAGATCTCCCGTTGACTTGTACTTCCGGAAGCCATACTGGCGATTGCTTATGATGCCTGATGATTCGAAATATTTTAAGAGCTGTTCTTTGATCAGTTTCTCCATGTCTTTAGACATGGGAACTAAGGCAATTGGACGGTAGTTATTTGGAATAGTATTTTACCTTTCTTCCAGATTGGTTGCATCTGAGCGCATTTCCAGCTAGAAGGAAAGTATGCAGTTTGGTATGATAGGGAGAAACGCCTGCATAGTGGAGCTGTTAGTTCAGAAGCATATATCTTAAGCACTATTGCGGGAACGCCACCCGGTCCTGTGGCCTTGTTAGTGTCTAGGCTTTTGAGTATTCGTTTCACTTCGCGTTGACCAAATACCATCGAGGAATTCACTTTCAGGTTAGTTGGGGGAGCCTTTCCTTGAGGATCTAAGGTAGAATTTGATGCCAACATTTCGGCAAGAATGTTTGCTTTTTCTTTGGCCGTTTCCGCTATTGAGCCATCATCTTTGGTAAGTGGAGAAATTGGTGTCTTTGAGAAACCCTGATTGACAGCTTTGGCAACTTTGAGAACAGTTGAGAAGCTTGTTCTTGGTCTGTTCGTTAAATCCCTCCTTGCTCTCGTCAATGATCCGCTAACACTGGTTTCTGGTCGTGATGAATATATTTAAAATTTCGGCTGTCGAATCTCGGCGCCATTTGCACGAGCGATGACCGCTCTTGATATTTATCCGTTAGGAATTAAACGGCATTAAATGATTCTATTTTAGTGATTTACTCTATACGGAAGTGTATTTCAGTACTGAGGGTAAGCTCCGGCACCAAAGAAGGCGTCTTCATTTCCCCTTTCATGACTGATTTTGTCTTAAGCCTCGGCCTCGGATGGCAGAGCAGTATCGATGACACACATCTACCAGTTACATTAATTCTCTTTAGATCGCTCAGAGAAGTGGAGAACTTAGTTTCAGCAAAGTAAAGTTACAGTTTGCCTTAAGCCTCAGATAAAAGTAGTCTCTGTAACACTCCCGTCACATTAATTCCTTGTTCGATCCATCAGAAAAGATGGCGAATTCACACGCGATAAAGGTCTTATAAAAGTAGTGACTCTCTCTCTTAAGCCTTGAAAGTAAATGGTCGTCCTTAGCACTCTGTTACGTAGCTTCTCTTGTTCGATCCATTACAAAAATAGCGGACAAACTCTTGCTAAGGTGACGTCTCACGCGCATTCTCACTTTGCCTTATAACGTATAAAGTTCACATTACCTCTAACTATCCCCATCAGAATGATGACGGTTTCAATCCCGCTAGATAAAGCCTTGTAAAAGTTTTTGCGCTTAAAACGTGTTTTTGCACTCTCCGCTTGTATAAACTCATGTCTATATTGCCTATATATAAGTCATCTTACGTTACGTTCGTAAATCGAAAACTCCTCTTGTACATACATACAGTGTCATGGTTCCGAATCTAGAAAACCATCTCATCTCTAGGCTTAAAGTCACTATAAGACTAAGTAGTGCTGGGTTGTACTCAAGTAAAAAGGAATGAAGACAGTGACTAATCTATGCTTTTCATTTAAACAATACGTCTCGTTTTATTTGTGTTATTTTAATATACTTTGCTGTTTTCTCGCTGTTTTTGCTATTTTTTACTGGGCTCTAATTTTTGACTGGCGTTTACTGTTTTAACAGTAAAAAAGGCAAACAGAAAAAACAGAAAAACAACAAAACTTAGTAAAAACAGCAACCAAAACATTTAAAAACCAACGAATAAAAACAACAAAACAGTTAAAAGCACATAAAAGGTGAACACAACAAAAATAGCATTAACCGAATAAAACAAGTAAAAACTGTTAAAAACAACACGAGCAGCAAAGACAGTGAAAAGTTATAGTGCTCCAAAAAAGCACTAACAAAAGTGTTGCAAAAACCAGTAAACGTAGCAACAAAGGAGCACGAAACTACAAAAGCATCAAAAACAATAAAAAAAACGGCGAAAACAGCACATAACCAATTAAAAACAGCAGAACAGTATACTTGGAGAGAGAGTGGGCGGAGTCAAAGTGCAATGGACATACAGTTGCAGTAGGTGGGTCAAAGTTGCTAGTGGGTGATGCCACCTAGTGTCTGGCAAAGAGACTAGAAGATTGGTGATGGACACTATAGGATCAAGATTTTATTTTTGTTGTTTTCATATACCTTGCTATTTTGCTATCTTTTTTACTACTTTTTACTGGCCCTTGATTTTTGGTAGGCGTTTCCTGTTTTAACCGTTTTAGTCTTGTTTATGGCTGTTTCTTTGCTGTTTCTGATGTTTTGTTGATTTTTACTATCTTTTGTTTGTCTGCCTATCTCTTTGCTTATATATTTTTATACACAATAAATACTGCCACAGATAAATATACAGCATTGCAAGTGACCCTTTTTGTTATAGAACTTATATCGAACTAAAACACATCAAGCAAAGTAAGTACACTAGCATACAAAGACTCCAACCAGAAACAGTAATAAAAACAACAAAACAGTCAAAAACACAACAAAAGCAGCACTAACCCAATAAAGCAAGTAAATACAGAAAAAAACAGTTAAAAACAACAATAAGCATCAAAGACAGTTAAAAGTTATAGTGCTCTTAAAAAGTTTTAAAAAATATATAGTCACAACCTGTAAATGTAGCAACAAAGGATCAAGAAACTGCAAAAGCATCAAACACAACCAAAACAGCGAAAACATCAAAAAGACAATTAAAAAACAGCAGTGTACTTGAAGATGGTAGTGGGTGGAGTCAAAGTGCAATTGACATATATTTGCAGTAAGTGGGTCAAAGTTGCTAGTGGGTGATGCCTCCTTCTATTTGGCAAGGTGAATAGAAGGTTGGTGATGAGCACTATACGATCAAGATTTGAGCTAGAACCTACGAATAATAACTACTTCAGAAGGATTTGCAAAAACACACGCTCATAAAGTTTTTCGCTTCTCGGAATGTCTTCATACAGATAAAAAAGACGTTGGTACAATGTTAGTAGGCCTATTCTGTAATGTAAGTGCGAGATATACTATTCTTCTTACACTCGACGCAGAATCGCTTCCTCAGGGCGTCCAAAGACTGTCTAGTGACCTTCACCAAAACGTCTATGACTTTCCTGGTATAGTACCGTCTCATTTCGCCCACGGCTCCTTTGACTACGTCATGCATCGCCTTACTCATGCCACCACTAAGAAGAAGGTGAGGTTTCTCGAAGCATTCCCAGACCAGGGACCAATCAGATTGTTGTTGCGACGACGTTGCTCCTACATCCGGTGATTTTTCTTCTTCTGTAAATCGAGATATGCGCCCGTTGAGCCTTAATGCAATTACAACATCATAATTATATATGCAGTATATAATTATTCTAGTATCTACCTGCAAATAACAAAGCGTTATCTTGATCGACTGAATCCGAAGTAATTATTCGAGTTCTATTCACCAGTAACAAAATTTCTTCTACAGCTTCCTCTACCATCATGCATTTTTTGTGTAGTTCCGCCGCTGATGATCTACAAACTTCGTCGACTTTGTTACAAAAATCATCTGAAAAAACACCGAGAAATTGAAATTATATTTCTTCTAGTTGTGGAAAGCTATGCATACTGTTATGCCAGAGTTGTATGAATAAAATTTTATGTTAAACAATATTAATAACAGATACTCTTTTCTTTTAAATATAACTCTGGCATAACACTGGGGCCCAACGTGGAGCGCGAGTGCTATACCAGTGTTATATTTTAAAAAACTGCAGGATATGTGTTATACTGTTGTTTAACCAAAATGAATACAATTTTATGTTAAACAAAACTTAAATGAACCTAAATAAATAAAACTGAATGATATTGATTGTTGAATAGACCTGAAGGTTCTGTTCTATAAAACTGATTCTATTGATAAGTTTTATGTGTTATTAAAAACTCCAAATGTTGACACTTTTTAAACATAAACAACCATACATATAGCGGAAGTCATCAAGTAAAGTATATCTACTAAAATTATTTGAACGCGTAACTGGAAAGCTAACCCAGAACGAGTCATTGCTGCATTATTAGAGTAGCAAGGCGTTTGATGTTTGGAACTGTTGATCTCACATGATGTGAAAAACTGCTTCTAAGAACCAAGTTCTAATATACACATTGAGCAATTAAAAGTATTCCATTAATAATTTTTCATTTAAGTAATTTTCAAATATAGTGTGTATAGTTTTTCGATTGCATATGTAGGTTAACCCAGCCTAACCCAAACTCGAAATGGACAAAAATAGTTGAAAGATCGGATTTTTCCGCTGCAGAAATATTTTTTCTTAGAATGATATTTTAAAATGCCGATTCAGTCAGTCAAACCTTTTGTGAAAATGTTTATTACCTATTTCCCAAGGGGGATCTCCGTCGTCTGGAAGGGCATGCAATTGTATTATTTGCATACTAGTCAATACTTCTAATACCCTGTTCATATAAATGTCGTGAATTCTGTCCGTCTACAAAAAATAAATTTAATAATCAATTGCGATATTACCAATTTAATAAGAATTAGGAAAAATGTTCTTAGTAAAATTTATAGTCTTTGAGACGATGTTCTAAACTTATCTTCCGTTTTCCTTTATTTTTTTTTTAATTTGGAACTTTTGATGAACCTAACACTTAGTTTTATTAAAACAGGTTAGCTTACCAATATCTTGAAATTATGAATCGCAGAATTAGCTGAATCCACATAATCGCGCCATTCCTCAGATACCCAGTCCAGTTGAGTCAATCCCGGTTCAATTGTATTCGATAGTTTTATGAGATGCGGCAAAAACAGCGGTCTTACTTCCAGTTTTACTGTCTTAACGACTCTCAGGAAATCATTAATGAGGAACTAAAAGTCATAAACAGCTAGTTACCTGTATATAATTTGAAATGCGTGTGTGATGCAGTGGCAACTCGTGATTATTTTTGCAGGGGGCGTGCACTAGCACGTGTATTTTTAGGAATAGTTCCATTTCGTGAAAAAAAATTGTATTCGCCATTCCGTCATTAAATTTTTATTCGCCATTCGGTCAAGAATCCGAACAGATTCAGTTTCATGGGAGTTTGCTTCAATATTGATATAAAATTAAATTAAAGCATGCACAATGATGGCCTCATAATATATTGGTCGCATTACGTAACATATGAATAATTTTCCAGTTAATTACGATTAAAATCCATTGATTTACCTCCACACTTAATCGCAATGATTTGACTATTTGTTCTGACAATATCCGGTTACCTTGTTATCTTTCGGAAAGGAAGAAATGTTAAATATTTAACACTAAGTGGATTTCTGGAGCTTGAACTCCAATTGTGTTTCGAGCACATGCTTGTTAATAATGCCCGGCGCCTCCACCATGTCACGCTAGGGGCTATAGCTGCGGGGGTGTTAACTATATAGGGGATCTTACCCTGAAGGGGTAGGTCTACCTTCCTTCGATTAAAACGCCGTTATTCCCAAAACACTAATTTATTAAACTACTGCCTAAATACTAATAAATTACTCGCTCGGCTGCTGAGGTATTTTAATGCGTTAGGGGTGTTAATATAATAAATACATAATTTATAATATAATAATGTTAACTTACATCTCTCTTTCCCCCTAAAAGCAACCCTAGGATGGTCCTCGCGTCAAGTCACCAATCCTCAACCGGTTTCGACTCGAAACGGAGACTCTCCTACTGAACGCCTTTGGCTGCTTCGGATTTCCACTAGATCTTGATCGACATGGGCTTCCAGTTATTATCGACCCTCTGTTTACACTTTCACTTAGAACCGCAAGTTAGACTTACGCCAACTTTCGACTTGGACTTTCGCCAACTCTCGACTACCCGTAACGGCTGTCAACACTCGAGTGCCTTCCTCTCGACTCACTCCTGTAGTGTATCAGGAAAACACTCGGTATTTCATAAATTAGATCGTGAAGCCAACCCGACTAGTTCGAGGTCTAGACGAAGGTTATTTACATTACCTATTTCACGTAGTATTATTGTTTAACTTCAACGAACGCGATACTAGACACCGGTGACAAGGTTAGGTCAACCTTCTTGAACCGACATTGTTATTATAATATTATATACATAATAGTAACCTACACCAACCTGATATATATAGAGAGAGAATACAAGACTGACTAAGAATTGATATGCGTACGTAGATTATAAGAATATACACTATGTAGCGTTACTATCTTTTATATTCTTTGCTAAAGTTAATACAGAACTCTATAGATACCTGGAGTATTATTCTATAAATAAAAGGGGTTCTACACTCCTCTCTAGCTGCCTTCTCCTTTCCCCATTCCACTTTTTCTTCCTATCATTCATTCACGCCTTTTTCTATTGCTCATTGTTATTTTCACATTCTTTCAAATTATCTATTTCTCTTTTTACCATACTCTCCACTATGTTTCATTTTCTAACTAGCCATACTTAGACGTCATTTGTTCCTCCTGTTTCCCAAAAACAGCGATAACCTGTACATTCATCAATTTTCGCAACTATTGCACCGCCCACTTACTGCGGCCATTTTTAATTTTGCCCAATATGTCAATCCGGGTTAATTACTATCGAACTTACACTTTCTTGCTGACTCTGCCAAATAACGTTCAATGTCCCCGATCAAACTCCTTGCGTCTACTTTTTTGATGTTTACTTTTAACATGAATACTTCTATTACGCAAAAATTAAGGCAACTGACCTTTTATAGAAATTAATATTATCTTATTTAAGCCCAGATAGTAATATATGACAATAACATTAACTTAGCTTGAAATTATAGGTATAGTCAATTAAATTATAGTGCATTCTATATCTATTTCTAGTGACAAGTGGACTGTGTATTGACCTAATGCCTAGACGGTCGCTTTTGGGACTGTTTTTCGATGTTTATTTAGTAATCTTGTACATGTGGATTTAGTTTCCTTGAGTTATTAGCTTTCCTAGTAGAAACAGGGTTATTTAGAGCTTTTAAAAATATATGCAGAGGAATGTAACCCTCAATAAGTTATTTAGGTATATATATATTTTTTTTTTTAATGTTCGGCACACACAAAAAAAAATCCTCTAGCACTCAACGAGCGGTGCGTGTGCGGAGAAGATGGTAGACGTTGTACACGCTGTAGGTTGTAGTTTTTGGGAAAGACATTACTCTGAAGTCCATTCCAGAGCGAGGCTGTCCTCCAGATAAAGGAGTCCCGTAACAGTGACGTCCTAGGTGAAAAGTGGCGGACCTAACTCTTTACTATCGATACTATTACGGAAGGAGTTCGAACGAGCTAGCACTTATGATTTCACCCAGAGTTGTGCCAAACTGAAACAACCGTCACACAGCTGCTCATCAATATACGATTCAGTTGCAAACGCCTAGGACGTCCCTGTTGCGGGAATCCTTTGACTGGTGGACTGCCTCGCTCTGGAATGGACTTCCGAGTAACGTCTTTCCTGAAAACTGCAACCTACAGCGCTTCAAGTCCAACGTGCACGGGAACGTGTGCGGGTAAGATCCCCGCACACGCACCGCTCGTTGAATGACATAGGATTTTCCTTTTCTGTGTGTGCCGAACATTAAAAAAAAATGCGGCCACTTTTCTTTGATGTTCAAGGCTATCAAGGTCTTTATTCAACTCTGGATCATCCGCAAGACGAACTGCTCTCTCCTGTATGGAGTTTATTATCTTGAGCAAATGTTTGGGTGCCGAGTTCCACACATGGGAACAGTATTCCAGAGATGGTCTTATCTGGGCCTTATAGGGCAGTAAGAGCTGATGAGGTGTAAACAGTTTTTTTGCTCTATAGAGTGCTCCTAGCTTTTGTGCTGCTGCCTTGGCGATTTTGGTGACGCAAGACATGTTGTTATCTAACCTTACATCATTTTATAACTGCTTTAATTGCTACTTTATGGTGAAAGATACTTGTCGACATCTATCATCACAATATCGAATTTAATTGATTTTCGTTAATGTAAAATTTTTTGTTTTTCGACGTTTATTTAGTAACCTTGAACATTCTCGATTTAGTTTCTTTGCGTTTTTAGCTTTCCTAGAAGAAACAGAGTTATTTAGAGCTTTTAAAAACACATCCAGAGGAATCAAAACTAACCTTCAATATGTTATTTAGGGATAATTAAACTTTTAGATTGTAGATTGTAGATTGTAGATTGTATATTGTTAGGGGAGTCGTTTCGGCTAGTTTTGTGCATGACTCTACAACTTAATTTGTGCCCAAGAGACGTAGGCTTCTTTCAAACGAAGCTATTTTCTTGGGAGGTAGTTGACTCACTTCTTGAGGTGATAGCTGAACTCCTTCAAGGTACTTTAGCCTTTTGCAGAGTTGGGTTGGACATTGGCAGAGTAGATATTCTGCGGTGTCAGTTGCATTATTGCAAAATTTGCATTGGCCGTCTTCTGCTTTGCCTATTGCTTTTAGGTGGTATTTAACCGGGCAGTGTTCACTGAATAATTAACCTTACACCACTTTAAAACTGCTTTAATTGCTACTTTATGGTGAAAGATACTAGTGGACATCTGTCATCGCAATATGCCATATTATTTTGGATTTAATTGATTTTCATTAGTGTAGCATTCATTTCAATTCATTTCTTTTCGCGACTCTGCCATTGCGGGAATCGTGTCAATTGTAACTGATTTCGTAGCTTTAAAGCAGATAAAAACCCTTAACTGGTAAAATATTGTTTTTTTTATGATTTATTCTCTTTGTCTGTAAATTTTACTCACTTTGACCTTTGAATATGGTAATGATTTATATGCGAAGAGTTCTTCTTCCACTGAAGAAGTCCATTGTGTCGTCAGTTGTGTATACCTAGAAGAGTCCTAATGAGGAAATAGGAATCCCTAGTGTTCATCGATCATGTAGACATTTCCTTCGGAGAGCTGCCCATGGTTTCCTATCGATCAGTTCACCAGGCCGAACCGTGAAGTCAGAGAAGCATATTTATTTTTCATATTTTCATTACTGGTAGTTTAATCTGATTATATCTCAAGAAATTGATTATCGATTTTTGTATTTCCAGTATTACGATTTGGCAGAATAGTTGACATGTTAAGAGGAGGAGGGAGACACTTTAATTTAAGGCAAGTCTAATGTTTTTTTTTGTATTAGCGCAACTGATTATTTGAGGTGCACTACTTTCTGTTACACGGGTGTTGTAACGTGTTGAAGTCTGTACATCGAGTGTTGATCATTACGTTATAAATCGTGACTTCATATCAGTTTTGAAGCATGCCTTAAATTGAATCCCAAGAGTCTTGGTAAGGGGTCATCACTTATACTCTTCGCATGCATTTCGTATAGGTTGCCATTGTCGGTATCGAATATGAGATTAGATGGAATACTAAATTGAAGCCAGTTCTCACATATCATGTATTCTTACATGCGCAGCTTAACGTACTTCCGTGACATCAAATTTCTTTCTTCCCCGATTGACGGTGACGAAAGAGAAATACTAGGTAAGACGTAACTAACAACCTTCAATGTACAAACTATATAACCATGATATTGCTAGTTGATATTACGTCCTAGTGGACTCGAGAAGTGTGAACGGAACATGACCATGTTTTGGTTAATTTAGGGATCGTTTATGCTTTTATATTTGTTTCCGCCTAGTGGCGGCTAGTTTGTTGCTGTTTGTCCATTAAATAGGTATGAGTAGTAAGCTAATGCGAGAATTTCGTCTTCTCTGCGCCAGAATTAAATACTTTCAACTTTTGAGGGGGCCACTGCTTTAGCCTTGGACGCAGAAGTTCTATTATAAAACTTGTCAACAAAGTGGGGAAAAAACAGTAATTCCATACAAAAATTATTTAAAAAACAAGAAAATGTTAAACGTCAAATATTAATTGGTATACCACAAACATGCCTTTATTTATTTTGCATGACTTTTATAGAAGGTGATAATAATGTGCAATGGTCTAATGCGTTGTGCGTATAATTGATACGTGCGGTTTGCCTTATGCAAATTCCATTTGAACAAGCAAGGAAGATAATTTAAGTGTGCAATGGTAAGTAAAAATAAGTTTATTTAATAAGCGACTGTTGATTTAAAAAAATATTTTGCACTGAATTATTTAAATATTCAAGAAATTGTATACCATGATAGAACTGAAATACCTGTAAAGAATCCTGAATTAAAGTAAAATGATCCCGTTTCGCGTATAGGGTTAAGGCTACCATCGGCACCGGCAAGTCCATCTTAATCATCAGATCGGACTCTCTTATGAGCAAAGGTATAGTCGTATGTAGGTTGACTCTTATCTTTTGTTGTTCTGGACATACTGCCAACAGATGTTTGGTGAGACAACCATCAGCATCGGAAACCTAGAAAGTAGCAAAATGTATGTTGATTCGTTCTTAATAAATATGCATTCCGATAGATAAGGTAACTGTGGGTAGTAAGGTCCGCTATTTATCATATAACAGTTAACTATATTGTAGTGACATCTATTATATTTGAGTCGAACATAGAGGGAAAATTCCAATATTTGATTAATGTGCGTTCGGTGTGCTGTTAATTTGAATAGAGAATTTTAATTACCCTATTTAGGAAAACGCGGTGGTAATAAAAGCGGGGATAGGAATTTAAAAATCATGTTAACTATAATAGCCAATTTTAATTACCCTAATTATTAGCAAAGAGCGGCTAAGTGTTCTTAGTAAAACAATTTAATAGGTGGATACCTGCTAATTCTAGATTTTTCGAGGAGAAAACAAGCCTTGAAAGATGTTATAAAAAACTAAAAATCTTTGGGAAAAGTTAGTCAAAAGCCAGTGTCTACTCGCGATAGCACTTTACGTTGCCCGACTAGGCCCTCGGAAAAGTCAGTTTGAAAGGATAATAAAAAAAACAGTCTTCATTCGCGATAGCACCTCACGTTTGCCGACTGGACCTTGGAAAAAGTTTGTCTTATTCTGAAACGTTAGTCTCATCAGTTAGTCTGAAAGAGAAGCTAGTCTTAGTCTGACCAGTTAATCCGAAACAAGTCTCCACGTTAGGTAACGCGTTACTATGCCCACAAGGGGCCTCGAAAAGTAGGTACATATAACCATCACAAGTGTAGAACGTCACTATTCTCGAAAAGGGGCCGGAAAAGTAAGACGTACCGTCGTCAAAGAAAAATTATGTTTAAAATACGTGTTTACAGTGATGTGGAATTACGTAATCAGCTCTAGTAGGGTGTGAAGCTCAGGTTACGGCTTATACGATAAGGAATAGAAAGTAAGTTGTGTAACGGTATAAGTATATAATCTGTATATCGACACGATATTGTAATTATTAAATATTATAACACCGTTTATAAACTGCATACTACTGCACACCATAGCAATACACGCTGAGCTGATTAGAGTTCATATTTGGTAATGTAATGTAACTGCGTATCATCATTAATCATTAATATCATAGATATCAATATTGTAACACTGTTCCTGATATAATCAATATATAGAGTTAAGTAACTCCTGTCTCTTATTGAGGCCTCGGATAACGAACCAGACTGAACTGTTAACTCAAGGGGACATGAAATAGCACCCCTTGCTTGAGTCTTTACATGGCGATCCTGCCAGTCCCTCATACGTGGTGAAAATAGAGGCAAAGTGGCATTCAGAAAAAGTGAGAATAGAAGAATGGAAGTTAGATACGCACAATGGGAAAAGTAGAATGTGAAGGTGAAAAACCATAATAATGACAAAAGTAAAATAGAACTGTGCACAGGTATTTATAGATTATAAGATTAGTGTTAAAATGGGCTAAGCTAGTTATATATTTTTCTTTGTATATCGGCGTAGTTTTTTTTTGTATTACAATTATATTATTATATTATATGCACATGTAGATTTTCCTAGCAGGCACCATCGTTCTATTTTAAAATATAGTATATAAACATATTAATTAATCACAATCAATCAAATAATTGCAGTAAAAGTATCATTTTGTCGAATCAAATCGGCAAGGCACTATAGCCGATTATGTTAAAAAGATCATCAATGAAAAATTTCTGGAAATTAGTGAACAAATCGTAATTAAGTAGATGCACAAATATGCACAAATTATAATTTAACTAAAATTCTAAAGAGCGGCAAAACCGCATTGCTTCGGCTAACAATCAAATATAGTCAATCTCAAAAATTATCTCCAGTGATGGGAAAAATTAATAAGTGCCAGTAAAACAATCTATACGTAATTGAGAAGTATACTAAAATATACAAGGTATTTCAACAACTGAACAGTGGCGAAAATTATTTAGGTAAGATAAATCTTGCAAATTTGTACATTTTGATTTATAATGACGTAAACTAATTTCAATATCGCAGCATATAAATTGAATAAATCATAAGTGGTGAAGTATATAGTAAAAAGAAACATAGTTTTAAATTCTTTTAAATATCCACATAATATTGAAGTAAAATAATCAGAATTTCGTAATTCTATATTCTAGAATGTTCAACAACACAGGTTATTAACTTAGAGTTGCGAAGGTGGCAAATTACGTACAGAGTGCAAATTTCGGTATATGCCAGCATATACATATAAATAATAAATGTTAACAATGACGCGGCGTATAAAGCGAATATCGGAAAATACTAGAGTAGCAAAACTCCTGAAATCGGAATCGAATTGAATTAAATGCTAGCTGTATATTATTTAATTACCGATAGGATGGAATACGATTATTTTCCATATAAATGATATAACTTCTATATATTATCATATCATTATAGCATATATAAGCATTATCGAATACAACAAGTACCTAAAGCTAAACATTCGAAGAAATTAATTTGGCTGTTAAGCTACATGCAATATTGTTTAAATATTGTAATTCGTTGTTGCTGCTATTTTCAACGGGTTGCAATAAATTTCACTGTACACGTTATATTTCTGTACGGAGTTATTACATTGAATTTGCAGTATCTAATTTATTCAATTATTACTACAACATATTTTTGAAGGTGAAATAAGCCTTAGATTATAACAATGGATTTTTGTCGCAAATATTACCTTGGACAGTTAATGTGAAAAACGGTATACAGATATGTCAAGAAATAATGCCAATCTCAACATCAGTTGCGAGTTGTTAAAACGCAAAAATTTTAAAAGAACTACCAATAATTGATTATTATCTCAATCACATACGCATTCAGATAATATATAATAATAAAATAAAAGAAGAAATTTTCTTTTTTTGGTAGTAAGAGGTCAAAAGGTATCATATTTTTGAAAATATATTTTGAAAATTTTAAAGAGAGTATCGTTAATGTAACGAAGTCAGAGTGCATTTATTAACATCCAGAAACTTATTTGTTTATTTTTGACAGTTGTTCGAGGCTGATAATTCGATAAAACTTTTGTTTCAATTTAGATATTATTCTCTTATGGGATTCGCTTAGATAGCAATTTACGTACAAAATAACTGTTTCACTCAAACCCATTGGGATGCTCTTTGAGTAAAAGATAAATTCATAATAAGAAATATTTAAGTTGAGTTAAGTTCCCTGATGCTGTTTTGAAATGATCTGGTCAGTTTATCACGATCAATTTCATCAATTTTAAAATGGGACAAACAAAATTCAAACAAATAGTGGTATATCTTATTCTGGCATGTCTGTTAGTTATTATTATGATGAAATTAAACGCAATAAAGTAATACAAGATGATATTCGAGATCGGTTGATTAAGTTTGATTCCTCAATACTCAAAGTATTTGAAAACGGAAAGTGGTTTGGCCTACGCGCATTCCTTTATAACTAAGGTATATTGCAGTTCAGAGAAGTGTAATGCAGTTACTGACTACTAGGTGGAGAAAAAGGGGATGTTGCCCATGGTGTCTAAGTAAATTATTTCCATCAAAATAGGGTATCAACACACTGGTATGGCGAACTTGGTTTTAGAAAATCAACAGGAGTTGAAGAAAAGCCGAAAACACAGTAAGTACATAAAAGGGTGTAATCGGCGTTCATTTCACAGATTATAAAGCCCACTAAATTTCTTGTGGGCTTTATTGCCTACCTCGAGGGTTTATTGCCTACCTCGCGGGCTTTATTGCCAGCCTGTTGGCTTTATTACCTACTCCATGTTGTGAGTTGTATCAACTGATCCTTTTAAATCAAACATGCTTTTCCTTTGCAGTACAATTAGGGAGATAAATCGTGGTTTACGGGCAAACGGGGATGAAGAAATGATAAAACAAAGAAAATCTCCAAGATATGTAGAACAACATCCTCGACGGTCAAGAGCTCATATTGTATCTGGCAGTTCCAAGCGAAAGCTGGGACGGAACCCTGTTTTAAATTCGGAATTAGATGCCGAATTTCAACCTAAATAAATTTGGTTTGCCCAAAGAAACTTTCCACTTACACAGAAAACTATTAGAAGGTGTGTGCTCTCATTTGTCAATAACAAAGGGTAATATTCTATTGTTATTGAATAACTGGTTTTGCTTTATATGAAAACAACAGTCAAATACTTTTAATGATAATTTAAAGGGTATTTAAAAGGGAAACCAACTACTATAACTGATTATACTTTGGACTTAATTTCGAACTTAGATATTGTTGTAAACCGAACTCTACTGTAATCTGGACCTGACTTGACTGATACTTAATTTAACTTAACTCAACTATCTGAAGTTGTGAATATCCAACTTTTTATAGAATTTTTAGTATTGGCTTTGCGAGTTATGGTATGTGCTTTAGTTATTTAGTTTAGAACGCGTTAGCTCACGGATTTAAGTCGAAGTTTTAGGGAGGCTATGTAAAGAAATAAAAATTATAGAAAAATGTTACTTACGTGTTGATTCATCCACAACGCTACCATGTCGGTTTCATAAGTTTTGAACATATTTTCGGCCGCCTTGTGTCGTCTCGACAATTCGACCGTGGCGGCCAGATTTTTCATTATGTGGTGCGTAGTGACGTTGGATAAGAGTTCTTCTAGATGTGATGCTAGACATCGTGCCCATTTTATCCGGCCTAAAATTAGAATGTAGGTTTTTCATCAAATAATAGAAAGCACTGTGGAGCGAAAGCCTACCTATCTATGGTAAATTTGAACCTATTCTAGAACAGATTTTTCCCACTGTTTTAACTAAATTGCCAAACAAAATAAGTGGGACAAATTTTTTTTAGTTGGAAGTCAGGAAAATGCTGCTTAAGAACCATCTCAAAAACTTAATGTGTGTTAGGGAGGCTTCGTCTTTAAGTTTTCTTGAATATAAATTATATATAGATACTCCGAATACTTTCTATATGCTGAGTTTGGAAACATGTATGCTTAGTCCATTTCAAGCAAAAAATTGTTGTTGCCAACATGATACAGTTAGATATGTGGAAAAAATTAATTTTTAAAACTAATCAAAACTAAAATATCCTCTATACATTTTGGAAAGGTCCCCAGAAAACCGTATCTCAAAATCTGTCCCCTGAAAACCGTATCTAAAATATTTCACTTTAAACTTTGTCCCACTTATTTTATCCAAGAGTGTAGATAAGAAAGCATTTTCTACGACTGAACGACGAAAACGATAAACGATAATCTAGTGATCGTTTTTACTTTCCTGCAATTGGTGGAAACATCCTAGGAACCGGAGGATCGTCTTTTTGTTTCTTATACATCCTTATGATCCTGTCGACTTCTTTCTCGCAATACTTCAAAATCCGATCGTACTTCTCCTCCATTTTTTCCAGCGGTATTTTCTCACTCACTTTCTCGAATCTCGTCAGAAATCTGATTCCTTGCGGTGTCTCCCAGACACTGTCGAAGTTTGTCTCGATCGTGTCGGCAATTTTGTCCTTCAGCTCGTCGGTGTGTGCCAAAAATGTATTGAAATCGTTCTCAAAGTCTACGTTTCTTTGGTCCAAATAGTCGTATTGCTTATTCATCACTATCGATTTGATTTCGGTAAAGTTGTGTATGGCTTCTTCTAGAGCTATCAAATTATTACACATTTTGCAAATTTTATCGGTAATAAACAATTTTAACAGTAGTTTTAAACTTTCAATATGGTCTATAGAAGCAGGGCGCCCACTGAATCGGCACAGACTGGCCAGCACGGCCGGTAGATTTTAATATGTACGTAAACAATTAAGCAAGCACCCATCGAAGCGGAACCGCCTGGCTAGGGGCGGCCATAGCCCACTTAAAAGGACCCTTGAAGTCGGCTGAGGCGCGGCACGCGCAGAAGCGCCACCACGTACATATTAAAATCTGCCGGCCGTGCTGGCCGGCTGTGCCGATTCAGTGGGCGCCTTGCTTAAACCCACAAAGTACTCGCAGTATAAATATTGCATACAGAATACATATAATAAAAGTCATCCATATTAACTAATAGTATTAATTTAATATATATCTACCATCTCCCAGAAGTAAGCCCTCCATCCTTCTTTGAAACAATCCAGTATAATCGTCTATCAGATCGAACATTGAAATAATTTTCGACAGTCGCCTACAAAACGAGTCGAATTTTCCAAAAATATAATTTTCAGAAAAATTAAAAGGTCTCGTGGAGGGCAGAATTGTTTGATTCTTCACCACGTGGTAGGTTTTTCGGTACACTTTATTCAAAACTATGCATTGCGTCAGCTTATCTTTCATCAGAGCCCTTTCTTGAGACCATATGCTTTCCTGTCCCCTGCAAGTTATGTAGCCCTTGCACGTTTCTATCATCTGATTAGTTATCTAAATGATAAACATTGAAATAATTCATATTAGTACTATTTTATGATGCATCCCATGTATATCCAGGTGGTGCGTCATAATGATGAAGATCAAATAATAAATGGCACCGTTTAGGCATTGGTTGTTTTTAATAAATAACTTTATTCTTACCTTAACCATCAATGCAGAACATCGCTCAGAGGTATTATAAAACTGGGAGACATTATGAATTAGTCTTACGGTTTGCAGAAGGCCCATTATGCAATCCTTCATTTTTACCTGCAACAAATTTTGTTTCAGAGTGAAGATGTCTATTAATTAAGGAGAAAAAGATTAGGTGTATGTGTATTCTTCTTTCGGTATTTCCTATAATTTTTCAATAAATATCTGTTAGTCGGACGTAAAAGGTTTACCGCTATTTTCCGTCACACCGAAAAAAATGTCATTTAAAAGAAAAGCAGGAGAATGCAATGCTTATAATTCAGCAAAATAGTTATTGCATTTATGCATGCTATATAAAACGTGCTTAGAATATTTCATATAATTGAAACATAAAATATCAATAAAACCGATGCTCCATTAAGAGGTTATGTTTATTTCTCTTTTTAAATTTTGGTTAGGTTGGGTTAGTTTTGCTTAGTGGCGTCGCCGGAGCGAGCGAAGCGAGCGGAAAGCCATGCGTGAAGAGAAATATTAGACATTCTAAAATAGTAAACAAACGCTCTTAAGTTCCGCCGAATTGTTATAGTTTATAACCCTGATCGCTAGAGGCGAGTTTAAAGAAGATTTACTCGAATGAGCGATTAAGACCCGAGCGTGACGCGTGACAAGTCAGTCTTATTTACTGCCCAAGAAAGGTGTTTACCGCGCCAAAATAAGTTTTCACCTAAAACATATTTCTTTAACATATTAAATAATAGAAGTACAGAGTGCCCCAGCACAAAGTTCCCTATTTTGATAGCTTGTTTATTCGAAAGAAAATCAGATAGAATGATGTAATTTGTACTAATGGTTTTCACGTATAATATTTTATAACGGTCTATGCATCGCTTTAAAACTAAAACATAACAGTTAAATTTGTAATTATCTTTATTGTAAAAGAAATGATCATAAAAAGTTATACAATAAATGTTGTATATCATGGTCATTCACCAAGACACATCTATAAAATCTAAACTATAAATTCTTAAGTGAGTTTAGCAACATTTTCTGTTCAATATACCCTATGAAAGTTCTGATTTGATTGATTCCTAATAAAATGGTTGCGGAAGAAGCGTATAGCACCTGCCTTTAACGTACCATCATAAGAAAAGTTGGTAACCATTAAATCTGGGGAGCAAAGTGCCTATTCTGGTGGACCTCCTCGCCCTATTTATATTTGACCAAATATTTCTGGTTATGTGAGGAAAATACGGCGGGGGGGTCCATTTTGCTGTAAATAGGTCACATCTTTAATACCGTATTGTTCCAGCTGAGGATACATAGGTTTTCCAACATAGTATAAGTAAACAAATAACCAATAAAAAATTGGTCGTAAATGTGTTGCATTGACACAGCACACCAAACGTTTGACTTTGGTGAATCCCTTTCAAATTCATTATAAGCTCTAGGATTCTAAAGCAATAATTATGTGTATTAATTTTGCCATATACCTGTAAAGTCAAATAAAAACGACCAGTTTTGAAATTTGATATTATCGTTGATATTTTCGGTCATCAGGTCTAATTAGCACCTGATTTTGTCATGAGATAAATTGGCAAATGTGCTGCCCTGTGTGTTTTGTCGAATTATCGGCCGTACTGTCTAATAACGGTATTTTACTCATAGTTTGGTTACCCTTCCTGTAGAAAAAAGGTTTGTTACATGTTAGTGTGACTATATTGAATAGTTAAAATTATTTATAATTTAACTAGGGACCTTCCGTGGAACAGAATACCTTCCGTGGGACAGACTTCCTTTCGTGGGACAGAATTTCATTCATTGAGACTGAACCTCTTTCAGCGGCCTAGACAGTTCTACGGCTCAATTTCGTATGATAGAGGCATTTTGTCGAGGTGATACGAACACATGGTGGCAACGTAGCTTCGCAGAAAACGCCGGTGGATTACAGGTCTGAAAAATCTACTAAAGTAGGCTCTACCTTTTTTATTTTATTTCAAATTTACCGTCAAGGACTTTACATAGAAAATTACCTTTTATTGTCTCAATTACCGTTACTTACCGTTTTTGTTTAATTGACTTACCGTTAAACGTACCTATTACCGTTATTTACCATTTTGTTTAATAATCTCACCGTTAAACGGCTGTAGGTCGTCTGCTATCTTATATTATACCTAAGGTTTATAATATACCTGTAAGGGTATCGTGACCCCTTATATGGTTTATACCGTCAACGTTGTCCATGTATCGAAATATGCAGGCTTGGTGCACTTCACGACACTTGTAGACAACGCAGTTGTACTTCCACGGTCATTATTGTAGAACTACTATTTTTGTGACTCTCCGACCGGGAATCGAAACCGGGTCTCCCACGTGACAGGCGGGAGATACTGACCACTATACTACCGAAGAGTTTGGGTTAGTTACTGATACTTGCCATTTTTGATTATTGAACTTACCAATAAACAGCTATAAGTTATTCACCATTAACGCGGGCGTGCCTCAGGGTGCAATACTTTCACCAACTCTGTTCCTCATCTATATTAATGACCTGCTGACCGAAACGAATAATCCTGTTTACAGTTTTGCGGACGCCATTGTCTCCTAATTTAGATCAGAAAAACCTTTACCAATGACTGAGACTTATCACCGCAGACAGGAGCAGATTACAGCAATTAATCAAGACCTGGAAACAATACAAACTTGGGGCGACAGAAAGTTGGTCCAGTTCAATGCAGCAAAAACCCAAGCAGCCACGTTTACCAAGAGGGACAATACGGCGGGCCCTGACATCATTATTCATCCTCGTCAATCGGACTGCTAGGTGTCTCGGTCAACAGCAATGCAATATGTCGTGGCATGGCCGCGTTCCTAACAACAGGCTTCCAGAAGCTTGGTGCACTATTTCGCAACAAAAAACTGTATGCAGCAGTTGCTCTTCCTCTTCAAAGCGCAAATAAGACCATGCTTAGAATATTGCTCACACATCTGGGGTGCTGCACCAAAGCCCACACTAAAGCTGCTGGATTCCATTCAGAAGAGAGCTGTGCGTCTCGTCGGCGACCCGAAGTTGACCTGGAATTTGGATAGTCTGGAACACCGCAGACATGTGGCCGAGATGTCCCTGTGTTACAGATACTTTCACGGCAGATGTTTCCAGGATTTGAGCCGCCTCATCCCGTCCCTGGCAACGCCTGTCAGCCAGTCACGACAGACGGCAAAAGCGCACCAGTCGTACAACTGGAAATATCTAGAACATCGTTCTAAAAGAACTCCTTTGTCTGGCGCACTGCATCACTGTGGAACTCACTCCCAGGACATCTGTCTCCCCCTAATTACAACCTACAACTATTCAAGAACCGTGTCAATCAACATCTTCGCGCACTCACCGCTCCTCAAGCGCCATAGGATCTCCCTATAGTTTGTGTGTACCATTCCTGTTTCTTATCATATATTTGCTTTAGAGATTTTGATAATGTTATGATAATTATATGATTTATTCTTGTATAGCGTCTATCTATTTAAACGATACGCTTTTACTGTGATTGGTTGTAAGCCTCATGGCAGCAAACAATTTTACTTAATCGCAGTTCGGAACTTTAACTTGTCGCCTACGTACAGGTATCAAAATGAGCTCACTTCGTTTTCACCTGTAGATATTGACTGGCTTAACACATATCTTTACTTCACAGATTAATTCATTGCTTTGGTATATTTTTATTAACTGTTTATTGGTCTAATGATATCGCTGCCCTGGTATTAATTTAGATCAATTTTTGTTTGGTAAAAACTGCTTAATTTTAGTACTTTGTGATTAACTGCGTTTAGTCAGAACCACAAGAATAATAAATAACCAGAATCCAATGTTTCCTTGTTGCTACGCCTGGGCTGCTGTGACCTCGACGGCCTGTTCCGCCGAAATTCCGCCGAAACTCGCCAGTGTAGGCGCTACGGCTGTAGTAAACGTATCGTCTAAAATACGGTAAAATTCTAACTGTTGGAAATGCGGGGTTATACTTTGGATGCATTTTCCCTTGTTGAGTGTTTCGTGTTTTAATGGATTTTTGGACGAGTTAACTTATATTATACACTAAAATCGATTAATAGAGAGTAACCAAAAGCCATAAGTTAATAATTTGGCGAAATAAATATATTGGTTAGAAAATAAGTAGTTTTATTTATTAGCATCTTTAATATCTTATGAATGATTAAATCGCTGAAAACGTCAGTATAAACAACTAACCGAAAGTTGATTGGACGACTAACCAAAACTAACCAAATCTATTAAAATTGATTATAACGTATCGGAACCGGTTCAAATGACTAAGTAAAATAAGTGGATACTAAGTACCAGACTTGGACGACTAATCAAAACTAACCTAATCTATTAAAATTTGTTATAACGTATCGTAACCGGGTCAAATGACTAAAATAAGTTTAAACTAGGTGAAACTAACCGTAGGTTGATTCAACGACTAACCAAAACTAACAAAATCTATTAAAATTCATTATAACGTATCGTAACCGGTTCAAATTACTAAAATAAGTTGATACTAAGTACCATACTTGGACGACTAACCAAAACTAACCAAATCTATTAAAACATTTATTATAATGTATCGTAACCGGTTCAAATGACTAAAATAGGTTTATACTGAGTGAAACTACCCAAAAGTTGATTGGACGACTAACCAAACTAACCACATCTATTAAAATTGATTATAACGTATCGTAACCGGTTCAAATGACTAAAATAAGTTGATACTAAGTGAAACTACCCGAAAGTTGTTTGAAAGACTAACCAAAACTAACCAAATCTATTAAAATTTATTATAACGTATCGTAACCATACTGTGATACTCGTGACTTTTCTATTTGTAAATATGAATACCTATCTTTTTATGTACTATATTAATAGATAATTTTGCATGTTAGTGAAATATCTGGCAGCGTTAATATAGCGGAGTATTTTGATATGATAGGATTCAACAGGACATTATTATTTGGAATGGCTTTAAAATAAAAACTAAAGCCCATATGCTGAAAACTCATCAAAACGGACATCTGTGAATTTGAAAAACACTGATGGTTTGGAAAAATTCTTAAATAAACGGTACTAATTTCTCGCTTCCACAGAACTGGGAAAAATTGGAAGGTCAAGATTTTCACTAGTAAAGTGGCTTTATCTTATTTTCCCTAGGAAAACGAACAAGAGCATATTATTTGTCTTACTAATTGGTAAATAAGTACAGACTTTGAAGAAAATCGTTGGAGCTGTTTCCGAGAAAATCGATTTTATTCATTTTTCTCAAGAGTAAAGGGACTGCACCGATTTTTCACAGAAAAACGGGGTAGTACGTATTATTTGCCTACTAAATTGTAAACATATAGAAAATCTAATGAAAATCGTTAAGGCCGTTTTTGTGAAAACCAATTTTTTTTATATTCTTCTTTATATAAACTATCCTTAATTGTAAGGTTAAAGAAAAAAATTATAAAACGTCTGGAGATATTATCCCGAAACTCCTAAATAACCATTTTGGTAGAAATTGGCCTAACGGTTTTGGAGAAAAGTCGTGTGACGGACAGAGACACACACACTGGGACACAATTTTGATTTTTTCAGAATTTAATGTTTTTTGGACTCTAAGATCTCCATAATTAATCGAGATTGGCAAAAAAAAAGTCGCGAGTAGTACGTTACACGTGATAGAAGTGAATACTTCTTTATCGATGTTATAAGAGAGAAAGCGTGTGAGAGAATCATATATTAATCAATTTTAATAGATTTGATGAGTTTTGGTTAGTCGTCTAATCAACTTTCGGTTAGTTTTACTTAGTTTCAACTTATTTTACTTATTTGAGCCGGTTCCGATACGTTATAATCAATTTTAATAGATTTGGTTAGTTTTGGTTAGTCCTTGAAGCAACTTTCGGTTAGTTTGGCATAGTCTCAACTTATTTTAGTCATTTGAACCGGTTCCGATACATTATGAGATATTTTCATAGATTTGGTTACTTTTGGTTTGTCGTTAAAGCAACTTTCAGTTAGTTTCACTTAGGCTCAGCTTATTTTAGTCATTTGAACTGGTTATGACAGATATATCATTAACATGCAAAACAATCTATTAATATAGGCTTTCATTTTTACAAATAAAAATAGTCACGAGTATCACAATACACGTGATAGAAGTGAATACTTCTTTATCGAGTCTCAAATTATTTTATTTATTTGAGCCGGTTCCGATACATTATAGTCAATTTTAAAAGATTTGGTTAATTTTGGTTAGTCGTCTAATAAACGTTCGGTTACTTTCACTTAGTCGCAACTTATTTTAGTCATTTAAACCGGTTCCGATACGTTATAATCAATTTTAATAGATTTGGTTAGTTCGGATTAGTCGTCCAATCCACTTTCGGTTAGTTTCACTTAGTCCCCACTTATTTTACTTATTTTAACCGGTTCCGATACGTTATAATCAATTTTAATAGATTTGGTTTGTTTTGGTTAGTCGACTAATCAACTTTCGGTGAGTTTCACTTAGTCTCAACTTATATAAGTCATTTGAACCGGTTTCGATACGTTATAATCAATTTTAATAAATTTGGTTAGTTCGGGTTAGTCGTCCAATCAACTTTCGGTTAGTTTCACTTAGTCTCAATTCATTTTACTTATTTGAGCCGGTTACGATACGTTATAATCAATTTTAATCAATAACCCAAACTAAAGTTCAGCACTGTATAAAGAATGGTTCAGCTATCCCGCATTCCGTACTATTTTCTTAATAAGATGGATAATATTAAATCAGTCAAAATGCAGTAAGCACGCTCATGGAATTATGGCTTTGACGTGGACTGAAGGTCACCCAGCGCTTTTAGTCAATATACACGGTGACAGTTGAGAGTTTGGATTCTGGTTATTTATTATTCTTGTGGTCAGAACCTCAAGGATTCAAGATTTAGTTAGAACTATTTCCAAACCGAAATTAGACAATATTAATGTTATAGAACATAGATTAAAACTTAGTATCTTATTTTGATTTGATTTAGTAGCCTGATAATCTAGATGATATACATTTTAGAGAATCTTCTTATTAGTTTATGGGCGATACCATAAACTCAACTTAATTTGAGATAAAATTAATTGTCTTTAGAGTGTGAAAGCATTTAATATTTAAATAAATAATTTAATTAGAATCCAGATGTTTATTTTGGTAAGCTAAAGTGTAAGGTAAAATAATATATTTTCAAACTTCACAATATTCTTATCTAGGGTATGTTTCTAAATTTTAGTGGCCTGATATCAATGTTAGTTAAAAATTTAGTGGCGTCTTCGCCTAACTGCCAGCTCTTCGCTTACGTCTTTAAATAAAGTTAAAGCCGCTGATTAAGCCTGGCATATGGACCGGTTGTTAAGCAATTAACAAATCGTGTTACACATTTTCTATACCGTTTTTATGTATGTATGTTTGCATTGCATGTTGGAGTTGGAAGCACAGTTTGCTATTTTTCTGTTGAGATAAAAATCATTATTATTCTCTAAGGGTAGTTAATATCCTTGGCACGTACTTACAGATTAGTTTCTTAACAATAAGCACAATTTTGCTGGTGATGTTGATTTAAAACTTTAATCAAGTATAGAGGCTCTTCCATCTTTAATAAAGATAATTACAAAATTAACTGTTTTCCCTTTTCAAGGGATGCATACTACTTATAAACACAACCGGCAACATCACGTAGATGAGAAAAATTTAGAACGATAGAGCATAATACTGTGAATCACCATAACTAGGACGATAACTTACCGGATCGTCCAGATATAGAGAGTGACATTTGGTTTCTAACGCTTGTATGAATTTGGCGTTGTCCTTAGCTTCGTTGTAACAAAAGGTGATTTTTTTGTCGGTGTCGCGCCAATCTTTTAAAATTTTCGAGCGGGCGATTTTGAGACATAAGATGGTCATCTGGACCTCTTTCGAGTTCACTTGGTTGACGATCTGCGAAAATTGGGCGCCTCGTTTTTTCCAGTATTCAAGCTCGTCCTGCGGACCTAAAAATTAAATCGAATTAGGGTAATCGGAACAAAGATCTGGAAGGAAATAAGAGGTGACCATAGTATATTCAAAAGATAGGAGGGTTAGAAGCCGAAGATAAAGAAGGAGAAGATATACTGTTGCATTTTAGAATAAAATTTATGACAGTATAAAATAAGAACAGTTAGGGCAAGGTGCTCAAAAGAAACATTTTACCTGAAGAATCGTTTTCCCTTCGTATCTGTTCACTCTCCTTTAAAATTTCGTCGAGTCTCTTGCACCATCCCTTCACGCGCTCTTCCAGAGGTTGAACCTTTTCAGGGATTTTAGCCATTTCTTTTATTTCATCGGTGTGCACTTTGCGCATCAGCACTTGGCCGTCGTCAAAGAGATTTCCTTCGTTAGCCACTTCTTCACACACTAAAAAAATTATTATATTAAAATGTTCTTGGCACTAACGAAATGCTATACCAGATCCGTTTATCATACACAAATCACAAAGTGATAGATGAAATTTCATGGGAAAAAAGAACATGTAATTAAATCATATTCTAGATCTAACATGGTATATATGATACATCTCAACCAAATTGCTTTTCGGGATAAATATTTGTATATTTAAACGTCCGCGTAAGTTAGTCACCTTATATTGAGGGAAATGCTCGATTTTGGACTCTCACTTTATCATATTAAGGTGAGATTGTCGCAAATATATATTGTGCGCTTTGTTGTGGACATCAATTTAAGCTGTATAGTTTACGGCTTACCTTTCAATACGCTACAAAACGACCTCAAACTAGGCAGTAACTGATTTTTGACCATCGGGCAACTGACCGCGTCGTCTTCACAGTCTAAGCTAGGATGAGCCAAGGCTTCCATGAACACGTGCTCTATGACTCGTTCTATCGTTGTTACCATTCCGATTCTTTGCACGTCTACTACGCCACAAAACAGGTCCTGAGTTGACACAAAAAATCGTTCATTATGTGTTGATCATCGTTAAACAAATTCTTCTCTATTTTTAATCAAACATCCGTTTGATTGGTAACCGTGTTGTCGTTCTGATACGCATACAATTGCTGGCATCAAAGAACAATTTGAATAAATAAAGTTGTTACTAATTATAAGTTTACCTAAATGCAAAAAATATCGGTATACAACTGCTTCTTTTGCTCTCACAATTTATGAATTAAGATATATAGGACCTTATTTGGGACCCCTTGTACATAGTATTTTTTATTTTGCAGTTGAATACACGACTTTACGAGTTTATTTGTGTCAATATTCTTAAGATACTTTTTAAACTGATACATTCCTTTTTAAATCTAAAGCTTCATATAAACTTCTTTAAAAAAAAATAAGTCGAATACAAATACTGCATCTGGCTGGTCCACTCCCACTCGCCAACCCATCGAAAAAAACATCTTGTTTAACCTATTTTATCACTTTTTACATATGTTACTCAGTATTTTATGCAATTTATTTAAGCTATAATAAGTTTGACTTTAAATTTAGTTGTAATAATATTAAAATTGAACGTTTTAAATTCTTTAATAATTTCAAATAATCTAATTTTTAATATCTAGGTATTTTCTTTAATAATTATTACTTGATTTAATAGATCGATCTATATAGAAAACATACATATTTAAAATTATTTTAAACATAACAAATAGTACCTTCTGATGTACCAGTTGTTCCCTGCACAAATTAAAAAAAATCATATTACTTTTTGAGTTAAAAATATTTGTCACTTATTTAATAAGATCAACTACGTTCACAACATATTTATTTTTTATTTAAATAAATTCTTCTATATTCCAAACATATTATAAGCAATATAATCATTATCTAAATCTGTTAATTCTTCACGATATATTTTATCATTAACCTCAACAAATAAATTTATTGACATCTTTAAAATGAATATTAGATTTGTTGTTAGTTTGAACAGCAACTGAAGCAAACATCGGATCATTAAAATGTCTGCGTATTTGAAATATGAAAATTTAAAGTTAATTTTTATGTTGTGTGAAACGCCATAATTTGAAATTAAACGTGTATAAATCTTTAGAATATAGTTCTTCTGATGTTTTTAATAAATGTATTTTACTGCTGGTATTGTTAAATAAAATTCACTAATAATTACTCTTCTTTCATGAGGTATTGAAGCACCTTCAAAAGTTTCATCACCTATGCCGCATTTAATTTTGAATTCAATAAACGACAATTTTGCTCAACATTCAGGCATAACTGTCATGCAAAATAATTCATGAAAATATATGGTTTAGTTATAAAAAATTAAGAAATGCTGAATCGAAATTAATTTATGAAATGAAATAGATTTCTGAACAAGGTCCCCCTACCCATTTACAATTTTTTCTCTATGTACATCAAACAATTTAAATAATGATCAACTTAAAATAGCTAAACAATTTTATCAAAACAATTATCCATATCACTAATACATGAAATCATTTAAAATTATGATGAAGCCAAATTACCTCCAATAGAAATATATTATTTTATGTTAGATGATAAATATTGTAGGATTTTAGTTTATTAATATGTGTAATTGATTTGGGAGATAATGTAATGCACAAATTTCTGATTTTATACGGATATTTATATGATAAACATTTAGAGAAACTTGTATGAAACGTTATGATTTAGATCCATGTTCTTATTATATAGCCCCTGGATTAGCTTGGGATCAAATGTTAACAATAATTATTCTACAATTACCACTAATTAAAGAACTTAATATGTATTTGTTTATTGAAAATGTAATTACATGGGATATGGTTCAACCTGTAGAAAGATATAAAAAAGCTCTTAATAAATATATAAAAAATTACAGTCCTAATAACATAAGTAAGTATTTAATGTATCTAGCTGCTAATAACCTATAAGGTTGGGGAAATATTCAAAAATTACCTTGATATTTGAAGACAAAATTGATGAAAACATGGATTTTGAGGAATTGAAGAGTATATTAAAAAATAATTAAAATAGAAAAGAGATATATTTTGGAAATAGATTTAGAATATCTAAAACAACTACATTATGAACACAACGATTTCCAGCTTCTCTCACAAAATACGAGAGTGAGCAATCAAAAACTTTCAAAATGAATGAATAAACTTTGAAAGAAAAAATATATTATTCATTTTAAAAATATGAAAATATTCGAAATAGAGTAGATATTCGACTAGTAAAGAGTCAAGAAAAAGCTTTAAAAGTATATAGAAATCTAAATTTTAAAGGTTGTGAAGTAATTAAATACGATTATTTATTAAGTATTGAAATGTATGACATTTAGAATTTAATGAACCAATTTATGTTGACTTTGATATTTTAGATCTAAGTAAATACTTAATGTATGAATTCCATTATGATGTTATGAAGAAGATATGAAACAAAATAAAACTAGTTTTTCAAAATAAGGATAGTTTGATATATGAAATTATTACTGATAAGGATATGAGAGAAATGAAAGAATATTTTGATTTTAGTGACTATCCAAAAGATTATCCATATTATGATGTCACTAATAAGAATGTCTTTGGAAAGTTTAAAGGCGAATTAAGTAGTCAAATTATTGAGTTTGCTCGAAGAAAACTTAAGCAATATGGAGAAGAAAATAAAAAATTGAAAGTGGGGTTGTTAAAAATTTGAAATACACAAATTAACAATGACTGTTAATTTTGTTAAGATGATAATATAAACAATTTAAATATGCACTAGAAAGTATGTTAAATCCATACTAATCCAACAAAATACACTGGTTTAAAAAAAGTGATTAGATTAGAATTTGTATCAATTTCTGAGCGAACTATTAGATCTTACTAAAATTATTATTGATGCTTAGCTCTATCCCTTCGTAATAAACCCCCAACTGGGAACTTAAATTTTAATACCGAATATTATTGAGGCTCAGTTCAATAAGTGTGTTTCCCGATTTCTTAAAACACCTTGTCAGAGTAATCTTCCTACAAAATAAAATAATTGACAAAGTTACTTTGTATTCTGATCCTTAGATATCATTGTGATTTTTGCTTTCTATTCATATTTCTTTATTTAGTAAAACAATACATCCTCCGATACATGCCGATATATTGAAGTTGCGGGATAAAACAACTAGAAGAGTACGCACCTGTGTGCATGCACCCAGCTAGTGGAGCGGTGTTGAAAGAGACCCGAAAGCCTGATGAATTTTGCGTTTGCCTACGTATTTATATTCTACAAAATGCTGATGGCTGCAACGTTAAGGATTAAAATCGCTCCGTCGAACGCTCCAGTTGTTTATAATTAACTGTGAATGTTTATATAACATTTTTCAAGTTCAAGTTCAAACTTAGGAGAGGGTGATATTTACTTAGTAAGTTTATGCATTCTAGTAGTTCACAATATGGAGGAGAGAAACATGAGATAATTAAATTGCGAATTAATTTGGTAAACTTTATTAACAATGTAAAATAAATGAAGCGTAAAATAAATTCATAAGAAAATTAATATCTATAATTTCCTCATCTGCCTCTTAGTAAATTGCTTCCAAGCGTCGTGGCATACTTTGTATACGCGCAACCCTTTCCTGATCAATATCATTCCACTCTTCTATAAGAGCGTCACCGACTTCTCTTAAATTTGCGGGTTGGCGTGGTCTGTTTCTCAAATTTCTGCCAACCTGATCTCATAAATGTTTAATTCGATTTTAAACAGGTAAACGATGTATGCTTAACTAGTCTTAATATTGGTTGGCATTACGCGCAATATGTGACCGAGCATCATCATGCTCTCCAACTCGTTGCCGCCCATCCAACGAATGCAGACAGTACCAAGACTCATCGGGAAATAAGACTTTTAATCATGGATGCTCGTCCCAATGAAGTTGTTCTCGAGCAAAACTAAGGTTGGATATGCGATGGTCTGGTACTTTCGTTGGAACATAGACTTGTACTGCGAACTATAGGATTTTATTGCATTGTAACTTCTCTTAGACGTCTGTTAATAACAAAAACATTTTGAAATGGTGAAAGACTATCCCCCTATTTAATTTCACACCACTCCATACTAATATTTATTTTACACAATAAAATGCCCTCCACAGTGCGATAAAGAATCGTTTAGTAGCTCTTTCGTTTTAAAAAATCAATTCGTGTGTTTTGAATCTGGTGGACAAATATTTTTAAGCAGAAAACGAGTTTTTCATGTAACTTTGAAAGGTATTTCATATCTACTTCAAAGAGATAACCATATTGTACATCTTCTGGTATAGGTATTATATCAACAGCCTCTATTTCTTCCTCATTTATCCAAATAAAATCTCTTATAAGTAGACATTGATTCATACTATATCTATACAAATTAGATGTGTCTAAACACATTCTATATGCAGTAAGTTTTGTGTGATCGAAATTTGGAAGAAACGAGTTATTAGTTCCGTCTTTTTGAACACTACTATAACATTTGCCATCTCTAACCCTATTTTTTTAATGGAATATAGCGATCTCTGTTAACGTTTGTAATTTTATACTTGTAGCTTTTAACATGTTATCCCAACTTAACCTGGAAAGGTACAATATTGGGCAGGATCTAACTTGTACATTTTCAGATACATTGGGAAGAAATTCGTCATAAGAACGTCAGATAACAAGTAGATTTTAGTAGAACCTAATCGATTTTGGCAAGTAAATCAGTTCCAAACATATGTTGCTCTGTTGTAAATTGAAAGATCCAACGGTTCATCTTTAAGAGTATCGTAAAAATTTTCAATACTATCTATTAGTTTTTGTATCATTTAAATTTAGGAAATATAAGTGGATAGAATCTGTTTTTTGAAATAGTAAAAATATGGTTAATTTTGATCATTTTCGTATAAAATAATGGGCAAAATGTATAAAAAGGGATGTTTTTTGATGTGTCGGTTGATGGGGTAGGTGAGTTCTTAGAAGTAGTACTTTTGCGCTACTAATCTAAGCAACTGCATTTTATGACCTTTTTGGAATGAATTCTCTATAATTTATTCAAATACTTATTGAATATTACTCGCAAATATAAAGCACGGAAACCGTTGTTGTTTGAAGCATATCGCTGGAAACCGTATATTTAACAGATGAACATCATAGTTGCCAAGTCAAACGATTTTTCGTTATAAATCTGAAGAATTTCATTGACTTATATAGAGTTAAGCAGCAGATAAACTCTCACAAGCATTAAGTGAAAACAGAGTAGTTTATTGATTATACAGGTGAGTAGGAGTATGAGTTTAGCTAAAAAATAATAAGCATACTTACTACATACAATAATTCGTACCTAAACGGCGTAACTTAAGCCTTGGAAAATTTTGCCAACCCCTTAATTAATTATTTTCGGTGACGTGAACTATATAATTTTTAAAGTTGAGAATTTTGACACACCTTGTCATTTTCCACCACGTATATCCACCCGCTTTACAGGTTATATCATCTGTCAAGTGTGGCGTTTGACAGATGTCATCCGTCATTTTAGGTTACGTCATAAGACCAAGTTTCGGTTAATGTAGGATATCCTCAATGATTTAGACAAAGTTTTGACTAATGCTGATCATCTTCAGGATTCAGAACAAGTTTCAGTTAATGTAAGACGTCTTCAGGGCTTTATTCAAGGTTTCGACTAATTCTGGTCATCTTCAGAGATTTTGAATTAGTTTTGGCTAAAGTATGACACCATCAGGATTTTGACCATGTTTCGGTTAATCATCTTCAGAGATTTTGATGTCGGCTAAAAGAGAAATCTTCTGGAATTTAGAGCCAGTTTCTAACTAATTTAAGACATCTTTAGGGAATTAATACTTTCGTCCAACAATGAACATCTTTAGGGATTTGGACAAGTAAGATATCCTCAGGGAATTAAACTAAGTTTCGGCTAATGTAACGCATCTTTAGGGATTTGAACTGGTTTCAACTAAAGTGAGACATATTCAGGAACTTGGAGCAAGTTTCGGTCAATGCAAAACATCTCCAGGGATTTAGACAAGATTTTGCCTCAGAATAATTAGTCAAAATCAAATCTAATTACCTGAAGATGTCTTACATTTGCGGAAATTTGTCTAAATCCCTGAAGATGTCTCATTTTAGTTAGTCTAATTCTCTGGGGGTGTCTAAATCCTTGAAAATGATCAGTATTGGCCGAAACTTGAATTAATTCTCTAAAGATGTGTCCCTGAATATGTCTCATTGAAACCAAATTCAAAACCCCCTTCACTAACCGAAACTTGGTAAAATGATAGATGACATTGGTCAAATGTAATGTCGCGGAAAATAATTCAAATATCAATTGCCTACTTCGCTGAATATTTCAATTCTCTCACGGTCTTTAAAATTTTCCCACGCTCAAGTGGCGCCCTATCCATTTTCCTACTTTTTGAAATCCTTCTTCGGGCAATTGCTTGCTACTGTTGGTCCGGAAAATATAGACGCAGATCCCGGTCAACGATATTTTCCATCCGTCGGTCAAAAACAGTTTCTTCTTGTAGATAGGCGTCACGTTAGGCTGGAGATTCGCTCTGCTGGTGCTGGGCTGCAGTTGCCTGCTGGTGCTTGGTTTGCTGGGTTCCACTGCCGTCATCGCTTCGGTATCCAACATATCCTGGTAGAACCAGACCAGCTTCGTCTTCATGTGCGGAAGAAAAAGCTGGTTGATTTCGTCGAGCTGTCTCAGGGTGAAAATTAGATCAGTTTAGTGCATCGATGCTGCGATTATATTACGAAGGGCGTAGCTAGTTTTAGATTGGCAGATTTAAAGATTTTTTTTAATTTGCTTTTTCATTAAGGCTGTTTTTTGCATTGTAAATTAATTGTAATTAAAAATCAAAAATGTAATCCATTAATATGGGTCAGTTTGTGTTAAAATGGTGATTTTAAATGTTATAAAAACAGACTCCTATTGAACTAATGCGTTTCAAACTTCACACTCTTTTGAAACGTCACAGGGAAAGGTTGAGGTAAACTCAAAAATTATGTAGTATATCTACACCAACCAATCAACTCGCGCGCGTGATTTCGCCGCTACAGAACTAAATTTCTTCAACTTTACCATGTCTCCTTCGAAAACGTGGTCCATGATTTCGTGCCTCGGCAGACCAGTGGCGTCTATCAGGATCTGAAATGTGAACTCCAACCTGGGGTCCATCTCCCCCCTTCGCGCCTTTCGTTCGCATTCTTCCCTCCGTCGCTGTAAAACGATGATGATATTAAAAAACCTTGAAAAACACAAAATGCCAACTAATGTTATAATGGACTCCGTAGCCTAGAATTTTCTACAATATTTAAAAATTTTTCTCGAATATCTAGAATTATAAATAAGACGCAATTGATAGCCAGACGGAATTCTAGAAACGAAACGAGGTCATAGAAACACTTATTGTTAGAGTCATACAGTATTTCCTTAAATAATATAACCCTTACATCTCGGTCGCATCGCCCAATCCGCACACTCTCAACAAGGCGCTTTTAAATTCTAGATTACACTCCGAAGAACTAGATACAGGATTAATATTCTCTTTATCTCTGGTGAGATCTCCTAAAAGATATATTGCCCTAAAGATTATTAATGCATTAATAATATTGTTACGATTTTACTGTTATATACTATTACCCTCCTAATCTCTTAACTACTATTTCTGAACAATGTCAAATTATATACTATACTAAACTGGCGTGGTCATCGCTAACATATTCAAATATCCGTAGCCTAGAATTTTCTACAATAATTCAGAATAATTCTCGAATATCTGGAATTAAATAAGACGCAATTTACAGCCAGACGGAATTCTAGAAACGAAACGGGGTCAAAGAAAAAAGGGCGTATCCAGACGCATTTCGTGACAATAACACTATTATTGTTAGAGCCATTCAGTATTTTCATAAATAATATAATACCACCTTGGTCGCATCGCCCAATCCGCACAATCTCAACAAAACGCTTTTAAATTCTGGATTACACTCCGAAAAACTGGAAACAGGATTAACATTCTCTTTATCTTTGGTGAGATCTTCAAATGGTCCCCAAAAACCTATACGGCTCTAAAGATTTCTATTACATTAATAATATTGTTACGATTTTACTGTTATATACGATTACTCTTCTAATCTCTTAATTACTAATTCTTAATAATGTCAAATTATATACTATACTATAGCACCGCGTGGTGTTCGCTTATATATTCAAATATCCGTAGCCTAGAATTTTTTACAATAATTCAGAATATTTCTCGAATGTCTAGAATTAAATTAGACGCAATTTACAGCCAGACGGAATTCTAGAAACGGAACGAGGTAAAAAAAACGGGCGTATCCAGACGCATTTCGTGGCAATTATACTATTATTGTTAGAGCCATTCAGTATTCCTTTAAGTAACATAATCCTTCCACCTCGGTCGTATCGCCCAATCCGCACACTCTCAACAAAGCGGCCGTTGGGTCACCTTGCCGATTTGTTTTCTTCATACAATAGGGTTATGTTTTCTTTTTTTTTTAATAGAACAAGGGTCAAGAGCGCTTTAAGAAAATCCATATTTTTTATAAATTCTAACGGCTGCCCCCAAAGGTTGATGCGTGATGCCGTAATAATTGAAGTATTCGGATGCATGTGGTCGAGGTCAGACAAATCTTCCATCGAGCCGATAGAAGTGCGGTGAGTGTGGTGCTTATGAGATCGAATGGTTACGGTCGATTCCTGGCGGCGACATATTTTTTGTTTTTTTCCAGGTTATGTTGTTGTTTTTTTAATTTAGTTCAAAATAACACTCAAGTTGCAGTTGGGGCTTGGTTTGGCACATTATTTGGTTTTGAGTCTTTTAGTACGCCGAAGGCGTCCGTCTCGTTTGAAAAACGCGCGCGTACACCCACGGGATATTTTTTAGTGTTGTTACGGTAGTGCGAGGTTGTACGACAGCGGCATTGTTTTGGGCGGGTTTTTGGTTTTATTATTTTATTTCGCTGTTCGCCGGCCGTATTTCCAAAATGTTCGTAGTTGTTTTTTATGTCAAACGCATGTGCTTAAAGTATGCTACTATAATAAAGGGTTAAGTTTGGTATTGGCCTTTTATTTATCCGAACCGTTGCTAGTACGTTAAGACGGGTAGTTTTTCCAGAACTCGACACAATAATTATTATAATAACGGATATTAATTATAATCGATCATCCGGCATTATTTGGGTCTACGCTACTGCATATTCCGCTACACAGCTCAACCGCTGCAAGACGGAAACTACAACCAATTGAAATCTAAACCAAACGCGATAGCCCCGCCCATATAGTAAGTCCCCGTTGACTCTACAGCAAGTGCGATTACATACGGTCTGACACGGCAAGACAGAGATTGAAACTATAACATTATTTGAAATTTAGCAGTGACCAATCAAACGGGATATCTCGCCAATAATATATCATAGGCCTCTCTACTTAGCGTTGTCAAAGTTTACAGAATTAAAAATATTTTTAATTCTGTGAACTTTGGCGTTGTAGAGAAGGCTGTGAATATAATAATATACAAGGGGTGATGATCATTAACGTGTTATTAGTTTGAATCTGAAGTATTAGTAAGTTGATCACACCCGATATATCGCCCAATTTAAACTGACTTTAAAAATATTATACCATTTCATTATTATAAATATAATGATCACTTGTTAACAGTAATGACGTAGACCAGAGAGCTTGAGATTTTTCGAATAGAATAGATACTTTTAATTAATATTAACTATTATGCTTGTTTGTCTCATAAAATAAAAAATTGGCCTTTATTAGTCGATATTATTTTGGGAAGGAACATATTAATGGAATAAATGACATTTTTTTTGTAAAGAAAACTTAATGCCCTTTAAGGTTTCCTTCTCGCTATTTAAAGACCAAAGGTTGAGTTAATTTAATTAATTTAATCAATCCGCTCCTCTCGTGAAAATAAAATCGATTTAGACGAAGAAGGGTAATATTTTTAGAGCTCTTCGAATATCAAGGCTTTCACAACAATACATTTGACGGTAAAATAGAAAATGAAAAATACCAGCAACAGGTCAACGGTACTATCGATGTCCTCTTCAGAATCATCTTCCAATGTCGAACTAACTCCTTTTACTCCGTGAACAAACATTATTATTAAACTGTCTCATTCCATGAAAGTTCATCTCACTATTTATTACTTATTAAGAAAATGTAAAGGGAAATTAAGGGTTACGTCATGCAAATTAACACCTGAATATGTTTTAATTATTACAATAATAATTTTATGAATGTTAATATAAATTCTGTTTAAGCTCTTATTACTCAACAATAAAAAAGTTCTAGTCATGCTGAATTTCTCAGATTTTTTGAAGAGTGGTGTGGTCAATCTGTAGATAGTGAACATCCATTTCTTATAGTTGGGGACCATTACTTAACAAATCAATGTTAAGTAATGGTACGTGTTTTATAAGTTATTATCAGTTACTTAAATAGGTGACACGGCCTAACCTTAATGGTGGAGAGGGAAGTATTATAGACCGAATGAAAAACAATTATTAAAATCTACAATTAATTAAATCCTTGAATAAGTGATTGCCATATTGTTACAGTTCATCTTATGGTTGGTAGGGTAAATTTGATTTTGATAAATTGAACCAAAGTCTAAGGAGAATAAACTGGAATTATAAATTATCTACCGACTTAGATGATAAATGTAAAACATATTTTAAAAATATTTTCAGAGTATTAAATGAAATAGCTCCAAAAACAGAAGCTTATTAAATTTTATTATAAAGAATGGTTTAATGAAAGGGTGAAATTTGCAATTGGTGAGAGGGATAATGTATGAATTATAAGGCAAATAAAATTGAAGACAATAAAAAAATATATAAACAAAATATAATAACATTTCAACAATAAAAACACTGATAATGTAAAGAGTAATTAAAAAAATTGAGAAACGTTGGGCGAATTAATATCAGATGAGAAAATGAAAAATAATTGAAAGATAGAGCTTGATGGGGTTGGTTTTGAATCAACACGATTTATTGCTGAATAAATGAATATATACTTTATTGAAAGTGTTAGGGAAGTAGTAGCCACACATTTAGTGCCAGTCACAATTACTCTAAATCAACAACACCTTTTAACTTTTTCCAACTAATTGACATGAAACCATTACAAGAAATCTTATTTAGCAAGTCCTGATGTAATATCTGTATAGTTCCTTAAAAACACTTCAGAATGTTAAAAATCTTTTACTACATATCATAAGTACTTACTTGAAATTGATAAAGTACTATCTTTATTAAAAATTAAAGTAAAGTACTATTTTTATTAAAATTTGTTATTTTAGAGCAACGAATACGTTGTCATTCATTGAAAAAACTTTAGAGAGGGTAGTGTATGAACAGCTAATCGAGTTTACTGAAGTAAACAATATTTTAATCGAAAATCAGTCAGAGTTTAAAAAGATGCATGGTTGTGAATCTGTGATGCAACATATTCTTTATTAGATGATAAATGAGACTGTAAGTAGTATGTTAAAGAGAGTGAGTCCTCACGGAGGAGGTAATTTACCCCTTCGTGAGGACACACTCTCTTTGAATTACTAAGGAGTCTGTCTCCTATGCCTCTCCTAAGCCTATGCATCCCTGTATATGTTGACCTTGCGTTATATCGACTTTCAATCGACCCTTACTTTTCCCCTTCGCTCTTAAATAAAATTAACGAAACCAGCAGTTCTGTATGTATGTCTTCATTTTACAGTTTAGTTTTCTATGGAAGAACTCAAATTAAGAAATCGAGTACTCAAAAGAGTGAATTCAGAAATAGTTAGTTCAGGAACAGTCAGTTCAAAAAAAGTGAAGGGCACTTAAATGAATGTCCTATTGGTTTCAATCCTTTGGAAAAATAAAATATTTTCAGAGCAAATTCTTGTAATCACAAATTTTGTTTAGATTGCTTAATAAAATGGTTAAAAAGTAATGATACTTGCCCATTGTGTAAATGTCATTGTTAGTACATTAATATAAAATATGCTAATCAAAAAAGAGCAATTGTGAAAGAAACTAAATCAATTATAGATGTTTTTGAATATATTATATATGATTCGAATAAAGATGAAGATTTTGACGATGAAGAAGTTTATAACATCCCCAGATCATGTGAATGTTTGAAATAAGAGACAATTTTGTGTCTATAAGGAACATTGATACTTAGGATCATTCAATCGATGTTAGTTCTATATATTAACAGTTATGGATGAGTTTGTGAAAAATTTACAAGACTTTAACCAATACCCTTATATAATTATTATAAAGCTATGCATAGCAGACCAGACTATGTAGACTTTTATTGTGAGTGCAGAATGTTATTCAAAAGATGTGTCCGCATGTGCTCAATATTTTCAAAATTTCAATGAATTGCAGTTTGTAGCCGAACTGAAATAATTAGGATTTTTTGTTGAAGTGGTTAATTTGAAGAAATATATAAAAGATCGAACCGTATTAGATGTGATAAAATTAGCAGAAGAAGAATTGGAAGAATTTCAATTTGAACCGTTTGTGTAAGAATATGAGTGTTCACATCAATCTCAAAAACTACATTAGTAACATTACAATATATGCAGGCGTTTGGTATAGTTACATGATATACTGATCTTGAACAAATTCAAGTCATTGATTGAATATTCCATTTTCCTCTTATAAGTATTAATATGTTTATGAATATAATTTTGCATAAAATGTTCGTGAAGGCAAAAACAAAAATAATTCAAATCTTCCAATGTCTATTGGACCCAAGTCATCAAAATTTACAATTTCTAAAACGCTTTCGAAGTTTAATCTATCCACAATATCTTCCATTTTATATTGGTTCAATTTTAAGACTTTATCTTTAAATATAAAGGATTTTTTTTTACTTCTAATAAAGATGTATTCAAATATGCACTGGAAACTTCTTCCTTGGCTTCTTCAAAAATTATTGCATTAAAGTATCTTCTACAAACTGTACAATTTCTCTTCCTGACCCACTCTGCCGAACATTGAAAGCAGCACTTATGATCACAAGACTTTTGTGTTCCTAAAATTTCTGCCTTTTGCGTTAATTTAAAGCAAATATACCACTAATTTTCTATACATTGTTTTTCTACACACTGTTCTTCTACACACAGTTCTTCTATCTATCCCGTGTGGGGTTGCTAGTCCACCCCAGGTGGCGAATAGGGGAATGCCTCCCAGAAATAGGTGGTACCGGGGAAATTAAATACCCGGGGCAAACTAAAACTAGCACTGAATAATGGCAGCTGGTTGTGCAGAACCGACCTCAAGCAAAGATCTATAGTTGATTGCTGTTGGTTGAGAATGCGACAATAAGTGGCGTGGTTGAAACAACTGTAGCGGTGCTTACACAGCGATGACGAAGGCAAGGGGAAACCACCTCATTAAAACTCCCTAGATATCATCATGGCGCAAAGAAGTGACAGCCAACAACTTACTAATCATGGTTCTCGGATGCCAAGATTCGGCAGGGGAAGAGATAACATTGACGACAGGGCTTTCCAGGTCGATATCCAGCGAAATCCCTGTTTGCTGAAAGTATACAAATCAACTTTTAAGTTCGCGTCACGGAACGTAAGAAGTATGTACGAATCTGGAAAATTAAGGAACAGAGCAAGAGCTGCTGCAGCTAAAGATTGATATACTCGGAATAAGCGACACAAGATGGATCGACTCGGGTGATCTTAATACCGAGAATGGACGAGTTTACTACTCTAGCAGAAATGACACCCAACACCGCTATGGAGTAGCTATGACTCTTAATAGAAACGTAGTAAAATCAGTAACAGGCTTTATCCCATTGTCCGAGAGAGTTATGTTGCTACAACTAATGACAACTCACGGAAAACTAAACTTAATACAGATCGATGCACCTACTGTCAACAAATATGATGAAGAAATAGAAAACTTTTATTTTCAAACTACCCAAACGACGCCAGTATACTTGGAAATCACCAGCCGACACAGATAATAATATCGTCAGAAATCAGATCGATTACATCTTAATAAAGCAATCGTACCGAAACGCAATACAATCAGTAAAAACTTACTTAGGTGCGGACGTATCTTCTGATCATAATCCTCTTATTGTTAGATGTCAACTACAACTAAAAAAGATGCAACCCGGTGACAAAATCGACAAACTAAACATAGAGAAACTTAAATCAGATGAAATAAGAAAAAAACTCAGACAACAAATTAACTCAAATTTAGAAAGAAACACCACCAAATCTCAAGAAAATAATGAAAACGCAGAACAACAGTGGCAGTTCGTTAAAGCATCAATTCTAGAA
This sequence comes from Pissodes strobi, assembly GCA_016904865.1. NCBI lineage: Eukaryota > Metazoa > Arthropoda > Insecta > Coleoptera > Curculionidae > Pissodes > Pissodes strobi. The sequence goes on along the minus strand of MU182659.1, from coordinate 365,843 downwards.
CTAAGTAGAAAACAACTTACATCAAGCAAATACAAAAAAGAAGATTGGATGACAAACGAAATCTTGGAACTAATGAACGAAAGAAGGAAATACAAGGCAAATAACAGCACTTGCTACCAACAACTGCAAAAACAAATAAAAAACAAAATAAGACAAGCAAAACAAACTCCTTTTCGGAAAGAGTAATGAGATAGAAGAGCTACAAAACAATTATGACAATTTTAACCTATATAAAAAAGTCAAGGAACTCGGGAGTAGCAAGAAGAAAAACAACAAACATACTTTTAGACAAGGAGTGAAAGATCATAATGGAGACAGATCAAAAATTAAGACGATGCGATGGAAAGAATGCCTAGAGGAATTATTTCATGACAATAGACAGATAAACATGACTGCAGACTGGCAGGGTGGAGACATAGGACCGAAAATATCTAAATCGGAAATGGAACATGCATTCAAATCCATAAAAAATAAGAAATGTGCAGGTCCAGATGGAATACCAAGTGAGTTGCTCAAGTTAATCAGCGACAAAAACCAGAATATTTTGGTGGAGCTATTTAACACAATCTACAATGCAGGAATTATCCCACAAGAAATGTTAACATCAACATTCATATGTCTGCCGAAAAACGTAAATGCCAAAGAATGTAGTGATCATCGAACCATTAGCTTAATGTCACATACGGTAAAAATTCTCCTAAAAATTATACACACCAGAATACATCACAAGCTAGAACTGGATATAAGTGATCCACAATTTGGTTTTCGGAATGGTGTGGGTACAAGGGAGGCATTATTTTCTTTCAACATGTTAACTCAAAGATGCTTGGACCTTAATCAGGATTTATATATCTGCTTTATAGACTATAATAAAGCCTTTGATAAGGTAAAGCATGACCAACTTATAGACCTTCTTAAAAACAAAAACCTGGATAGACAAGATGTAAGATTAGTCTCAAATCTGAATTACAATGAACGAGCCACAGTAAAAATTGGACTGGAAAAATCTGAAGAAATGGAAATAAAGAGAGGAGTCAGGCAAGGCTGCATATTATCGCCATTATTATTTAATGCGTATTCGGAACAAATTATATTAGAAGCCTTGGAAAATGGGACCGACGGTATAAAAGTGAATGGAGTTCTGATTATTAATATCAGATATGCCTACGACACAGTAATAATAGCCAATAGTTTGGAGAATTTAGAAAGAGTTATGAACAAAATAGTAAGGTTTAGTGAGATTTACGGACTCTTCCTCAATATCAAAAAAACCAAGTATATGAAAATATATAAGAACAACAACACAAATGAAATCTTAATGGTTGGAGGTCAACATATTGAAAAAGTAAAAAGATACAATTACTTAGGATCGTTTATTACTGAAAACAATGACTATACCGCAGAAATAAAAAACAGAATGGAAAAGGCTCGTACCAACTTTATAAAAATGCAAAAAGTACTATGTAACAGAGATTTGACGTTAGGCCTGATACTACGATTGGCAAAATATTATGTACTGAGAGTGGTCTACTATGGTGCAGAAGAACGGACGCTAAATGGAGATGCAATGAGACGGATTGACTCTTTCGAAATGTGGATATATAGAAAAATCTTAAGAATTTCGTGGGTAGATCGAAGTGCTAAGAAGAATCGGTAAACAAAAAGAAGTTAAACGTACAATTAAGGAGAGAAAGTTGCATTATTTGGGACACATAATGCGCGGCGAAAGGTACAGCCTCTTACGACTAATAATGCAAGGGAAAATAGAAGGCAGGCAGAAGAAGCATAAGAAGAAGACGAGTTTCATGGCTAAAAAATCTGAAAGAATGGTTTGGTTGCAGCTCCAAACAACTTTTTAAAGCAACTGCCTCAAAAGTTGCCATAGCGATGATGATTGCCAACCTCCGTCGCGGAGATGGCACTTGAAAAAGAAGAAGTTCTTCTATTGGATTTTTCTTTTCTACTTAATTTTTTTTTCATTATTTGCTTTTTGCAATCACTCTTTTTTTTTCTGGTATTAACCATAATATAACTTTATAAATTTTGAATAAAGTGGAGAACCCTAAGCTGCTAGTTGCATAATAATAGTTAAAGTGGGGAATGAAGGTTATATACAAAATGTATCAAAGTTATATAAAAGGCAATACCTTATTTCATTGTCAGAGCCTTCTCACTAGGCGGAGTGATGACCGGTCGATAACCGAAGCGTAATTCAACAAGGATACATTATAGGGTGAAACAACACTCAGGCTTATGTCTTAATAGTAGAAAAGGAGAGGAAATATATTAAAATTCTACAGGGAGGCACAAACTTATTTCATGAGAGAGACTCCTTAGTAATCCAAAGAGAGCGAGTCCTCACGGAGGAGTAAATCACCTCCTCCGTGAGGACTCACTCTCTTTAACACACTACTGTTGTAGATAAAGCAAAGTTAATTTTAAAATTAAAAAAATATGGTATAGTTGATAGAGCGGCTTGGCTTATTGATTACTTTGACCACAGATTGCAAGTGACAAAAATGAATGAACAACTTTCATCTGAGATTGTGAATTTTGTGGTGGTGCTTCAAGGTAGTACTCTGAGATCATTATTTTTTATAATTTACATTAATGAGATTTCATTGGCAGTTAAAAATGTTCAGTGTTGATGATGACACACTTAAGTATTATTACTCAAACGACCCGGAGACTTTGATTAACACTGTAAATCTTGATTTGCAGGAATGGTTAAGCAGTAATTCTTTGAAATTAAATGCAAATCAAAATTTATGATAATTAGTAACAACAATGTGAAAGAATCTCTGATGATAAAAAATATTCAGGTAACGGTAGATAATAGAAAAATTGAACTGATTCTAAAACATAAATACATAGGATTTACTATCGATTACACTCTTTCATTTAAGGATCACATAGAACATTATAATTGTCTACTCTATCTCAATGGGCCAAGGTTAATATCTACAACACATTAGTCTTGCCTCATTTTATTTTTAGCTTATCAATATTGTATTTAGGTAATAGGAATGAACAAGAACTAGATAATAAGAATTACTCTCAAGGAAAGACGGGACATTTCTATTAGAAGTATGCTAAAAACACTTAATTGGCTACTTGTAGATATATTTCTTGTTTATCAGCACATGATCTTAACATATAAAATCCAAAATAGCCTATCACCAGCTTACTTGACTCTTAAATTAAGAAACCATGTAACAATTATAATCTAACGAAGATTCTTCGTTACTAGAAATTAAAGTTGTTCAAGATAGTAGGATCGCCGACTCATTTCAAGAGGCTGGATATTTTTATTATTAATTTTCTTTTAACAAAGTTAGTGAGAATGACGTAAGAAAGGTTAACGTTAAATTTTAGAACAAAATAATTGTGCCTCTATTCTGGTTTACAACCTGATCACCGATTCACACTTTGCACCAACATTTACACATAAAAAATGGTTTGACCGAACTTTTGATCGACACTTCCACGTTTATATAGGATATGTAAAGTGAAACTCAAATATGCTCGTTTAAAAGCGTATTCAAACCAGGTCCTTCAGAAGCTTGCGAGGGCTATTTTATATGGGGAAAGGTGATGGCAAATGGCAATTATTACGGTACCAGGTGTTTCCCTGACACCGGCGGCTCGCCCTCGCGTTTTCGGCCTGAATAATATGTGAATATATGTCCCTTTTTCGTGATGGGTCCTCATATTCGTTAATATATGGGATATATTAGCAAATGCGATTTGATCGATTGTATAGGATGATAGATAAGAGGGCCTCTCATTTATAATAAACGTGTCCTCGCGTGCCTATGTTTGGTTAACTAATAGGATCTTTTTGAAGTGCAAAATTCTTCAGGCTTTTTCAGCATTTTTTATTCGGATCATTTATTTATTTAGAATAACAGTACTTACAGACAGAAGCTACTTCCAAATCGATTACAGTATCAACAAATTCAACATTAGCAAATTTTAAAACATTACACACCTAATACAGTAAATGCAAGACTATTAATAATTAACCTGACATAAATAATAAAATACAACGCACACATATGAATGCACAAAACTTCCAAACAAGGCAAGTACAGGGTGAGTCAACGATTGAATAAACTAAATTTGTCCTTTATAGGTAAATTGCGCCAATAAATTGTGTTTACTAAGTGTGCTCTCCGAGCGATAGAGCCTACCAAAGCTTTTTTTACAATACCAGCCACCACATTTGATTCAACGCAGGTCGATCACCACTATTCAGAAATAATCGTTCTGGGAGATTTCAAAGCCCATAACACCAACTGGCTCAAACATCACAGCAAGATCGACAACGAAGGTAGAGAAGCTGAAGGCTGAAGCATTTGCCATTAGCAGCGGGCTTACTCAGCTTGTAGACGAACCCACTCGGATCTCAGAGAAGAACGAATTTGAAAGTTCGAACCACAAATCCTGACCAGTACAGAATTGCAGTTGGTCCGCCATAAGGTACCTCCGAACATAAACTTATTACAACGGTTTGTGAATTTCCACTCCTATAGAAGGATCCACCATTGTTTCGTAAAATCTGGCATTGCAATTCTGCACAGTGGGAGGGTCTAAGAGAGTTCTACCTGAATACTGCTTGGCTCGATGTCTGCTTTGGCACTGACGACCCATCGGTCTGTTACGAAGAGATTACGCAAGTAATCGCCTCAGAAATGGAAGCATACATTCCAAATTTCTTCAAGTTACCACCAAAAGAAAAGCCATGGTTCGACAGAAGATGCGAAAGAGCCGTGGGTAGGAAACAGCAAGCCTACAAATACTGGCAGCAACATCAGACCTCTGAAAGTCGAAATTATTTTGCCGCAGCAAGAAACGAATGCAAATGTGTGATTGGGGAAACTAAGGACAAACACAGTCAAAGGACCAGGGATAAAGTTTTGCAATGTCCCAGTGGCTCCAGGAATTTCTGGTCGGTAGCAAAAGCAGTAAGTAATAACTTTACAATAACATCTCTCCCACCTTTGACGGACGAACGCGGCGTCACGGCGACTACAGCTAAGGAAAAAAGCAACCATGCTCGCCAAAATGTTTTCATCGCACTCTACTTTAAACATCCTTGAAGGCAAGGATCTCCCCATCATATCCAGCATCAACACTACCATGGCAAATGTTAAGTTTCACCACCATGATATTCGTAAAATCCTCAAAGAGCTAGATACGCAAAAGTCATCCGGGACCGATGAAATACCTGCCATCGTGTTATAGAACTGCGCCAACGAACTAACACCCATTCTTTCCAGACTTTTTTCTCTGTCTTACCGAAAGTGGATATACCCATCTTCTTGGAAAGTCGTTCCAGTGCAACCTGTACCAAAAAAAGGCAAGGCCATCAAACTATCATCCAATTGCCTCTAAAGTCATGGAACGCGTAGTCAATCAGCAACTACTCAAGTACCTCGAGACTAACAGAATAATTAGCGATAACCAATACAGCTTCCGCAAACAGAGATCGACTGGAGATATATTGGCCAATATCACACATATATAGAATCTCGAGCAATTGCGTTAGATATTTCGAAGACATTCGACAGAATCTGGCATGATAGATTGCTCAACAAACCGCCGTCCTTCGGATTGCTAGCGTCTCTGTGCAGCTGGCTTATCTATATCAATAACCTGCTAACTGAAACCAATAATCCTGTTTACACTTTTGCATATGACAGTACTCTTGTCTCTCAATTTAGATCAGAAAAACCTTTACCAGCGAGTGAAACTTATCATCACTGCAGACAGGAGCAGATAACGACAATTAATCAAGTTCTGGAGAAAGTTCGACCTTGGGGCGACAGAAATTTGGTCCAATTTAATGCCGCAGAAACCTAACCAGCCACGTTTACTAAAAAAGCCAATACGGCGGGGCCTGACATCATTATATCAGGATCGACCTATCCTTCATCCTCATCAATCGGACTACTGGATGTCTCGGTCAACAGCAATATGTCCTGGTATGACTACGTTGCTAACATCGCAAAATCAGCCTCGCAGATGCTAGGTGCGCTATTTCGCAACAAAAAATTGTATACAGCGCAGCAGCTACTCTTGCTCTACCAAGCGCAAATAAGATCGTGCTTAGAATATTGCTCACACATCTGGGGTGCAGCACCTAATCACACCTTTAAAGCTGCTGGCTTTCATTCAGAAAATAGCTCTGCGTCTCGTCGGCGACCCTGAGTTGACCCGGGATCTGGATAGTTTGGACCACCGCACATATGTGGCCGAGATCTCCCTGTTTTACAGATATTTTTACGATAGATGTTCCCAGGATTTGACTAATCTTCTCTCGCTCCCCGCAACGCCTGTTAGACAGTCACGACGCATCCGTTCGTCGTACAACTGAACACACCTAGAACGTCGCTTTACAAGGACTCCTTTCTCTGGCGTACTGCATCACTGTGGCACTCACTTCCAGGACATCTGTTTTCCCGAATTTACAACCTGCAGCTATTCAAGAATCATCTCAATCAATATCTTCGCATACACACCGCTCATTGATTGCAATAGGATACCCCTTTAGTGTGTATGTCATTGCCATAAAACATCGGTACCCTGTGTACTGAAAATTAAGCGAGTAGATCAGGACAATCAATTTCATTCCTGATAATTTTTATAACCAAACAATTCGACGAGTCTCCAAACTATACAAGCCCAAAAGAGTTAGGCGTTAAGTGCAGGAAAAGTTACTTCTTTGGATGTGAAGTTTCCTGATTAGGAAACTGACAAACTTCTGTCTGAACACGTTCAATCCTAGCAGAATGAGTCCAGAAAACAGTATTTGAGGTGGATCCGCAATAATGGTTAATAAAGTATCTTTAAAACATCGATATTAGTTAAATCAAAGCAAGTTCTCATAATGAATCCAGCCATCCTGAATGATTTGGAGATTACAGTATTTATATGTTCATTGAAACTCAATTCAGTATCGAAGATGACTCCAAGATCATTGATGAAGCACGCTCTAGAAATGATTATGTTGGAACTTCGATAAGTTCATTTTCATGTTATTTACAACACACCAGTCAGATATTATACAGATTTCACGTTGCAACTGAAAATAATCTTCCTCGGCGTAAATCCTTTTTTATACCTTTAAGCCGTCCGCATAGAACATGTTGTAGAATCGATCTTGGTCGATTTTCTAAATAAACAGAGACTGCACATGGGCAGTATAAATTACCATAGGGGCTAGTTCTAAAGTGAATTTGAAAACAAAACAAAAACCTCTAGCATTATATGATTAGTATAATATGTTAATATTTTACTTGAAAACAACTTAAAGTTCATAAATAAACAAATATAGACATTTAACGTATTTAATTCTGACGGTGCTACAATTTCTGTCATATAACCTTACAGCTAAGCACATTTAAAAGTTTGTTAAAGTTCCTACGGAACCACTCAGTGTGAGATTGATTAACTGAGTAATAACGAAATGATAAATATTACCTTAATGTCCACCATAATCTACTATGTACAATATATTCAACAATTGACGAGCAACTTTCAATCGTTGAGCAGTTTATTTTCCAACAAAGGGAAAGTCACTTAAAAACGCATACTGAGTATCTCCTAAGCTTCTACATACAAAGTAGTTCAACTTCTTGCAAATATGAATGACTCAAGTTGGAGTGAATTGAGAATATGCAAACATAGGCATAAATAACTTCTGTTGGTACCGCAATGGCGTCAAGAGTTTATTTTAGCTTGCAGAGTAATTTGCACTGGCAAACATCACACTGTATGAGTGTGCAAAAAAAACTTTAATGAAGAAGAGAGCATGCCAGGCTTGCTTTTGAGAAATGCGGTTTAAATAGACGCAATAAAATGGTTTCTAAAACACGCTGTGCAGGGATCGCATGGGCTAAGTGGAAATAGGAAACCTTATATTATAACAAAGCAGAGAGAATATTGGCCTAGTGACAAAAACGCCGTTTACTTGTTGGCTTTTGAGAGAGTGACTGTAAACGAGCGAGTTTACTTACATGGCCGAGTGCCACAGGGAATGTTTACTATAGCGTCTTACTTGTGAGAGAATCAGGGAACAACTTACGTGGCCGAGTGCCACGAGGAGCGCGTATTATCGCGACTTACTTCGAAGAGAGCCAGGGAACAAGTGTGTTCTAGAACGCGAAGAAGCGTTGTCTTTCTCCCTTGGCGCGTGAACTTACCCCCATTACTGACATATCACTTCGGTAAAGGGTAAATAACGTAAATATAGAGAAGTTGTACAAAAACTTAACATCACCTGTTGTCGAAATTAAAATTATGAATTTTAAGACAAACCTGGTCGAAATCTGCTGACTAGTTTTTATAAAATTCGATCATTATAGATAGGAATTTTAGGGACCCCTAAAATTATAGATAGGAATTTTAGGTTGGGTTAGTTGGCTATACTGTAGGATGCACTGTGATTGGTAGGATACGTTTCTGCTTGTAGCTGACCCTAGACTTGTGTTTCGAAATACGTGGATTGTATTGTTCGAAGCCGTTCTGCTTTTAGCTATCTAGCTAAACTGATGCAGTGGATGAACGTTGTGCCAAGGGATGGCACTAAGGGTGTCGCCGAGAGTTTTAAAGCGGCATTCTTGGAATGCGATACACTGTGGCGTGGAATATTAATATAATACAAATTAAATCGCTAGATTTGAAAACATGTTCAAATGGTTTTTGACGCTAGAACGAAGGAAAACCCAAAGAATTAATAAAATTAATAAAGCTATCTTAAAGCTTGATCAACAGTGCTAAATTCATAATAAAAAAAATCGGAACGAAAAAACGTTAGATGTGAAGGTCTGCTGCTGAAAAGGCTGCAAGCTAAACAGTTGAGGCGAAAGTCACCTACTCAAGAATGAGAGTACTCCGCATAAAAGGTGAAAGGGAGCCCAAATGTGAAACTGTAGTGAAACCTGTAGTGGAACCCGGTAGTGAAACCCGGTCGTGAAAACCCGGTCGTGAACCCTTGTAATGGCTTCTGACTTCTGTAGTAGAACCCTCTCTGAGTTACGAGGGTGGCCTGGATGATCAACTGCCTTGATTTTTTTTATAAGATGAGCTCGGAAAGCCTCTCGTGCAGTATGAATATCCCGATAAATCGGTTGGGTCAAGCACTAATTAGGGACTCAATCCCATATTCCCTAGATGGGTAGTATTAAGCAAAATTCGAAAAGGTTGAGTCACCTAGAACTGCACTATCGCAAAACGCTTCCTCTGTTCCCAGTAGGTATTTCTAGAAGAACGAGATCATCGGTTCCAATCAATTTGCCTTTGCAACTTCCTTGGAATTAGAGAACAAATGCCAGTTCAGAAAAAAATGGCAGTGCCACCGATTCGCGTCTAGGTACGCCAATTTTGAGCCTCCAGGCATATATTTTTCAAAGTTGTTGGTTCCTTGATTTTAGGTATTGCTGATTGCCTTGGGTTAGTTTTGGTTAGTTTTGTTTGGTTGCGCCCCCGAAGCGAGTGGGGTGTCATGTGTGAAGTGAAATATTAAAACAACACTGGGCTGCTTCCACATGCACAGAGCGGAATGTCGAAAATTTGGCGTAAGTAGACGTTAGTGGTTAACAGCCGAAGTCTAGAGGCGCTTTATTTCCTAGAAATACACTAAAAATAATAGATATGCTCACTCTATTGTATACAAAAACACAAGTTCAAATCAGATATGAAGAAATTTTTATAGAAATTTGCTATTTTTATTTGCCCTAAAGTGTTACAAACCCGACTGGAAAGCAAACATTGACATTTAGGGGAAAATTAATGGAAAATAAAGGAAAACCACCGGAAGTATGTGAGGGATACTCTCTAAATCCCTAGAGCACTATGAGAAGAAACAATAATGAGTAATCTATGTTATTGAAAATAAAGAAGTGTAATCACTAACAATTATTCTCGAATTAACAGGTAAATAATACTGAAGCAGCAGTATTTCAAAGCAAATCAGTGACCCCAACAAGTCTAAGCCATATCAGCCTGAGATTAGAAGTGAAATATTCAATCCGAAATTAGTATATGAATTTGACCGATCTAATGAGGATCAAAGGTAGGTTATTAACTTAGTACATTAATACAGAACTACAAGTAAACATAATTATTGTAATATAACTTGGCAAAGCTAAAGTAATAACACAATATCTTATTTTAGTTGTGTGATAAACCTAGCGAGCCAATATATTATCAACTATAACAAATACAATCACAAAAGTGCTGGAGGACAACATAAGAAAAGTGATGATCAGAATAGCCACTCACTGCAACAACAGTGTTATAAAAGCTAATATGTATTATGTACAAATCGTATGTATAGTAAAATTAATTAATATTAATAAATGCTGCAACGGAAATTACACTAAACTAACACAAACTAACCGAAGAGGTTAATACTCAATAATTCTTACCACAAAATATAGATTCTTTTGTTGTTAAATATAGCATATAAAATAAAATTTATTATCTTTTATAGTGGCAAAATCAGATTGTTACAGATGCCTGTAGTTTTTGTTATACGTAAGTACATTTATTTGCCTAAAACCTCATTTAATACGATTTGAAGATAGAAAAATGGGCGAGAGAATTTGGACATTTTCAAGCGACGAACAGAACAGCGAACCGTTTTTTTAATATTGATTCCTCGGTCTATATATTAATCACATGGTCAAGAATACTTACCATAGCAGACTCCTCGCTAAACGATCTACTAGGCATAGCCAATCTTCGCAAACCTTGCAGCAAAATGAGTCGATTGCTGATTTTTTTTCTGCCATTTTTTTGTTTATCTCTTTTCTCATCCATAATAATTTATGCAACAACCTTCGATGCATGTGTCCTTTTTTATAGGCATTAGCACATAACTTTTTTTAAATACTACTTATAAGTCGATACTTTTACAAAAAAAAACGTTCAAAAGTAGAAAACGTACATTTTATTTTGGAATTAAAATTGAACGTACGCGTAGAGATGGATTATCTTAAACTAGCTGAGTACCCTACACGAAGAGTTAAGATCACACCCTCTCATTACCCATTCAAATATACACAAAAATGTATAAAATAAAATAAGATTGACATTTTTCGCGTTTTTTCAAAATTGAAAATAGTTTTTGCGATAAATTAAATTAATTAATTAATTAAATTAAATCTCTTCTTATAGGACCTCTACATCTTAAAATCAACCTCAGTTTTCTTTGTCTAGCTGTTTGAGCTGGATCGTGATCAGTTCGTGAGTCACTTGAATATTGTATGCATTAGTATAGATAATTTTTATAAAGTAATTAAAAATTAAAGCCGATATAATTATATATAAAAATCAATAGGAATAATAAGGAATATTAAATATAAGAACCAAAAACATTTGAAAATTTCAATAAAACGTTTTAGGACACGATAGATAAACGAAAATCGAAAGAACAACTTCACTACATCGGTTAACTAATGACACTATGGCAGGACTGGTATGTTCTGAGCCTTAATGGGGCCGTAGTGGTGGCAATAGATTTTGAAATAGGCGTGACTGAATATTGATATAGGATGACAAAGTTTGATCGAAACCGCCATTTATCTATTATTATAGGAGTTACAAAACAAGGGAGTTTTTAAGATAATTTTTGCGAACGTTCGAGTCGACTAGTCACGCACATCAGGATTTAAAATGTCGTTTTTCATTATAATTTAGTCACGATAGTTGTACTTGTTTTTATTCTATTGTTTCGTGAGTTCAAAGAATTATAAAGGATATACTTTTCTCGTTATGTCTTTATTTTGTTTGTGCTTGCATAAAATCAAATATAAATTGGAATGAGTAATGCATTAATTATACAACTTGTGATCATATTTTACCTCGGTAGTGCTTTGAAAAAAATTAGATTGTGTGTCCCTACAGTTTAAACATCTCAGTTTTGACATCGATCAATTTTAGTTCAATGCTTAAGCCTATCGATGGTTTGAAATTTAATTATATAAGATTCTATCTACCTCTATTAAAATTGATTTTTCTGATTTTTCATTAATATCTTATTCTGAAATTTTTTCTAAAATTTAGAGTTTATTTTTTAAATAAAACAGAAACAATTGTGTATTAATTCTGTCACATTACATTATATTATTTAAATAGTCTTTAAAAAATATCTAAGTAACTATGTATTTGTGTTTAGTTTATGTACACCTCGAGGTATATTTTAAACAAACCACTGTATATTTATAAATTAATAGCTATAGCACATATTTTTTACATCATAGCATATTCTAATTGTTACAATAATTATTATGTGCCTTTCTGTGATGGGTATGGCTGCTAGACAAAATTTAGGTACTTATTTTTTTGAAGTCAAAAAGTAACAAAAGTAGTTTATATATGAATTAATACGTTTTTCATTGTCAGAGCCTGCTCCCTACGCACGACGCCATGTTGGATTTTGCTATCAGGCCTTCTTCTTTAAAATATGTTCGCTACACCGGCTTATATGGAGGGGAAAACGTCTTCGTTGTAAATTTCCGAAATCTGAAGAGTTTACATAATGGTCTACATATTTAGTTGAAAAGTACATTCTAGCATATATGCAACACTTAAAAAATTCAAAAAATGCAGTTTTCCCTAATCTGGCTTTTTTCATGTGTAGACATCTTACGCGGCGGTATGAGGGTAAATCTCGGCAAATGGGAAGGAAATGTGCATGCGGATGGGGTCGGAAATGTGTAAACAGCTGCGACATCATACTCATGCGCAATGATTTTACGAAGGCTGCTCAAATATTTGTGCATGTCGATATAGGATATCAATGTCGGGCTTCAGTTACCGTCAAAATGAAAGCCCTGGTTCGAGAGAAGATGCGAAAGAGCTGTATGTAGGATACAGCAAGCCTACACAAGTACTGGCAGCAAAATCAGACCGCCGAAAATAGCAATTATTTTGTCGAATCGAGAAATGAATGCAAACGTGTGATCGACGAAAATAAGGACAAACACAATGAAAGGATCAGGAAGAAACTTTTGCAATGCCCCAGTGGTTCCAGGAATTTCTGGTCGGTAGCAAAGGCAGTAAGTAATAACTTTACAAAAACACGTCTCTCCCACATTTGACAGATGAACGTGGCATCACGGCGACTACAGCCTCCGAAAAAGCAAACATGCTCGCCAAAATGTTTTCATCGTACTCTATCTTAGACATCCCCTAAGACAAGGCTCTCCCCACCATATCGAACATCAACACTACCATGGCAGAAGTCAAGTTTCATCACCGTGATATTCGTAAAATCCTTAAAGAACTAGATACGGAAAAGGCATCAGGACCGGACGAAATACCTGCCATCGTATTAAATGACTGCGTCAACGAACTAACTTTTTCTTTGTCTTGCGGAAAAGAGATTTACTCATCTTCTTGGTAAGTGGCTCGAGTGCAACCTGTTCCAATAAAAAGGCAAGAAAATCACGCCCTCAAACTATCGCCCAATTGTCTTGCTTCCAATAATCTCCAAAGTCATGGAACGGCTAGTCAATCAACAACTACTCAAGTACCTCGAGAACAACAGAATAATCAGGTATAATCAATACGGCTCTCGCAAAGGGAGATCGACAAGAGATATATTGGCCTTGTCACTCATATATGGAGAACTACGGAGAGTTCCGAGAGATTGCGTTGGATATTTCAAAGGCATTCGACAGAGTTTGGCATGACGATGACGGACTGCTCAACAAACTGCTGTCCTTAGGACTCCAGCCTCTTTTAGCAACTGGCTTGCCAGTTTCCTTAAGAACTGATCTCTGCAGGTTGCAGTTGATGGACACATCTCAGACAATTCTCATTAACGTGGGCCTGCCTCAGGGCGCAATACTTTCACCAACTCTGTTCCTCATCTATATTAATGACTTGCTGAGCGAAACGAATAATCCTGTTTACAATTTTGCCGATGAAATTACCTTTGTCTCCTAATTTAGATCAGAAAAGCCTTTACCAGCGACTGAGACTAATCACCGCAGACAGGAGCAGATTACAGCAATTAATCAAGACCAAAAGAAAGTTCAAGCTTGGGGCGACAGAAATTTGGTCCAGTTCAATGCGGCAAAGACCTAAGTAGCCACGTTTACCAAGAGGGCCAATACGGTGCGGCGGCGGGCCCTGACATCATTATGGCAGGATCGACGATTTCTTTACCCTCGTCAATCGGACTGCAGGGTGTCTCGGTCAACAGCAATATGTCCTGGCATGACCACGTTGCTAATATCGCAAAATCAGCCTTCCAGAAGCTTGGTGCGCTATTTCGCAACAAAAAACTGTATGCACCGCAGCAGTTGCTCTTGCTCTACAAAGCGCAAATAAGACCGTGCTTAGAATATTTCTCACACATCTGGGATGCCGCACCAAAGTGGAAAATAATTTGTCGCAAACTACAGTGAGAAGTAGCCCAAATTGGCACAGAGCGCCCAATCCTGCAACACTGGATACACAATACATCGAAGATGGCCAGTTAGGGATTGGAATTCCAGTCGTCCAGGGTGACAATCATCGTTACACGCGCAATCAAACAATCAATACTTTTAGTGGGCTCTTCAATGCTATTCTTATGGCAAAAGCAATTGACTACATTTGATGTCGTCACTGCAATTTTAATATTAGCCAGTAGGCCTACTTATAGGAGGTAATGGTTTAATATATTACTGATTAATGTTATTTTCTGACAAATAAATCATGCACTTAGAAAAAATTAAGACCTAACTTTACGAAGTGTGATATTTCGATAACACAGACATCATTAGACTGGAAATTTTACGCTCTTTCCAAAAATCGAAAAATCCAATATGGCTGCCATAAGAAAAATGAAAGTTGAGGCGGATTGCGGGATAACCAAAGACGATTGAGACATGTCATATACTCTATCTTATTCGTCTTAAAAAAGTGTCAAAATAATGTTACATTTTGACAGCTGTCAAATTAACTCTTTCGAATTTTCTGGTGAAAAACCAAATCCGCCATTTTTGGGTTTTCGCCGATATTTCCAAAATCAATTGGCCGATCGTAAATCTGAAGCTGGTTATCGAATGCACTAAGTTTCCTCTAAAACTTTCCCCATTTAACCTTTGCTGTAGGCATATTAGGAGCCGAGATCCCTGTATAGAGAAGCGAATCTGGGACCCACTGTATATAGGCTACTTATTTTTAAATAGAAAATCCTGTATTTTATTGTATTTTTGAATATAATTCTTAAAGATTGCTGTTGTTAGGGGAGTAACAAAATTTTAAGGAATAGGTTTTATACTGACCTTATTAAGCTCATCTTCGTCAGCCATCTCGTCAACCTCTAGCAATATACAGCCTTATTTAGACAATTCTGTGATCATTTTCATCTAGATATCGGAAAGTCTTCTGTAGCCCCTGAAAGGGGCCTACATAACGCCAGATCACTTTTTAAAACTGATACATTCGTACAAAATTAAAATGGGCCTACACATAAAAGCTAAGTTGCACTACAACACAGTTTTATCCATAATAGCGAAACACATGTTAGCATCATCAGGAGATGAATAAAACTAATATCTGTGTGCGTCGAGTGTGCAAATTGTGTTTCGGTATGGCGGATGAAACTCTGTTGTAGTAGCATAGAAAAGGTTCAATTATGATTTGATAATAACTAACCCAAACTAAATTGCACATAATTGTGTTTTTATTTATATTTTAGTTTATTTGGCACCTTTATATGATGAAAAAAGTAAGCACTAGTAACTAACAATTTCTGCAAATAAATTGTTAGTTTGGGTTAGTGTCTGCAAAACAATAAAGCTGGACGCGATATTTAAGAAACTTTTGAAAAATTAACTACCGAAAATTACCGATCGCAATGAACTGATCGAGTTATGCAAGTAATCGCGAGCCAAGAGACTAATCATATTTATATCGAAACCGCCCCAGTGGTCTCCCCACTTTTGTCATTTTCGATTAATAATTTTAATAATGGAAGTCACGAAAACCTAAATTTTCATAAATTGACGTTTCATAATTGGTAGTATGTATTAGCGGTATTAGCCTTGTTCGGGGCCTGCTTACTTACTCGCAATTTCAAGGCGCATTGGCATGCTACCAAAAGCTAATTTATTATTTTTTCGGAAATGTCGATGCTCTCTCTATACTTCTCTTCCTTTATAGTTTTATTATGCCTATCGCTATTATATTAGTGGACTTTCGATCAAATTTAATTTCAAATGACAATGCATAAATGCCCAGGGCTGGATTTCAGTGTGGGTAGTAAAAAAGGAACATTACAAATTAGCCGTAACATAATTCTGAAATACCAAACAAGAATCTGTTGGCTGAAGTAAATTCACAGCCTCTATCTACGTTACGGTTATGACTATTATAATAATTTACATTTGGAGATGATTAATGAGCATACAGTAAACCACTTTTTCCAATGTTCATAATCTTAAGATAATCAGCTTTTTGTTAACGCTGCATTTTAAAACTATGTTAGGATATGTGAGGAGGGTCATTCCAAAGTGATTCTTACCCACTTGGACGGGATCTTAGAAAATAAAAAAGCTGCTAATAAGTGTTCGCAAGGCTAGCAAAGCTACTAATAAGAGTTCGCAAGGCATTATGAATGCCGACAAAGACAAACTAAGTACAACCAATACCCACTCAATAAAAAGGCCTTAATGCTTGTCGTGTGACGTCGTCTATGTAGGCCGTGCAATTTTAATCATATAAGGGGATACATATACTAATATTTATGAAAACTATCAAAGAGCTAACTTCTTTTAAAGAACACTAGCTATATTATAGACTTCTTGACAAATCCCAAAAGTTATGTTTTAGTTTTGGTTTAATACTAGGTGTAGTATTAAATGCAGGTTCCAACTGCCGTACATCTGCGCCAAAATTCAGTATATGTATTTATGTACAATAAATCTTTTTATACTACGGAAAAAATGTTATTACACATAAATGAATATTATAGTGAACTATTCCACACCTTCTCTTAATTATTATTAGTTAAAACAATAAAAAAAACTCGATAAAACATATAATTTAGTAGGTCTAATGTAGGTATGCAAAAATATCTTGACGTCTAACAGAGCTTCGACTAGGTAGATGTTCTTGGCGCCAAATTCAAGCAGAACGATGACTGGATCAATGCTTCACGATTGAGTGTTTTTAAGGCACCTTATTACTTCTTTCTTCGACTAAACTTAAATTTTGAGAAAACTAACTAAATATCTTGGCGTCAAACAGGGCTATGACTAGGTAGATCTTCTTGGTGCCAAATTCAAGCAGAACGGTGACTGGACCGTTGCTTCACAGTTGAGTGTTTGCCAAGCACTAAAATTTAATTTTTCCTACCGGCGCGGACAAGGAGAACAGGCATTACATCCTACAACTAGGCCAACTAGCTAATATTAAAAATATCAGTGACGTAATCTTAGATGGTCATTACTTTTTTACCATAAAAAAAGCCTTCAGAGGAGCCCAGCAAAAGTATTGATTATTTTATGGCGCCTACTTCCGTATTTAACGTTGATTGCCACGCTGGGCGACTGGAATTTTAATTTCCATCTCGCCGTCTTCGATGTATTCTGTATTCAGTGCTGCCAGATTGGGCGCTTTATCACAATTTGGGCTACTTCTCAATGTTGTTTGCCACAAATTATTGTATTTAGTTCCATTTAGAAACATAATTTCAAATGTCATTCAACAAATGCTGTAAAAATTAAAGTTCAACTAAATATACGTTAAATAGTTTAAATCTCAAATAATATATGACCCAGACGAGCCAAATCCTGATGGTCAGGACAAGGCAATTCTGCAAGTTCGTAACAATATAAGGCCATACGTACAACAATTTTAACCAATTTATTTTTTACCGTTTGCAACCACCAACGCATACGATTTAATATTTGGGCTGTCGTTAGCAGTTCGAGGATGACGAGACGATTCTTAAAAATCTGGCAACACTGCCTGTCAGTTGTCAACATTATTTCGACGTTCGACCGGATTCTCAATTGTTCTTCGATTTTCGACTGATTTTCGGTGAATTTCTTTATAATATTAGTAGTTTAGTGTGTTTAAATTAATGAGAACCACGCCGTTCAGATGCTGTGCACCAGGCTGCCGTGGAAACTACCCGAAAGGACCTAAAGTTCATGTTTTTAGCTTTCCAAAAATTGATGACTTGCAAAAGAAGTGGCTTCAAGCTATCCCGCGTGACAATTTAGTGCCCAATAAAAACTTAGTAGGTAATATAATTTGCATTAATTCGCAACAGGATCATAAGTCAAGTAAAATCATTACAGTATATTTAAAATATCCTCAATTGAAGGAAAATGCGATACCAACTATTTTTCCAAACTGCCCCAATTACTTTTCAAAAAATGTACTTTTACGAACAGTAAAGACGAAAAAAATAAGAATCTTGAGGAATTACAATTGTTGCAAGCAATACAGCAAAGTAAAGAGGAGTTTAATATCCATAGAGAGACTACATGTTTTCAAAATTTTGAGAAGTTTTAAAACTATTTTCAAGGTTATTCTCCACTAAGAGCTATAGACAAAATAATTTTATTTAAGCTTGAGTATACTCCTGGTCCTATAATAACTTGGGCGATTGTAATAAATAATAATTTAAAATTAGAAACATTTTTATATGGCCAGTCTATTTCTGTCTCAATAATAAATTTAAAATCCCCATTTATAACCGGCAGTTTGGATGAATTAGAATGTTTAATCGATACAATTGATAATATGATATTAATTCCTCTTTATAATGACCTCCCCATTACTAGTGAAACTTCCAATAACGAGAGCGAGATGATTAACATCAACTTGCTTCTGACCAAGACGAGAAAACAAAAATATTAAAATTTGTAATGGATATTCTTTTAAACCTAAAAGGCTCCGATGAACTTACACCAAATCTAAAATTTATTTCAGAACAGCTAACTTTGTTGAGTACCTCAAAAGAGAGATATCGGTATTCACCGAGCACTATTGTTTTATGTTCAATTTTGTTTACTATAAGCCCTCATTCCTATATATATTTGCGTAATCATGCTCCTATTATTTTACCTCATCCTAACACAGTAAAATCTATTTATAACAGATTTTTAAGAGATCTCCATATTGATGAAAGGCATTTTTTAGACCTATGCTCGTAACATTTTTCAATATTTGCGTGATAAACATAAAAATGTTATATCACTTTTTGATGAAATTCATATTGACCCCTATTTGGATTATAAGGCAGGAAACACTGTAGGAACATCTGTAAATAACAGCAATACTTTAGCATTATCTGCAGTTGCATTTATGTTCACGCGAGCCTTAAAGAAGTAATTTATATATATCCTGTAGCTAAACTTGACTCAGAAATCTTATATACTTTCATCAAGACTATAATGGAAAATTTGGAGGAAATTGGCTACATAGTATTTTGTACAGTTAGTGACAATAATGCAATAAATAGCAAGGCAATGACTAATTTTTCACCACGGAATGAACTCAGTATAGTTTTCCCCCATCCTATTGCCCGAGAAAGACCATTATTTTACCATTTTGACACTGTTCATCTACTAAAATGTATTTTTAAAAACTGGCTAAATTCTAAACCTGAGCAAGCATTTTTCTATTCCGAATTTGAGACAGGACAAAAAAGATGTGCTTCGTTTTCAGTGGTCAAAAATCATGAACCAGAACAAGACAAAATATTAAAACATGGGTATTCCCTAAGTTTAAAGGCTCTTTTTCTTTCATCTATAGAAAGGCAAAATGTTAAATTTGCTCTCAAAATATTTAATCCTTTTATTATAGAGGCTCTGAAAGGTTTTGTTAATAATTTGTCACATTAACAAGACAGAGCAGAATTTATTAATATTATATGGACCTGGTGGAGAATAGTTAATGTTAAAATCCCTCTTAAGGGAGAACATTTACTAGATAAATTTCAAGAACCCTTCACCAGAGAAATACTATCAGGTTTCAACGATGATCCGAAAAAATGCAAAATTGGCTAGATTCTTGGGCACCTAATTTTCCAAATACATTGACTAGACAAACCCACACTGTATTAAGCCATACCATAGATGAATATAGCTAACGCAGCGTTAGCTATATTCATCTATGGCCATACCTTTCATGGTCTACTGGAAGTGACTGAATACTGTTTAACTGAGCTTAATATGACGTATGTCTTTCTGGGCAAATTTCAAAAGGACCCATTGGAAGGGCGTTTTGGAAAATATAGGCAATTAGCTGGTGGTCATTATCATATCTCCGTTCGCCAGCTATATGAGTCATAAAAAAGGCTAAGAATTCAATCTTTATTTTCATTTAAATCTAAATATTATGGAGATATTAATGTATATACATTTTTTGAGCTTCCTAAATATGAACCCCTGTCATTAGATAACTCATTAAATTCTGACTATGTTTCCAATTTATTGCCCAAAATTACAATTTCACAGTCTAATACAGAAGCCATAACATCTGAAATACCAGTAATCACTTATTTAAGTGGATATTGTAGTCATATTATTTAAAAAAAATTAAGTTGTGAATTTTGCAAAGAAAATTTAACTTTAAATGAACCTTGTGTTGTAGAAGATTCTTACAATTTAACTAATTCCTTAAGTCGTGGGGCTCTTTTATATCCTCGTGAACAAGTAGTGGACGTAGTTTCAACAGCCTCTAATATATCTAAAAAACTGATTAATAACTTCGAAGACATATTTTTAGATATTTACAATAAAAAGTTTTTTCTTTGTGAGCTGTTGTTAAACTATCTAAATCAAAACTGCCTTTCGACTCCTTTTGAAAATTGTAAAAATTTCCTAAAAATTGATGTGTCAAAAATTTTTCTTAGCAGCATTTCAAATACACTCCTTAATAATTATTGTTCTAAACATAATCATAATCTTTTGGGTAAAAAGAAAAAAGGAAACGGAAGACTTCTGGAATCTGGAATCTGGAAATGGTGAGAGGGTGGCCCTGAAAGGCCGCGGCACTTAGGCCCCATTGGACCCGCTGTGCGTCCTCTCCAGGTCAACCAATCCATCTAGGCCATCGTCCAGCCTAGTGTTGTAAAAAAGGCGGCGATGTTGCCCGAGGAGGCTGTTCTAAGAAAAGCCATGGTTGGCCATCGTTCTCCCAAAATGGATTCCCTTAGTTCCGAAACAGCGTCGCAATCGCAGAGCAGATGCTCTACTGTTTCGCGCATAATCTCATTGTGTGGAGATGTTTCCTTAGCTGGCAGTGTCCAGTCAGAGTCCCCACCATGAGTCGTAGGGTCTTCCTTGACATATCCAGGTATGCTTTTGCTGCAGACTCATTAGGGTAGCTTAAAAACTCCCTGGCCAGTCGACAGTTAGTTGTTTCGTCCCATCTTGCCCTAAAGTCTTCATGGGTGATCTTTTTATCATATGTATCGTCGTCGCGACAGGTAGGTTTGAAGGGCCGGCTCCGATAATGTTTGAACTGGCTGCCTTTCTAGCCAATTTGTCCGCTGATTTGTTACCTTCGCACTGTGCATGTCCTTTAACCCAGTACACAGAAATTCTGTTTTTTTGCGGGCAGCATCCTCCAGTGAATTATGGCATTCTAGTACTGACCTGGCTGTAAGTTTACAACTTTGCAAGGCCAGTAGTGCCTGTCTACTATCCGTGTAGATTTTAATAGTCTTGTTCTCAGTATTCCTGCGAACAATCTCTTTTGCGGCTATGGATATTGTAGCAAGTTCAGACTGAACTATGCTTGCGTGTCCCTCCATAGGCCATTTAAGTTCAATTCGCAAGCTTCGGGAGTAAATTCCACAGCCTCCTCCTTCCTTGGTTTTTGAGCCATCCACGAAAATGTTAACCACACCTTCGGTTATAGGCTCAAATGGTTTTATTTGCCTTACGACTGCCCCTTCCCACAGGTGGCGTCTAGTCTCTCCACATTCTATGCTAGGTTGCACACCAACGACTTTGAGCCTTAGCAATGCAGTCAGAGCCACCTCCCTCAGATAAATATCTAGGGGAGGCAGGCACAACATTACTTCCATGGCTCTGGTTGGGGTTGTTCTCATAGCTCCCGTTACAGTTAGGCAGGCAGTTCTCTGTACCTGACTGAGCTTAAGCATTGCCGTTTTTTGTTGACTCTTGGGCCACCAAACTACTGCTCCATAGGCAATCATAGGTCTTATGATGCCAGTATAGATCCACATTAGGACCCTGGGTTTCATCCCCAAGGTTTTACCCACGGTCCTGCGGCACTGTTCATAAGAGATGTATGCCTTCTTTAGTCTTCGTTCTAAGTGAAGATTCCAGGTTAATTTAGCATCGAAGGTGACCCCAAGGTATTTTACCTCAGATGCAAAATTTAGTTGTGTGTTTAGGAGGGTCGGAGGTCGCAGTGGCTCCATCCTCCTTTTTCTGGTGAAGAGTACCATCTCCGTCTTCCTGGGGTTTACAGACAGGGAGTGCTCCCTGCACCACTTTTCGACTAAGCGAAGGGCACTCTGCATCCGATTGCACAGAACTCCTTCAAACTTTCCGTTGAACAGTATCGTAAGATCGTCTGCATATGCATTGGTGTAGAATCCATCTGAGTTGAGGCGATGCAAGAGGCTGTCGAAAACAAGGTTCCATAGCAGTGGCGACAGAACGCCTCCATGTGGGCAGCCTCTGGCAACGATGCCTCTCACCACAGTATCTTCCACCTTTATTTGCAAGCGTCTCTTCGAGAGCATGGTAAAAATCCAGCCACTGACAGCAGGAGGGACGCCCCTGTTTGTTAAGGCAGCATTGATTTTTCCAAAGGTAGTTTTATCAAACGCACCTTCAATATCAATAAATACACCTAAGGTGGACTCATTATTGTCCAGCGATCTCTCTATCCGGCTCACTGCTGAATGCAAGGCCGTGTCGGTCGATCTTCCCGTAGTGTACGCATGTTGGTTGGGATGCAGCGGTCGGTTGACCAGTACGCAGTCCCTCAAATATCGCTCACACAGCCTCTCCAGAGTTTTTAGCACAAAGGATGTTAAGCTGATTGGTCGATAGGCTTTGGGGACAGTGTAATCCATCCTTCCTGCTTTTGGTATGAACACCACTCTTACTTCTCTCCATGCCTTCGGGATGTAGCGCAGCGCTAGGCATGCCCAGAACACCTTTACCAAGTGCGGCAGTAGCTCGTCCAAGCCCCACTGTAGTAGAGCTGGACGGATGCCGTCAGTACCTGGCGATTTGAAGGGTGAGAAGCTTAGTACTGCCCATCGTATTTTGTCTTCACTAACTATTTGGTTGGCACTTTGCCAGTCCAGGTCAGTAGGTTGAAGGTTTGTCTCGTCTGGCCAGTTCCTGTCGTCTGTTACCGGCGAACCAGGGAAATGGGTCTGCATAAGCAGTTCAAGACTCTCTTGTAGGTTAGCGGTCTTAGTGCCGTCCTCCCTTGTTAGTAGACCTAGGTCGCGATCTTTGTCTTTTGCGAGGACCTTGTAGAGCCGTGCAGTCTGCGAGTGATCTTCGATCTCCTCACAGTAGACCCTCCAGGCCTCCCTCTGTTTTTTCCTTACTAGTTTTTTAAACTCCCGCAGATTGGTGCTGTATTGCTCCCAGTCGGCTTGAGTTCTAGTTCTTTTTGCTCTGTTGACAGATTTTCTCACTGTCCTCTTGAGTTCTCCCAGCTCTTTGTTCCACCATTTTGTGGCTTCCCCTGGCTGTTGTTGTGATGCCTCAAGAGGGCAAGATTTTTCAAAGGCTTTAGTTATGGCGGTCTGTAGGCCTAGCATGCGACTTTCCAGGCCGTCATTGT